>JAOXNR010000030.1:3862631-3887908 GCA_028571225.1 Parsonsia alboflavescens
GCACACCATTCTCATTCTCTTGGAATGAAACTTTTTAGTATTTGGGGTTCTTTGATAATGTCTAATCAGTTCAGATGTTGTGAAATTGTCATGTTAAAACTTCAGATGGATACCAGAATTTGTTTGTGCTGAATACTTGTCTGCATTTTTTCTTGCTGTATAAATTGGTTGGCTAAGCATAAGGCAATTATTCAGTGTGGAATTTTCGAAATATAATTATGTTAAGCAAGTGTATGACTTTTTCTAAATATAATTATGTTAAATTGAAAACAAATTTTAAATTAATTTAGAAATGTGACATTTAATTATGAGTGACTTAAAATAAAATATTTGATAAGTTAAACTTGTTGCCTACTTGAATTGGTCAAATAAATAAATAAATAGATATAAATAAATAAATATATAAATATTGCCATATGCTTTGGAGCATACAGAATTTGTGTGCTTCTATCAAAATGATATCGTTTTGGCATATATTTTTAACTTAAAAATGTTAAAGATTTATTTGATACATTAAATCTCAACTATTGCAATTCTTTTTACACTCCCTCCGTCAAGAATGTTTCTTTTTTTTATTTTGAGTTGTTGGAAAATAAATGTTTCATTTGTTAAATTAATTAAAATTTTATTATAAGATTGATATTGTAAATTAAAAAATGAATTAAATCAACTAAATTTTTTAAGATTTGTGCAAGTCAAAATAACATATTCAATTTTGGATGAAGAAAATAGTTTTTTTCTTAATCCTTTTTGGTTTCTTTCATCTTCTTGAATAATTTTAAATAATTTCTTGAAAAGTTTAAAGTTATTTTAACCGTTTTGAATCTCTCAACGATTTGTTTCTTTAAAAATTAATTATAATTTTTTTTATATTTACTTTATTTATTTTAATTTTATATTTAGAAAAAAACTAATTTATACCTTTGTCGCATGGTGAAAGAGACAATTATATTTTGGTTGATTAAGAATGAAAGTATATGCTCGTAGATAAATTCAAGTAAACATGTAGATATAAAGATTAATATGAAATCTTTTTATTGAAAGTCACATCTTTTATGGAAATATTAATAACTTTTAATCTTGACTAAAAAATTTTAGATAGAAAACTAATTTGATGATTTTTTTTTTTCTAAAAAATACTTATGTCTTAATTAGAAATTATTATTAGAATTTTAAGAAATTATTTTGTGCCATTTTCTAACTTATTTAGGCCAACTCAGCTGCCAACACCAGCGAAACAAAAACCCCAAGCCCGCCTCCGTTACCCCCAGCGCCGCCTCCTTCACGGGCAACTCTCCTTGGACTATCTGCTGATCTTCCGCTTCGGACACCATTTACTTTATTTGAAAGTTAGGTACAGATAGTAATTCATCCTGTCACCTTTCCGTATTCAAGAATTGATTGCTCTTTGTGGGACGTTTCTTGTTTATGTAATATGAAATTCTGGTTTTATATTCTTGATGGATTCTTGATCCTGTTATGTCCAGTACTGACACTATACTATTAAGCTTTTGAGGTTCGTGAAATTCTTGATCGAGACTGTTCGCTGTTATCAAATATATATTTTTTCCTTGTTTCACTTTCCCTTTACTTGAGGCTTTGCACTTTGCTGAAATGTTTGGGAATGAATGTTCTATAATTATGTATTACAGTTTCTTGCTAAAAATGAACATCATCAAGTAATTGGTTATCATTCATTTTTCATCTTTTTGGTATCTTTTGTGTTATAACCAAAGCTTTGATGTATGGATGAACTATTACCTGACGTCCCTGATAATATGTACTTATCACGACTTTTGCAGAGGCAGCTTATAATTTTAAAAGTTGCATTCTTTGAACTGGTTTAACAATGCTGAATCGAGAATTCATTCTTATTTTCTCTAGTTTCATTTGTCTTCTTTTCCCCCTTTTATTTGCTAAAGCCTTTGTCAAAGAAGAATATGACATTTTTCTTGTTTGGCCAATTAGTATCTGTTGGAAACTAGGCTACTGCCTTTTCATTTTAAGATAAAAGAGTCATTTGGGATAAAATATTTATTTATTCTTGTCTGGGATTCTCTCAGACACAAATTCTGCATCTATAAGGTGAATTTTTGGATTGGAATTGTATTTTCCAAGATGATCTGATTATTACTTTTGCTGGTCTAGACTGGAAGATCAATAGACGAAACAGCCTTTCAACTATTGTTTGTTTACAAAAGGATAGGATGAGCCGCTTAGCAGAGGCAGCTCTTAAGCGGAAAAGACCAGGGCCAAATGAATGTCTTGCTGATGCTGACCTAGCAGTCCTGAACGTGATTAAAGGTAAAAAAGATATTGGAATCTGGGCAAGAGATATAAAAAAGGAGATAAACTTATCTGATACCATTGTCAATAAGTCATTGAAATCACTCATGAGCAAGAAATTGATTAAAGAGGTTATGAACATCCAAAACAAGGGAAGAAAGCATTACATGGCAGCCGACATCGAGCCATCAAAGGAAATCACGGGTGGTGCATGGTATGTGGAGGGACGTCTTGATAAAGATTTCATTGACGTTCTTCAAAAAATCTGCTTGAAGTTTGTAAGTGTGCAGAAGGTTGCTACAGTTGATTCAGTTTATGAAGTTATGGAGAAGCAGAGAGTGGTAAAGGACTGCACAAGGCAACAAGTTGAAGAAATATTGAACTCTTTGGTTTTGGGCAACAGTATAATAGAAGTTAAAAGTACTGGCTTGGGAGAATATCATTCTATTCCTATTGGAGACAAGTGTTACAGAATTGCAAAAGTGGCGGGTGTTGACAAGGGTCCCAAAATAGGGGCAATGGCTTCAATCCCATGCGGTATGTGTCCACGGATTAGGCAGTGTACACCTGATGGGATAATATCTCCTAGAACATGTGTATATTACAAGAAATGGTTGGACATTGAATTTTGAAGTACAAATAGATGACATAATTGAGGGATTATTAGCATTGTGTTTTGTTTTCTTCTTTCCTTTGGAACAACATATGCAATTCCTTTGGATGCTGGCCTTATTAAATAATTCACCTAGTCGGTTTGCAAGAATCAAGAACGGGTTCTCTTATGAAAGATATGTGACGATGACAGCTGAATATTGTAATAACAAGAAACAGGAGCTGTCATTTGATTATGCAAATATGATATGAGCATTGCGGTGAAGATGATTGCACAAATGATGCTTTCAATATCTTATAGACTAATCTGGTCCTTGACCTTTGGTTAAAGTTCATACTTTTCTTGTAATCTTTTTATCGGTTGGTTTCTGGCCAGAATTATCATATACTGAATGGAAGTGTTAGTGTTTTGGGTACATGTGAACTTTTAAAACATCAGAGTACAAGGTTTATAGCTTTATAAAGATTTTTATATATAATGCCATTTTAGATAAATAAAAAATATCGAAAACCTCCATTTTTAAAATTCATATGCTATACTTGCAATTGGAGCACTCCTTTACTACCACTCCAAGACCAGTACTAGTATTTATATGCTCTCTATGATCTGTTTAATGCATATGCTTGCTGAAAATCATGGTTGACATTCTACTTTGGATGCCCAAATATGGAAGCATTGCCATTATGAAGGCAGGTAAAGAGACGTTTGTGGCAAAGTCAGGACCTACTTGGGGGTTGCTATCTAGTTTCTGCCAATCAATTCTATACAAACTAGTCTTTCAGATCATAATCCAACTTTGCATCTTTTCCATTTTCTTTTAATTTTTTTTAACAAATATTTGTGGAGAAGCACAAGCCCAGAAGGTCACATCTAAAACCATTGTTAATGGAGATGATTACTTAACGACCCATGAGCAAAGAAATATGTTATACGGGAACGAGTTGAACTTCAACTTCTGCTGCTTCTTTCTTCTTGGCCATCTCTTTCTCAAGTAAGTATATTCTCTCTGCTTCAGGCATTGCTGTTATAATTTTCTCCAGTTTAAAATTCAATTCTTCAATCTTTTCCATTAGCCTGTCATTTGTGAACATGCCCAGGAGGACACTTTGGATTGTTTTCCAGCTTTCAGCTATTGGCAAAACAATAATCACTGCTGATGCAACGGTACCCCATGCAATAGCTACAACTGCCCAGAATGTGAAATATCCTTGGTTGAACTGGCCTGAGTTATCAAGTAAACATTGTTAGAAAGAGATTAGGCGTTAGAATGTTTTGATTGTTTATATCGTCATTTTCAGGAATAAGTGTAGGTTTGAACAAAACTTTGTATGAGATGTGATTTCAAAGGTATAAATTTTAATTTTAAGATTTTAATTGCAGATCTTGCTGTTTGGTGAATCATCAGACTTCTGCTGAAGTAACACATTAATGATCAAAGTAAAGTTCCTGTGAAGATATGTCTTTTAGCTTTAAAGATTGAGGTGATTGTGTTTCTATGAATGGATTGAAAAGAAACTTTCGATGAAATAAACTTACGAGCGGGGAGTGTGAGCAGAGGCCATAGCACTCCAATTACAATGGTGAAACCAATACCCCATTTGATTATCCATGTCTTTGCTCTGATCAACTTTGATTCTTTGAACTCTTCATCTGACAAGTTCATGTTTTCCTTTTCAACCATAGTTATCTTCTTGGTAGTGTCCCATTCATAATTCTGAGGCCACATGAAACTACAGAAAGCATGAACAGCTCCACCTGTAAGGATGGAGACAAGGTTTCCAGCCAGCATAGGTGCATTCCTTCCTGTTGTGTCAAGAGTTATCCTGCCATACTCAATTTTAGTAACCAACAACCAGGTGATTATTCCAAGAACACAACCAGTAGTTGTTCCAAGAATGGCACCAAATGCATTTGCTTTTCGCCATAGGAGCATGAAAGCTATGGGAATAACTGCTGAACCAATGAATACTCCCATGGCTAGATACATCCAACCCAGAGAAACTCCAGCCTTGTTCAAGATAACTGCTAATATTCCCATAAAACATCCAAACCCGAGGACAATAGCCCTTGATACCTTCAGTATTTGTTTACCTGTTGCATCAGGATTTATGTAGGCACGGTAGATGTCATAAGTACATAGTGATGAGACTGCAATTAGCTCAGAGGAACCGGCGGATGTTACAGCCCTGGTCATTGGAAAAATTTCAGTAGGGAAATAGTTCTTTAAAGATGCATTAAAGAAGAAGTGAACTTCAGATGGTGCTAACTCACATGAAAAGCATGGTGAGTAGAAGAACGGATCCCCCTTTTCCCATCAAAGCAATAGCTGTAGCTGGAGGTACAAGTCCATGGCTGGCCTCACTTGCTGTTATTGGTAGATCAAGGGCTAATGCTCCTAGACCAAGCGATGTTGCCAACGAAAATGGGACAGCAAACCAAACCAAGCCTCCCAACAAGTAACCCCTATGGGTGGATGATGGTCTAGCGGCAATGGCACTAACCCAATATCCCTGCAGTTTAGGAAGACATGAATTTGAAAACAAACTATTGATAGTAACATCACATTTAGAAAATGGGGGTGGACTTACATTGTCAACAAAAACTGTCCCAAAATTTCCAACAATGTTGATGATCCCAAAAATGAGACCACCAGAACTCAACATTGTTACGTAAGTGCCCTTGAAATTCCCACTTACAGGACCACAAGATTGCCCAGAGTGAGAAACTGGCTCTACACAACTTCTTGATTTGCTTGCAACTTCCAGTAGACGTTTGTATACGATGCTAGGGCTGCCTAGCTCGCTGCTTGCAACATAAACCAAGTAAACGAAGATGACTAATACCACATGTACTGCATTAACAAGGAAAACAGAGACTCAGATTACAGTTTGGAAGTTTATAAAAGAGGTAAATGGGATTTGTTGTATGAAGATACCTATCACAGAATGTATATAACTTGCCAGGAAAGTTGCTTTTAACCCTCCTGCTAAGGTGTAAACAATGACTCCCAGAGGAATGAGAAAACTTGCAGCATATATGTTGACTCCGGTTAGTGCATTCACAACTGCTGAACCACCAAGCAGAAGCATGGCAGTCACAATAATGTTTGTCAAGAAGCAGAAACCAAGAAAGACAAGATGAGCAGGAGTTCCCCATCTGATGAAGCAAGAGAAAGTGCAGATTCGAATTCAGGGGAATGGTCATTTCAAGTAAAAAATAATAATCTGTGATGTGTTATTTCGTTGCTATACGTTTCAAAAAATGGACCTTGCTTTCACAATTTCGCAGACTGTATGAGCATGAGGAGCTTTTCTTTTGATCTCTATTGCCATTATTCCAAACAAGAGCACCTGTTCATGAGGATCTGTAAAGCTTGTAAAAGATTGGAAATGGAGATGCAAGTCAATATATATACCTGGATTGTTGCTCCGCTTGCATACCAGAATGGACCACTGATGCCATATTCCCAGGCAACATTGGAACTCTGTAAAATTGTAGCTGCCCAAGTCCACTGCAGGAATCAAAATAAACACTCTTTTAAATGGTAATCCTTTAACAAGACATCTCCTCCATGGGGCAGAGCAGAAGATTAGTTGAATCTGTTACCTGGGATACAATAACACTAGCTATTAGTCCTGTCTTAACATCCCTTCCTGCTGTGTTGAACCACTCCGACGTGTGACGGGATCCAACGTATCGCTTTTCCAACCAAACCTGATGATTCAGAAGATCACAGAGCACGAGTCACATATTTGTAATACCAAATGATAGAATCTGGATGGCTACAATTGCAGAAAAGATCACCAATCCATCATTCGCTGTTAAATTGCAGCAGTAAAAGAGTCAAGGAAGGAGTAAAAGTACCAGAAAAGAAGTAAAGACCGCAAAAAATGCTCCAAACCCAAGAATCACAGAATAGCCAATGCCCTGATTCAGCACTGGCTTTCCCCCAAAGAAACTGCTGTCTCTTATGCAGGTGCCGCCATCGTTGGAGGTGTGATAATACTTGGAAGAGAACTGAAATGGAGAGCAACTTATTGGAGAAGACATGGGACTAACAATAAATGCCTCCAGGTTTATCTCATCAAGATCATTTACATATAAGCCCTGTTCTTGTAAATGTTATGACAGTGAGTTAAACAAGTCAAACAAGAAGAGCTCAAGAAATCTTTTGAACGGTATCGATAAATTAGAGAGTCACTCTCACATCTTTGAATATTCAATTCGCAAATGGCAATATATTTTTTTCTTTCACAAAAAATTCTTCCAAGAACTTGATTCAAGCTGCATCTTTTACATCATTGTCTCTCTCTCTGTTAAGTTGGCGTATTTTTCTGACTTAGGTATGTTCTAAGTCAATGTTCTTGGTCAAGGTCCCCAAACTACTCTAAATAATTGATTGGTATCTTGGTGAAATCAGAATCTCTTAAGAAAATGAGAAATTAGTTAGAATATAGTACCAAGTCGACATCCCAATAATTGAGGGATAATTTAAGGGTAGAATTGGTCGATATCAATTCCACGGGTCGTTTTTTTATCTATCCAATTTAGATAGAAATATTTTTATTTTATCCAAATCTTTACAAAATTTCATAAGTTATCCAATCCCAAATCTAATTTTCCACTCTATACCCATTTTGACTTTTCATTTTTTAAAAAATCAAAACTAACCTTTATTCACTTTTTAACATGTAATTACTATATTGCCCTCAACATTCAAAATATCCCAACTACCATTGCTCTATTGTTGTAAAACTGAATTGAAGATAATACAACTACACCATTGATGAAGTTTCCTTCGGTGGAAGTTGAAAAAAACTTTAGTGAAACAAACCTTTATCC
This sequence comes from Parsonsia alboflavescens, assembly GCA_028571225.1. Classification (NCBI taxonomy): domain Eukaryota; kingdom Viridiplantae; phylum Streptophyta; class Magnoliopsida; order Gentianales; family Apocynaceae; genus Parsonsia; species Parsonsia alboflavescens. The sequence goes on from JAOXNR010000030.1 coordinate 3,870,373, forward strand.
CCCCTATTGAAAAAAAGAAAAAAAAAGAAAAAAACAAACAGTTAGTGTGGTGCGTTGAGTTTGGGAGAGTTGTTGTTTTTGTTTCTTCACAAGATCAAGGTAGCCTTGTTCGGTGTTCGAAGAGTTTGGTTTATTTTACCTTTTTACTGTTATGGTGATAGATGCTTGGATTTTGATTCTGAAGTGTCTTTAAGTATTGGTGTTTATCCGTTTTTTGTTATTTGTTTGGTGTAAGGAAGGAAATCTGAAGTGTCTTTAAATATTGGTGTTTATCCGTTTTCTGTTATTTGTTTGGTGTAAGGAAGGAAATTAAGGAGGTTGTAGAGTATTTGGAGTTGAAAGTTGGATTTGGCTCCAAAATTGCAGAGGGTCGAAACGAAGGTATGTGTGACCTTTAGGACGGTCTTTTCTATATTCTCTGTTTTTTGGTTTCATTAAGATATTTCTCCCCCCTTTTTTTCCTATTATTCCCGATACATGTTCTTTAATATATTTTTCTTTAGATTTTTGCAGGAAATGGATTAAATCAAAATTGCTATTCATGATGGTTCTCTAAGTGGAAAGGCACGTCTGGATGTTGCATCAGACGAAATAAATTATGAAAATTTTAGGAGAACTATGACAGGATGCATGAAGATCGATTTAAACCAATTCGATATTCAAATTTTAATTGTATCTAGATTATCTGATGGAAGTATTAGATTAATGAAAATTGAAAATATATACAGGATCATGTGCGGATGTCGCATCAAACGAAATAAATTATGAAGATTTTAGGAGAATTATGACAGGATGCATAAAGATCGATTTAAACCAATTCGATATTCAAATTTTAATTGTATCTAGATTATCTGATGGAAGTATTAGATTAATGAAAATTGAAAATATATACAAGATCATGTATTTGACGGGGGAAGCTGATCCTAAAATGGTTGTCATTATTAGAATTGAAAGATTACATCGGTGTGGTAGTGATTATGCAAGGGATGGTTTTGTTGATGCATACAAAAGGAATCCGGATGAGATATTTGCACCTCCAAGTGATGAACCTGGGACATCTGGAATATTCGTATCGATGATGATGAAAAATATTTCCGTAGTGTTGATGATGACGTCCATGACAATTTCAATTATGGGGTTAAACACTTAGTTCCTTTTGAACAATTTATACCTTCTACTAAATTCACAAACATGCACTTGTGGATTCGATAAGGAAGGATGCAATTTTCAACAATAAGGACGAACTGACTTCAGCAATTGGTCAATATTCAGTTATTCACTTGGGAATAGGTTTCCCTATCATGTGGTACGTTAGAACAAGGCAAGACAAGAATTAGAAAGATTACACCTTCATGATACGTGCACAATATAGAGTTGGATGCTAGATATGGATGATTCACAAGTCTATCCTGACTCACACTTGCATTCAAACTGTATAACAAAGCAAAAACGGGGATGTAAGTGCATAAAAAATTGGTCGTTTGTACGCTGGTAAAATTGTTAGTGCGAATCATACATCCAAAAATGTGATTCAAGACATGTGATAGAATTATGGGATGAAGATAGGATATAGCAAAGCTCGAAGATCTTTACAGCGTGCAAAAGACATAGCTTATGGAACTCCTAAGGACTCATTGAGACAGCTTCCATCATACTTCTACCTCTTGGAGCATACAATGCCCGACATAGTGACCGGAGGAGCATCTTCTGAGGTCATTTTGTGCACTTGGTCCTTCGATCGAGGGTTTCAAGTACATGAGACCCGTCATTATCATAGATGCAATACGTTTGAAAGGTGCATACAAAGGCAAAATGTATGCAGTTATTTGTGAGAATGGAAAAGGACAAACTCTTCTCCTTGCATTCGGATTTGGTGAAGAGGAGTGTAATGATTCATTGGAATGGTTCTTATGAAAATTAAGAACTGCATACAGATTGCAGGATGATTTGATAATTGCATCTGATCGACACAAAGGAATACTACAAGTAGTAAGAAAAGTGTAACTCAAGGTTTCACGTGCCTTTTGTTTTCAACATTTGAAGGAAAACTTAATGACATAATGTAAAGATCCTCATGTTGCAGTCATTTTCAAAAGTGCTGCATATGCCTATGATAAGCAAAAATTCTACTACTACTTTGGGGACATTCAACATATGCACCCTAGAGTTCATTGGTGGTTGGATGTTGAGGTAGGGCGATTAGGTTGGTCACGTGCTTACTGTCAGAATAATTGATACGATCAAATGACAAGTAATCTCATGGAGTCCTTCGATGAAGTGATCAAGAAAACTAGGAAGTTGCTTATTATATCTGCTCACGGGTTTTATAGGTCTATGTGTCAGAGTTGGTTCAATAAATGCGAGAAACAGTAGCTACAATGCCTAATATTATTACCAAGCATGTTGTGGAACAAATTGAGAATTAAGTTGTAAAGGTTGATGAAGCAAGATTGTATACTACATCCATTTGAGTTAGGGAGCAGTATGTCGTCGGTAATCCTCCGCAAGCAGCAAATGTTGTTGTGGATATCATTCAGAGGACTTGTGGATGTCGAAGATAGGAACTAGAAGGAATTCCTTGTAAACATGCCACTACTATCACGAGGTATTGAAAAAACCTTGGTATAATTTAAACCAACATTCCAGAAGGTAGAATCGACTTTCCATAAGGTAAAATATAGTTTGAACTTCCGGATGGTCAGTTTGACCTTCACTAAGGTTGGTTCGACCTTCTGGAAGGTATTTGTAACCTTTAGGACTGTTTTTTCTATATTCTCTATATTGTTTAGAAACTAAATTTAAAATCATAATCCAAATTTTTTCTTTATCATCTTTAAATCTTTATAGGGAAATTGAGGCTCACAACTATACTCTATGCCATGGAAATTCATTTGACGTAGAAATATTGAGGATGACATATGCACTTTTGATACAACCTTTTCCGTTGTGTTCGAGTTTGAATAGGTTTTTAGGTTTGGAAGATGTGATTGTCAATGAACAGTTTGATAGAAGGGAGGTAGGAAGCCCACAAGAAGGTTTGTTCCTCTCTCGAAGTGAACAACATCGACGGAAGAAAGTTTGCAAAATATGGAAAAGAAAAGGACACACTCATCTAACTTATCCGAATACAATCAATACAGAAGCCCCATCTCCCGAAGTAGAGGTTACAATATCAAATGACAGAACTCAAGAAGTGCACATATTTGGAAAAACATTGGAGGCGATAAATGAAGCGGGAGAATTTGTTAATGTTAATGTAACTGTCTTTGATGATAGTGTGGATTTTTTTTAAGGAAATGTCAGTGTTGAGATGATTCATGACTTGTTATTATTTTCATATTCTTTTTAATTACATAAGACAAATAAAACAACTACATAAGTCATTTTCATTCATATAATTTATATTGTGTGCAAAATATTTACATAATATAAATAAAACATTCACATAATTCATTTGGATTTATTGCTAATAAAAGAATAGTCATACTTGACATGTGGAGCTGCAGTAACTCCCATCATGGAAAAATAGTTGGCATGTACTTATGGTAGTATCCTATAGACCAGCTCCATCATCTTTTTCGTATGCACCCTCACAACTGGATCTAGAGATGGCTTCGGATTATATAGAATGATCTTTGCCCCCTTTGGCGAGATCCGCAGCAATATCCAGTAATTCTAGTGGTGACATGACATTAGGACCTACAAATACATCTTAAATATTAAATTACTTAATATAAAATATATCTTAAAATAAAACCTTAAATAATAATTATATTTATTACCTTTTCGACCTCTGACCATGCTACCTCATCATCTTCTCCAACGCCCCTGAACTACCCGATAGAACCATCATTTAGCTTATACGTCTCAAGTCGGCAACCGAGGTAGAAAGGAAAGCATCATGGAACATACTTTGCAATTTGAGTTAGTTAAAATCTATATTCTATAAGCATCAAGGTAAAACATTTGATAAAAATAAATTTTATACTTACATAGAGGTAAGGCGGGGCAATGGGGAACCTCTACGCCAAAGAGTAGGCCCCCGATTTCCCATTAGCTACTAGTAGAAGCCTTTCGATTTCCTCTACCTCCTGCGTGCAATCCTAAACTTTCTTCAAAAAGTTCCCGTCAAAAGAGTGGATTCTTCCCATCGAGCATCTATAGCATTAAAAATATAATTGAAAGAAAAAATAAACAATAAGTCTAACGCACTAAAAAAGACACATAAACTTAATTATAAATTAAACTATATTATATTAATGAAATTAATATAAATACCTCTTTGATTGACACAAAGAGTAGAAATTATCCAAGAACATCCGGTTTTCTGGAGTGTCCACAAAAAATGCGACGGAGCCCTTTTGTGGCAAACCTACCTGACCTGCCTCTCTCCTTTTCATCGATTTGGGCTTCTTCTTGGAACCCCAAAATCTATGCAACGAGAGGGGTACGTGGAGGGTGACATTAGGCTTGCAGGTTGGACCACGGTCCGAATTGCACATCCTTCCTCCTGAAATAATTTAAAATCTAACTATTACAACGTAATAAAATAAAATTAAAGACACTTGAATAAGACATATAAATATGAAATAAAATAAATTTACTAATTAATTTAGCTAATAATGTCATTACTCACTTGAACGACAGGGTTGGCTACAACAGTATTATGTGGAGCTGATGTAATCTCCCTCTCACTAACATCCCCTCCACCTGCTAGTTGAAATAAATTAATCGTTTTTAATTAAAATAACTAACTACGAAAATCAATGTAAATATGAAATATTAAAAAAATAGGGAGATGTTTAAACTAACCTGGAGGGTAGTGTGGACCACAACTAGAGCAGGTAGATCTGCATTCTCCCTCTCACTAAAATCCCCCTTTGACTATTAGTTAAAATAAATTAACCGTTTTTAATTAAAATAACTAACTACAAAAGTCAGTGTAAATATGAAATATTAAAAAATAGAAAGATGTTTAAACTAACCTGGGGGATAGTGTGGACCACAACTAGGGTAGGTGGATCTGCATCCTCTTTCCCACTAATGTACCCCTCTGGCTATTAGTTAAAATAAATTAATCATTCATAATTAATATAACTAACTACAAAAATTTATGTAAATATGAACTATTAAAAAATAGATCTATTATAAATATGAACTATCCCAAGGGGTAGGGTCGATCACAACCAGAGCAGGTGGATATGCATCCTGCCTACCAACCATGATCTGCTCCTACTAATTTAGGAAAAAATAAATACGATTAGAATATAATCAATAACTAATGGTATATTAAACTAATTCAGAGTTTAGAGCATATACTAACTTGGTGTGAATGAGGAAGTGTCTGACAATCATGGCAGAGGCTCTGTCGAAGCTCTAAACTTGGCCCCTCTAGCTCATTTAGTCGCTTCTCGAGCCCAGAGAACCTCTGTAGGACAGTAGTGTGCCAAGCCAAGGCCGATTGCTCATGTTGCTCTAATCGAGCACTCACCCACTTCTAATGCTTGACATAGCGGCTCTCAAACTCTACCAATATAGTCCTAAGCTGGACCATCATGTCGTCGACACTTGGAACAGAACGAGAGGGCCTCTCAAAGCTCTCTGAAGCACACTATAAATTTAAATAGAAATTATAATAGCTACCTATTGAATTGAATGCTTTATTTAATAAAATATGAAGAGATACATCTCTAGTCTCAGTTCTCCTCCATACCATGACCCTCTGATCTCACAATGGAGGGAGGTCTGTCCTCAGAATGCTCCTCCTCGTGCGCAAGGATCTTGGCATCCCTAACTATCGGACCAGGTGTTTAATTTGTTTTATAATAGTCAATTTTAGTTTGTCTAATGTTTTTTACACACACACACACACACACACACACACACACATATATATATATATATATATAGTCACCTGATCCAACTGTTAGGGATGTTGAGAACCTCAAGGATGAGGAGGAGCATTCCGAGGAGTGACCTTCCTCCCTTGTGAGATTGGAGGGTCATGATGTGGAGGAGGACCTCCACCAGATATGTATCTCTTCATGTTCTATTAAATCAAGCATTCAATTCAGTAGGTATCTAATATAATTTCTGTTTAAAATTATAGTGTGCTTCCAAGAGCAGGGTTATTAAAATTGCAATTTAAATTGTAAAGCAACACGATTTAACAATCATATAGTATATAAATATGTAAAATCGATCCAAACTCAGAAAGATAGGTGACTTGATGGAATCGTAAGTTGACTCGCCAAACTTGCTAAAATGGGATGAGTTCACCGAGTTCGTTAAAATCGGAAGTGTTGTAGTCTTTCAAAGAAGTATCCGCCTTTCCGGTGGCAAATGTTAAGAAAGCAGTCACCTTCTGAAACTCAGCACCACACTCATCTCCGAAAGAAGGCTACTCAGCACCGACCAAATAAGTAGTACCCCACAGGACAACCATGCAGAATAGAAAACCCAGAAGAAATTCAGCTCTAGTCATTTTCTAATTTCTTCACTTAATTTCTTGGATGAACTGTTTTAAATTCTGCAGGTTACAGAACAGAGAAAAATGTATGGGTTTGTTTCTGCTGGAATTGCGGGGGCCAGATATAATAATGACGTGTGAAAGGTGATGGTTGAGAGGAGTAAATGGAGGGTTGAGCCCCAAAGAGAGAATAAATAAGCTGAAAGTGGGTTAAAGGCCTAAGTGCATTTATGGATGAATAATAATATGTGGTCAAATTTTTAAATTTTCAAATTGTGTAACATTTTTGCATACAAATTTTAAAATTGAAATTTCTTCAATTTTATTTTTAGGGAGAATGGTCAATATAGTAATCGATTTTAGACTCAAAGTAAATTCTAATAAGTAATAATTAATTTCTATAACTGAATATCCAAACAATTTATGGGTTATCAAATAAGTATTTTCGATCATTATGACACTTAAATCCGACTACAATATTACTTGCCAAACACATGACTCCTACTAGTGGGGACAAAATAGTCCATTCAAAAAAGATTCTATTTTTTTTTCTTTTTCTTCTTCGCCTTCCCCCTCTTCCTATTGCTCTTCACTAACCGGATAACGAATGAATCGGCCTCTCAATCTTCAGCCTCCTCCAATTCCAAGAGCAATCACACCCATTCCTCTATTGAACCCTTTGTCTCTCATGGCTATAACACCAAGAAATCTATGCTTTAGTCCTTCCCTTCGGATTTCTCCTTCCTCTGTAAATTCAAATCGAAGGGCTCTCTTTTTCGGTCATGCTCATAGCTATAGAACTACTTCGCTCAGAACATTTGCAACCAGCCACGACTTGTTAGGTGATTTTGGGGCAAGATACCCATTTCCAACAGAGATAGAAAGTGGGTTTACTGGTAAGGTTTTGGGTAGTTCTAATACAGAACACAAAATTTTGATTTCTTAATGCTTCTACTCTCTCGCTTGCCCAACAAGATTGTTTTCATATCTCTCATGTTCAGGAACCCATACCTGAGGATGAAGCGAAGCAACTTTTATGGCTTTTCAAGTTAAATTTTGGATTTTGTATTCCAAGAAAATGGTGTTGTGTTCTCTTTCAAAGCATTTGGCTCCAGATTGGGATTCTTTTCGCTGTCTTTCAAAGCTTGTGTAAATCTACTGAATGTCAATAATGTGCATTTTCTGATTGCCTTCATATGACTTTTTCCCTGTAGATTGGTCGACGAAAAAGGGATAATTAAGCTGCGGTGCTTGTGGAAATTGAGAGATTTCCAGTGTGGGGTTGAATTCGTGAATCGGATATATAATGCAGTTGAAGCTACAGGAAGAGGGGAACGGGAAGAAGAAGAAAGAAAAAGAAAATAGAAATTTTTCTGAATGGATTATTTTGCCTCCACTGGTCAGAGCCATGTGCTTGTCATGTGACGCTGTTGCCGGAGTTAAGTGCCAAGGTATCCGAAAGAACTTATTTGGTAGTCCGTATATTGTGTGGATATTCAGTTTATAGAAATTAATCATTAGTTATTAGAGTTTATATTAGGTCTAAGTTCGGGTATTATATAGACCATTCTCCCTTATTTTTATTTGTTTAATATATCTTACACAAAATTAAAATTACTAAATGTTAAGTAGATTATCTTTTACTCAATTCTTTACCTCATTTATAGTTTTTTCCTGCACGATGAAAGAACTTTAAATGAGATCTAATGGTTTTTTTTTTAAAGATTTAAATATGTCTAAATATTGTATTTTTTTAAAAAATATTAATTAATAATGAAATTGAGAGTAGTTTATGTCATTTTGTTCATAAAATTTACAAGGTGGAAAAGAATACTATTTTTATGTGAAACTGTACGTCTTATTTTAACTTAAGTAATTTTTAATAGAAGACCTTTTCTTATATTCATAATTGTAACATATATGGTGATGTTAATTTATAATCAAAATTCGACTAATTTAAAATATGAGATATTAAAATGTGACCGAATAAGAATGTTCAATTTTGAATGAAAAAAGTAATTTTTATACTCTCTTATTTAGAATTAAATGTAAGTACAAAAATAGTTTTCTTAATCTTAAAAATATTATGTTTAATATATTATTATTGTCATAATTTGGATATTTAGTTTGATGATAATGTTAACGACGATGAACAAGCAATCGGTGATGATGATCTTGTAATGGAATTTCTTGAATCTTGATGGTGATTATTTCATTTTCTTATTCATGTTGATGTAGTTTTTTTTTTTTTTCACGACATTTACTTTTGATTGTTAATGTTTTAAACAATGTTGGATGGATTTTTAGTTTTTAAAATTTGTTTGTTATTTTGTCATTTAATTTAAAATTGATTATAAATTTGGATTTTAGACTTTATTTCTTATATTTATTGGGATATTTATTTTATTGTAATGATATATAAATTGTATAATATAAATAAATAAATAAATATATATATATATATACACATATATATATAAATATATATATATTTATATATATTTTTATATGTATATCAGAAAAGCCGATGTGTGCAATTTTTGACACAAAACCATGTGTAGCAAATGGTGAAGTTAACGGTTCACGATTTAAAATTTTCTAACCAAAACGACGTCATTTTGAGCTTGTAAAACAAAAGAGAATTGCTGTAAAGAACTGGCTAATTTTGTTCTTCACAAAACGAATTGAAACTAGAGATCGGAAGGTCGGGTTGATGGTGAAGAAATGGGAATTGCCATTTGAGGTCGCCAGAGCTACTCTGGTGTCGAACCTGAGTCGCTACTCCAACAAAGAGTCTGAGAAGGTGAGTTCCCAAACTTGACCTCATCTCTTCTCAGTGATTTTTTTGATGCAATTTCTGGTGAAAAAAAAATTAGGGCTTGAGATTTTCTAAATCAACAAGCTCGAATCTTTAGATTAGAGTTGCTATTTTCGCTTGGCTGGGTACTTGTCGGATTAGTGTGTACGATTTTGTATGTGCATCCAGAACAAGTGTGCGATTTCGAAAGCAGTAGAACAAGTGTTAAAACTTGAATGGAATTTATAAGATTGTTGGCATTGGTTACCATATGGGGAACAAGCATTCTAGTGATGTCTTGCTTGTAGCAATTTGATTAAGTCACCATAAGATTGTCAAATATTTTGTTAGAAGGTCAAAACATAATTCCTTTGTTTTTAGACATTTGGTACAATTAATATTTCATTTCATCCAACTCCCCTGGACATGCATATCTGCATGCTCGAACACTTATTTTCCCTTGTTGAATATAAGAATTCTCCGGAATGGTTCACATCTCATGGTTAGTAAATGGTCATGCCATTGCATGTCAAATGGTTTGTACTTTCCTGCTTTTCTGTATATGATCCACATATCATGTGAAATGGTTTATACTTTAATGGTTTTAGCATTATATTGGTTTCAATTCACTCTGTTCTTTGATGTCATCACGATAAATTGGTTGCACCAGTGTTGGTAAGAGCATCGAGTTCCTCAATTTTCTACATATTTTTATCCTATTGTACAGAGAATATTAAGTTAAAACTTTCGCGTGTCTTAGTTAAAACCCTATGCTATGTAGTAGCAAATGTAAGTGTCACAACTAAACTTGTATGGCTGAATAGGGATGGAGTGCACCACTGCGTCGGGGGGTCAAGAAAAATCTGAGTGAACCTCTGAGTAGGGAAGCTTCCCATCCTACTATAATAGCTAGCCTACTGCAGAAGTTGTGGCATCAGTGTATAGACCGGCTCCATCAGGTCCAATCGAGATGCCTTCAGATCATACAGTATGATCGAAGACCTATCTAGTGAGACTCGAAGTAACACCCAATGGTCGTGGTGGCAACAGGGCATCAAGATCTATATATACAGTGTAAATATTAAACAATTAATGTTAAATAAATCATAATTCAAACCAAGAGTTTTATAGAAAAAGAAAGTGAAATACCTCCTGTGTATCCGATCATGCTACCTCTCCCATGTCCTCATCTCCCCCGACCCAGCCAATGAAAAAGGCATTGAAGTCGTAGATCTCCGACTTTGCATGAGATGCCCTGGTCTCCTTCTACGCACCTCGGATAATCCTCGGTATTTTAAAATCATTTTGATCTTTATTACAGAGCATTATCTGAGGTGCGTAGGAGGAGATCAGGACATTTCATGCGGAGTCGAAGATCTACGACTTCAATGCCTTTATCACTAGCTGGGTCGGGGGAGATGAGGACTTGGGAGACGTAGCATGGTGGGATACACAGGAGGTATTTCACTTTCTTTTTTTAATAAAACTCTTAGTTTGAATTATGATTTATTTAAAATTAATTGTTTAATATTTACAATTTTAAAAAAAGTAAATAACTATAATAAAAAAGCGAACGACAATTTTTAATTATAAAATTACCTCCTGAGGGACAGGATCGCGAACTGCGAGAGTTGGTGGATCTACTTGATCCTCTTCTCTGCTGATAGTTATATCAATCTATGATTTAAAAAATTATCGACATGAATAAAATTAAAAATTAAATAAAATATAATAACCGAAATGAATAAGAATTTACAAAGCAGAATTTACCTGGATGGTGTCGTTAGGGACTATATTAGATGCCGAAAGGGGGTGGCTATCGGCCAGACTAAAATGTCGATGGAGTGTATAACCCCCTCCGGCATGGGCATATTAGGTTCCCGAGAAAGGGAATTATGCAGTGGTGGATCATTTCCACCACTGTCATCCCTTTCTAGCATATCGAGGTGAAGCTTAATATGCTTGAGCTGCTCAAGGACCACATCATGCCTCTGGATGACCCAGCTCTCGTACTCCACCAACCAATCGTGAGCCCAGTCATGGCACTTGGGCAAACGATCTCTGGCTTGATCCTCATACTGTGAGACGATCGGCCATCACAGGAGACTATAATTACAAAACTTAGTTAGAATATATACTACAAGATTCAGACGTTTTATTTAAATAGTAAGAGTTACATACCTGTTATCCATTCCTCTCCCATCGAGTTGGGTTGGGAGATGGCTGCCTGCTCGTCCGCTCCTCAATCGAAAGACTCAGCATCGTGGCCTCGATACAAGGACTCTGAACCTAATAACAAGGTAATCAAACCAACAAAGTAATTACAATTACGTTCTATAACATCGACTAATCTATTGTAATGACATAAAATGTCATGAGATACATACCATCCATCGAATTGTATCAAATCTTGTCGGATTGATCGAAAGATCCCGATCAATCCTCTCCTCAACCGAATCTCCATCAGAACGTGGGATCTAAAATAGAAGAAAAGTAAAGTAATTATGATCTTAATATTTAACATTATACAAAATTAACTTAAAGTTTGGAAATTGTGATTAGTCTAACCTCATCGATTGGCTAAAATCTACAGTTCCTATCCACATGCCTTCCAAAATAAGTTGGGCAGATAATTATCCCCAGCAGGTCAATGCAATATAGGGAAGGCAAGAAAAATGGGTCCAGTACAACTGCTGCCGCCCAACCTGATCCGGTTTGATGTACGAGGAGCTAGCACGCGCTTGTAATTAGCAATTTAATTTAGTGATATTATGTAATTTAAAAATGAAAGTAAACATTAATAAGGTATTCATATACGGCAATAAGCAGTTAGACCCAATCAACTGAGGGACCAAGTTAGGGCCGTCGAAGGGCAAGGCACCTTGGGCATTATGGATCTACGTGGGAAGTGCCACGTCTCGCTGCATCATGGGCATCCCTACACAGTTGAGGACGCAGGGATGGAAAGTGATTGTAAGCCCACCACTAATTAAGATAAGATTAAAAAAAATTCAAATCAGTATTTAGAGATTCTAAAAAACATCATTGATATACGAATGTAAATAATAATATTAAAACTTACCAGCAACAGCCATCAACTGCCGTACAAGTGTTGCATCCTAACATTGTCCTCTCCGATGACCTATCAATAGGAGTGCACAATCATGCACCCAATCGTTCCCTAGGGGAATGACTCTGCAGCCTCCAGATCGTCTAACATTCTCTATACATAAAAAGGGATGGCCACAAATGGCTCATTGGTGAGTATCCAATAACCTATGATGATGTATTATGCTAGTTTAAGGGCATCATCAATTGACAGCTCTCCCACTGCCATGGCATGCTATCTCGCCAAGACCCCATCCGAAGTAACTGGATTGATCCCTATCAATCAAGCGATGACAGAAGTGGCCGTCACTGACCTCTGAATAATATGCCAGTCTACTCTCCCATAACATAGACCGATGAAAAGAGCGTACTCTTGGAGATCCAATCGGTGTAATTGGCCCCCAATGAAGAACCATATTTCGTCGGGTCGTGCACCCTCCAAAGTAATCTCTTGTCTCAAGCTATACAAGGCAGCCATGGCGCAGTAGGCTCCATGGCAATGGGGAAGATCCACCATATATTCGAAGGGGCCCATACAAAAAGCTCTAGTGCCCCATGGTGTCGTAGCAGCTCGACTGTCTGGCTGAGGCTAGTATACTTAGGGTGTGCGCTAAGTGTATTCTCGATAGGCACAACGGGATCGTGTCAGAGTTGAAAGGTACGATTGGTGGGGTCCATATTTTTATAGTAATTGGCTAACGATAACTATAATGTATTTATTAGTATAATGTATGTATTTATAAAACAACATTAACTATAAATTGTAACATTAAATATCTCTTAGTATCTAGTGACTATAACAATAATAAGATTAACGAAAATTTAAAATATATTCATTTATTTAGAGTGAAAATATGTAAAAATTTGGGTTCACAACTTATTTTTTAATTTGTTATTAAAATAGGCTTTCCTATATAGTTTTAATCATTTTTATGAGTTCTGATGTGAGTAGAAATTGAAATTAAAAATAAGAGGCTTAGATTTGCGATTTCGCTTCTTAGAAATTGAATTTAAAAATAAGAAATTGCTTAAAATGTTTCAAGCCTTGGTGAGGATTTCGGATCTTGGAGGGGACTCCAAGGTCTGAAATAACCCATTTCGAGACTTGGATTGGAGATTTCGATACCTAGAAATTGAATTTAAAAATAAAAAATTGTTTAAAACATTTCGAGTCTTGGTGAGGATTTCGGATCCTGGAGAGGACTCCAATGTCCGAAATACCCCATTTTGAAACTTGGAGCGGGGTTTTGGTACTTGACTTGGGGGTTTACAGACTTGGAGGGGGTTTTGTACTTGGCTTGGGGATTTCAAGACTTGGAGGGGGGGTTTTGGTACGTGGCTTGGGGATTTCAAGACTTGGATCTATAATTTCGAACCTTACCCAAATTATTTCGAGACTTGCAAAGAACAATTCGGTCCTATTTCATTCCATTTTCCAAGCAATCTCTATCAAAATTCTTATTCCATATTTGTTTTCCAACACAATAACACATCCAAATGCTCAACAATTCACATTCAAGTTATAGAGAAAATATTTCAGACATTTCATGCTTAAAAAACAAAGATATATATAAACACGAACAGAGAGTATCTAAAACTAATTAAACAACAACGAGCTGGACCATTGGCTAAGAAAAGAGAAGCTAAAACTAAGTAAAGAACAACAAAATCATGCTTACCACCATTATTTTAACGTCGAGGAGCTAAGAGAAATACATACCTGCAGCGACAAAGTAATGAGTTCATTTAAGCTATTTCTCCATCACAAGTGAGCAGTGGGTAACGATCACGGAAGTTTTGACATTGACGATGGATTGTGAATCAAATAGCGGTTAAGGGAAGGAGAAGGGGAAGGGTTTCGATCCTCGTTGATAGGAAGGAGGGAATGAGAAGGGCAAGGGTTTTGGTCCAATTTTCAGCAAGAAAGGAAGGGAAGGGAAAGAGTGTGTGCCTTGAATGGTTTCATATCGAATGGATGGGTCTCAAGCAAAGAAGGTAAGTGGGTGAGCCTTAATTGGGTCAGGTCACATGAAGTGAAGGGAAGGAAGAGGAAAGGAAACTGTTGGGTTTTGAATTTAAGAAGGATAATGGGGTAATTTTCAATCTGTGGGTAAGGTTTTAATGTTAGAAAATGGGGAAAAGTCAATTTGGATAGATAATGAAAATGTAGTGATGGCTTTGGGTAGAAATGAAATATTTTAAAAAATTAGATAAAATTGAAATATCCATTTCAATTTAGGTATATTTGAAAATTTCTTCAAATGTAGACCAAGTCAAAGGATTCTAACCGGGCCGAATGAACCGGGTACAAGTTCGCCAGAAGTTTCTAATATGGGCTAATAATGTAAAAAGTTGGGCCAACCTATATGTTGGCAATATCTAGATGCAATGTCTATTGCACTCGGGGTTTTCTCATTCTATTCGTGTCGTCGACGCCGGGTCTGAACCAGAAGGACTCGCCATGGGGAAAAGTAAGCTTCTTCATTTCCCTTTGATCTGTCAAATTTTCAGTTTGGTAACGTTTTCATGGAAGTTTGGGGAAAATTTCTATTTTTGTTTGGAATTTTTTTTAATAGGGTCTACATGTTGTTTATATTTGGGTTGTTTCTTTGATTGTTTTGGGAGCACCAAGATTTTTAGATATTTGATAGTAGAAATAGAATCATAGAATTGTCTTTCTTTTGGGAATTAGAAGTGTTTTCTTATTTTGGCTCATTCAATTTGCTTGGGATTTGATGTCAAATGGGTAGCTTATTTTGGTTCTTATTCCGAAGTTATGATGGTTTGTTCCTAATTTTATCTTGTATAATTTCCGTCTGAATCCAGTCTGAAACCCTGGCATTGAATAGTCGGAACCGAGGAGATGGGGAAGCAGGCGGTGGTTTACGCCCTGTCGCCGTTTCAACAGAAAGTTATGCCTGGTCTCTGGAAGGATTTTACCACTAAGATCCACCACAAGGTCTCCGAAAATTTTCTCAGCGCCACCCTCTTACTGACTCCTGTCATCGGAACCTATACGTAAGAGAAATCATGCATATTTTTTCCTGCCATATTCATGTTTTTATTATTATTATTATTATTTATTTTTATCCTTTTTTTGTTAATTAGGGACATCTTTGTTTTTGATAATTCAACTCATTATTTATTCCGGGTAGATCAGAGGTTTCCTATATTCGATTTCTATTGAAAGAGTGGAGTTGCTACAGTTTGAACTATGTTAAGTTTACATGGTCGTTATGCTCAGATTTTTTTTTTTGAAAAAAATTAATGTATTTTTGAATTGGTATGGCAAATGCATCTCTTGACTTAATTGTTTTGTTTCGAGAATGATTTCTGATAACCGGAGAAAATTTGTCAATGATTTGTTGTTTTCAAGCAGTAGGGGGTCTAAAATATTCTTGGCATTTTAATGTGTGGAACCTAAAAGTTGTATCATGTATTCAAGCGAGATTTCCTCTTATCAATTTCCCTGTGGTGGTGTCTAAAAACTTGTTCATGTATTAAGAATGTTCTCATTGCTGTTCTATGTTATTGCCTAGCTTTTATTTTCTGCGTTATCTTAGTTCTAAATTATGGTCTCTTCAGTTGTAAAAATCTATCCAACAAACTCACGAATTGGACTGTAAGAGCCTGAATTTAATTGATAGGATGTTAACGTTATTGGTGCTGAAAGTTGTGTAAACAATTTCTACTTGTTTTTTTTTCTTGAATTTGCTGTTTAACACTGCAAGTTATGGTGTTGATAATGCATGACTTATTTCATCCTAGGATTGAACATGTATTTCATTACTGGGAAATGTCTTTGTGTTACAGAATACATAAGTTGCTGGTCCTGATTTTTTTTTTTTTTTCTGGTTTCATATAGCAGACATGAAACAGCACCATTTATTGGCCTTTGGTTTTGTCAATAGAATGGAATTTTATTTGTTTATTCCTTAAATCTAAATGTATAGAAAGGAATTGACTTTGCTCTAAATTAATACACAAACAAGCACAAAATGATTTTGTTTTCAACACAGTCGTATGTTAACATAATCCTTTCCTTTATTGATCTAGGAGCATCATCAATACTAGCATGTTACTCATACACTGCTTTTTGAAAAAAAAGACTGTCTTTTCTAAACTGCAACTGGAGTACATTATGATCCTTTTGGAATTGCTGATGGTACTCATATTTAAACTGTTGGGAGTTCAATCTGGTTGAAAGATTTCACTTTGTTGGGAAATTGGCCCTTAACCTCTGTCGTTGCAATGCTAATGCTTCTTTGACATGCTACCAATTCTATGATTTTGTGACTGCTTTTAAGTTAAAGTGAATGAACTGAGATAATTGACAATTATTTTCCTCCCCTTGTTTGCATGTAGGTATGCACAAAATTACAAGGAAAAGGAGAAGTTGGCACATAGATACTGAGATGAGAGGTTATGTACCTGGCAAGAGGGCATATATTCTTCTTAACTAGCGATAAGCTTCAATGATTTGAAATGACTGTAGTTGCGGTTGGTAATTTGCTTTTTTCATATGCCCTTGGAGGTGTCATACTTTTGTGGTAATTTATGTTGCTATGTTGTTCAGTTTTATATGCTGTTATTTCAAGTACTGCTCATTGTTCGACCATTCGCCAATTTGATATCAGGAATCTGATGTTGGACAGTCTTATTGATTGAGCTTAAGTTTTAGTTTATTTCTTGGAGTTTTAGCATAGGATGGTAAATTATAGAAGAGAAGCAATTCTTTGGGAAGCCATAAATTTAGTTTATAAAATTTCTCTTTATCATCCTGTTATCGTTATTCTTTTGTTTAGTCGATTTTCTCGTTAGATTTGGCATCATGGTGGATCGATGTTTTACAATCGATTTTTTTTGTACGATGGCTTAAACATCTTCACGAAGTAGGGGTTTTCCGAAATTTGTTTCCATATAGCCATCCATTAAATCAAATCTTCGTTCATTTTCCTTCTCATCATTAATATCTTGCTTCACTCGAAAACCTCAATCGGGTCCAAGATTTGCATCGACAATATTACTTACTCGATATTATGAATTAAAATATAAATATATATATATATATATATATATATATATACGAGATTGCTATAAAATGCAACTGGCGGAACGCAACTGGAGCGCAACATTCAAAACGACGTCATTTTGGCTGTTTT
>JAOXNR010000030.1:3888008-3924807 GCA_028571225.1 Parsonsia alboflavescens
ACACGATACAAAATCAACGAGTGGTTATGTGTTTACACTTGGTGGTGGAGCAGTGTCTTGGAAATCATCCAAACAAACGTGTATCGCATGTTCCATTATGGAAGCAAAATTTATTCCTTTAGACAAAGCTGGTGAAGAAGCAGAATGGCTTCGGAATTTTTTGGAAGATATTCCTAGCTGGCCTAAGCCAGTACTAGGTGTTTGTATACACTGTGACAGTTTAGTAGCTATAGGTAGAGCAAGGAATGTCATGTGTAACGGTAAGTCTCGACATATACGTCGAAGACACAATACTGTTAGACAGCTACTTAATAGTGTGATTATCACAATAGACTTTGTGAAATCAAGAGAGAACATTGCGGATCCGTTAACTAAAGGTTAGAGGCAGTTGAAAGAACTTCAAGAGGAATGGGGCTAAGGCCTTTATGAGTCACTTTAGCGGAACCCTACCTAATTGACTGGAGATCCCAAGATTTAGGTTCAAAGGGAAAATGAAGTTATGGTTGACCATTAGAAGTACTGTTAAACTCTTACCCATTCCTGTCACAACAGTACAAAATTGGCAGGCTAAGTTAAGACTTTTAATGATTCTGAATTGGTTAAAGTGAATTCAGAAATCACCTACGGGAGTGGAAGTGTGGCCGCTTCTGTGAGAATTGATAAGGCCAGTTCTTTAAAGCACTCGTGAAACTAGGAGATATTCATGGCCGGAAAGAACACAACAGTGAGAATCAATTCTGGAAAGAGAAAATTGTGTGTTTCTTGTTGTCTAGACTTACAAAAAAGTTGACGGTTCAAAGATATTGTTCTACGGATTAGCTGTAAGTCCGATAAGTCTCACTAAGGCAGGTTCAAAGTTTCGGCTACCTAACCTGATGCAATTAATTCTCGAAAAATAATCGCACAATGTATTTTCATGCATACATACACAAGCCTAAGGAGACATCTGAAGTTCTCATTCAATTCGGGGATTGTTGGAATCTAA
Source organism: Parsonsia alboflavescens (assembly GCA_028571225.1). Taxonomy (NCBI): domain Eukaryota; kingdom Viridiplantae; phylum Streptophyta; class Magnoliopsida; order Gentianales; family Apocynaceae; genus Parsonsia; species Parsonsia alboflavescens. Next base: position 3,888,994 of record JAOXNR010000030.1, read on the forward strand.
TTTAGTAAAGAATGAGAAGTGATGTGTCTGTTCAGGCAAAAGTTATGTTTTAAGAGTTACGTTTTTTCTTTTCAAATTCAAAAAAGCTGCAGCTATTGTTTTTAAAGTTATGTCTTTTCATTTCATGGAAATTTTTTCTATAAAAAGCTCTCTATATCTACAGAAAATATAAAAAATAAAATCAAAACTGTTAAAAAAAAAAAAAACCCTGCATTTTCTTCTTCTTTGTTTGTGTGTTTTTTTTTCCAGAATTGTGTTCGTATGTCTCCGTTAAAAGTTTTGTACCAACTTAGAGAGACGAACCCGTTCTATCTTGTGAGACTCTTGTTCCTGTAATCCAATACGTTATGGAGGAACAATTTTGTCTTAAGAACACTTTGTAAATTTAGTGGACTCGGGTTATTTATCTGTAAACAACTTCTACTATTTATGTACTATATTGACATATTTCTGTCGTTTTATAATTTCTGTCATTTTATAATTTTTGTCATTTACTGGAGATAACACCAAGCACATTGATGTAGATTTACATTTTATAAGAGGTTTGATTCTTGCCAAGAGGCTGCATGTCTATTATGTCCCTTCTTCAGAGCAGATTGCAGACTGTTTAACAAAGTCCTTGACCCACGGCAGATTCCCTTATCAAGTTTCCAAACTTGGAGTGACCAGCAGTCCCTCCAGTTTGAGGGGTAGAGTTAAAGAACAAAAAGGAGACAAGCCCGTTAGCCAGTTTTCCAAGCTCAGAATTTGATGCAAAGAATATTCCCTAATGTCTCCTAACTGTATTCTTTTGTGGAGAGCTTATTCTGATGACAAGTGTCTCAACATCTAACCCTTTATGTCTTCTCTATACTTGTAACGATGAATGAAAGTGAAAGTTGCCTTTGGCCTCTGTATTTTTCAGTTGCTCCTTCTTGTTCTATACTTCTCTGTAGTTGCATTCATATATTCTTGTTGACTTATTCGACTCATCTTAATATTAAATCTCATCATTCAACATTAATTCACCACATATTCTAAAATTGAGACATGTGTACTTCAATAATATTAATAGTGTCGTCAAAACTTGAACTACTGTTACTTTATGTATATGCGTTATAGATCACTTAATTAGTTGCATAATAGTAATTTTCTTTAAAAATCAAGATTTTCTTTGAATTATATGAAGATAAAATATTAATTAGAAGAGAATATTCAGATCAAACATTTTTTAGAAGAGGGACCTTACGGAAACTTGCTAATTAAAGAAAGCATACAGATAGAAAGAAGCTGGCTCAAACAGTGTCACATTTTTAAGTGGAAGGTGAACTCTGGACATGAATTGAACCGGAAGAACTGCATTTTGTTTTCCTTAACTAAATCTAGCCTGTACCCTGCAGTGCCGCCAATTAACATCAAGATTTTGAAGCCGTTTGATTCGGCTTTAAAAAACACTTATTTTATTTCAATAAGCACTTAAATAAAAGGAAATCTTACTTTTTTAACTTTTTTGAAAAAAGCACAAGTTGATAAATAAGTCAAAATTCGACTTATTTTTTAATCTACAAGAAGTAGCTCTTATAAAAGAAAACACTTTTAACTCCCCAAATTTTATATAGCTTTCCTTAATTTTTTTTTTCTTCTTCTTATTTTCTCTCTCATTTTTTAAACAGGATAATTCTCATTTTTATCAAATTATTCTTTTATTTAAAATGCTTATTGAAACAAAATAAATGCTTTTTTTAAGCCAAAACAAACATGCCCTTTACATGCTGCAATATTAAGATCAATAATATTGTGTAAGAAAATGTGTACAAGAGATTAGCTAACATCATTGTAATTAGTGAAGACAAAGAACAACGCCGCAAGTATCACCAGTCCCCAATAGCTTCCTCCTCCTTCAGAAAACATTCCATGCAGGCCAAGAAAAACCACAAAAAGCAGCAAACAACCCCAACCGTATTCATCATGATCTCCTCCGACTCCTCCGACTCTATTGTTGACTTGATGGGCACCACTTCTATTATTAGCATCAGAGGAATAATAAGGAGTATAGACAGTGCTCAAGAAATATATGATCAAAATCAAGAGCAGAGGACCAAGAATCATCCTGCTAACAGCGTACACGATCAGCAAAATTGCCAGAGGAAGAACCAAAGATTGTGAGGTAAAATGAATCAAGAGAACAGCTACAAGAGGAATGACGAAAAAGAGTGTAAAAGCTGTATCGGAAGCCAAGGAAATGTCTTCCATTACAGACCGCCCGTGGAGGAGCATACCAAGAACTGCCACTATTAGAAATGGGATCACCGGAGATGGGCCTATGCTGGTGGCCATTTTTTCACCTGGGCAAGCTTTAATTTAAAAAAAATCATGCAGTTTTCATTGAATATATCATCTATCTTAGGAGGGTGGTTGTGAAGAAATGAATGATATATTTATAATACCCCGAAAATTGAAGGTTGATCTTAGTTGCTGCTTCGGTTCAACAACTTGGGTAAGTAGTTTGCTTAGTTTGTAACTTCAGATAGAGAATAAAAAAACAATGGTTATGGTAAGTTCTTCTTAAAGTGTTGGAAAGGTAACAAATTAAACAACATGTTTTGCATTTCCTGCAACATTGGCAAGTTAGTTTAAAATTGGGGAATGAAACGTAATGAAATTCTTGTCTTAGCATAAAAGTAGAAGAAATTTTGGGGGTGAAAGCTATTTGATACCTCTCTTAAAAGCAAATTCTTGGGATATTTTCACCATTGCTGCATTGATTGATGTTCTTTTCAAAAGTTGAGTTTCATTCAAGATATTTATATGCATCCTTGTAATTATTAGTGTCTAATAAGTTCATCATCACTGATATAAAGAAAGAACAAATTTCTCTTTAGATTTGCTACTATCTCAACATACGCTGGTATTGTTTGATAAGAGACATGTCTCCACTTAGATTAGGTATAACGTTAATATATTTGATGTTTGTGTGTAGTATTATTTAAGAAGAAAGAACAAATTTGATTAATTTCGAAAAACGAGAGCCAAATAATAGTACTATTGATTATGAATTGTAGTCTAACAGTAGAACAAGAGGTTGAGGATGAGTTCTTCATGAACATCCTAGTGGGTGAAGCAGTTAGCACGTAGACCATACATCTTAAGTTTGAATTCTACTAACACCCTCTGGATAAGAAATATCGAAATATGTGTAAACTGATTCGGACACCATTAAAAAAAATAATATTATTAAAAAAATAAATAAAAGGAGGTTGAGGATGAGGAAGTTAAAAAGTGCTTGGGCTGATATCTTGGCGACTTTGTAATCATCTAAAATTAATTTTTCCTTATCTTTTTCTTATTAATGTTATCAGAGATATGAAACTTGAATTAGTGGAAAGTCCCCGCTTTTTTTTGGAATTTATAAAGTTATTAATTGAACTTTAAATTAAAAATATAACTATTTTAGCAAAACAAACAAATCAAAATATCTAAAACTAAAAATAAAAATATTTAAATTAGGGTTTTTAGTCGATTTTGTCTCACAAGTTTGAGGTAAAAAACAGTTCGATTCTTTAAGGTTTTTTTTTCCAGTCATAACGGTCCTTTATGTTTTTATAGATAATCGAAATTATCCTAACTATCAATTTTTGACCGCTCACATGACGGAACCGGTCACGTGTAATGCACGTGAGAGGCAAAATCGTTATTTCATCATGAAAAGATATCGTTTTGAAATTGGATTAAAAAAATAAAAAAATCGTTTTCTCCGACCAGCTTCTCCTCCGGAGCTGGCTTTCTGCCGACAAAGACCACCCAGCTTCCAGAGCTGGCTTTTTGGACCTCAACAACCTTACCCTTGGCCTAGCCTTCTAATCTGAGAAGGGGAAATTTCCGTTAGTTCTTCGAAGTGGTAAAATCAGGTAGTCTCTAAACTCTCCAAATCCTCAATCAAGGACAGAAAGAAAGACCAGATCAAAAGGAAAGGACCATTTGGACGAATCAGACACTTTCCAATGGGCAGACAGAAGGGATAGCCTACGAAATTTCCAGAAGTCACCATTAAAGTCCAAGGATTGAGAATTGGTTTGCATGCACGCTTCTCCAGGAGGTCCACTTGCTTCTAACCTTCTGCACCTTCTACTATAAATAAAAGATGTTCAATGGTCTTAACGCTTTTTCTTGTTCATTCTTGCAAATCTATGGCCTTATTTCGACGAATTTCCCGCGTACATGCCGTTACCTTTTTCCAATAGCTTAAAGGTAGCTTCAATGGAGTGGGGAAGAGGGTTCCCATCCTCTGTATTAACGGACACGAAGGAGTTACTGAGTAAAGTTGTTGAGGTTCAAAAAGCCAACTCGAAGATCTTTTTTTTTTTTTTTCCTAAATCCAACTTGACATTGTTTCATGATGGAATAACGATTTTACTCCTCATATGCACTACACATCATGTGACTCCGCCGTATGACTAATCGGAAATTGATAGTTATGACCATTTCGACTACTTGTCAAAACGTGAGAGACTGTTATGAATGAAAAAAAGAAAAACTTAAGAGATCAAATTATTTTTTCACCTAAACTTATGAGAACAAATCAAGTAAAAGCCCTTTAAATTATATAAATATATGTTTATGACGATAAAATCATTAGTCTAAATATTTTAAAATCGAAATAGACGATAAAATCATTAGTCTAAATATTTTAAAATCGAAATACACACTTGCGTAACTTGCTGCTCATTTCCTATTACCAAGAATCTCAGTCCCATCGACAATATAATAGTAAATAGTAAATCAGTAATACAAATCTGCAGGAAAAGTTGAAGATCAAATAAATCTACAACATCAATTCATTGCAGCGCTGGTTTCAGGAAGTGGGAAAATGGCAAAGACAATAGATAATAACTTTGGCAATACTAAAGCTAAATTAGTAGTATTATGGATCCATGAAAAAGGAAATTGAAATTCCTGCAGATTGGCTTCATTATTACATAGACAAACACAAGAGTTTGATACTGCCTTTTAATTGCTTCCAACTGAAGAGTATTCTGATCCCGTGTCACATTTACTACTAATTACAATATGCTTCTCACCTCGTACTCGTGCAATATCCTCAGAGGTGATTGGTTCGAGACAGGCCTTTGCTCAGACCAAAGCTCCAGATTCACAGTTCCAGTTCCCCAGTGTACAAGACACTTGTATACCTGTTCAGTGTTGAACCGGTTGACTAATGCCAAGCCCAGACATTTATCTACAAGCATCCATTCACCTGGACAAAGAAAAGAAAACCCAGAAGTATAAATATAGTTTTGCATTAAAACTTTATTACAAAAAAAAAAAGAAAAAAGTAGGGCGGGTTTTTGTTTGAAAGGAAAATCAAAAGATATCAGAGAAAAAGAAAACAAAGGGCATTGATATTTTGACAGTGAGAAATTCCAGTATGCATTTGATCTTGAAATACATATTTAGATGTCAACTTTAACTCAGTCATTTGAAGGATCAAAGAACAATGAGCCCCCGTGAGAGAGAGAGAGAGAGATATATATATCTTACCATCTGGGAGGAGATCAACTTCAAAAACCTGCTCCTCAGAATCAGGCCAAGTTTCAATCTTAGATCCATCAATGGATGTAAACGACACATATGACTGACTAGGGTGCAATAGAGAAAATGTTGGATGCACGCGCAGACATACAAGCCTAGAAAATCCAAAAAGAAGAAAAATAATTGTTACAAGTTCCAAAAAAAGGAAAAGGGGCACAGGAGTCAACCTCAAGCTTCTCTTAAATTGAAGTTTTGACAAGCAAATACTTACCAACAAAGAAATATGCAGCCATCAGTGCACCAAAAAAGAATAATGTAAAGAAAAAATAAAACTTCACATTAACTCAGTCTAGCAGCTAAGATACTCCAGAAGGCAGGAAAGAGAAAGAGCCACTCAACATTCAACAAACTGTTTGAAGCTGAGGTACCTTCTTGGAATTAACAGAAGCAGATTCCACTACATGCCAATCAAATTCAGCAAAATTGCAATGATGAAAGAAAACATTTATAAATGACAAGTGAAAATACCCCATAATCCATTCATCCAAATATACTTGTCCACTTTGCAAATTACAAGAAAGAAAATGTTAAACTTGCATCATCTTGAAGGCTGGCATGGCAAAAAAAAGCTTTTGATGAGATGGCAATTTAACGATATCTCGATTCATTACTCCATATCACAGTCCAACATGTCTATCACTGTTGAACACAAAGAAACATAAAGGAATGCAATGATCAATTTACACATCCTCCACGAACAATGAATTCATTAGTTGCCCCTTTATTTGAATATGAAGACAAAAACTATTCCTTAATAGAGGAATTTTAACGAGATCTATTGCTTTCATTTGTCTAGTTGACATCTAAGGTTGAAGAGAGAAGATCTTCACCCAGGTGTGTAAATCCTTTGAAGCAATCGTTTAGGAGAGGATGATTGACCAAGATTAAATAAGAATTTATCAGAAAATAAAATTGAAAAGACAATTTGAACATAGAATCAACTTATTTCATGAAAATAGACTCTTATGTTCCAAGAAGAAATTCATGATGTAGTGTGTCTTTGAGCCTAAAATGGCAGTGGTAACTTCTAATCCAGTTAGTTAAGGCATAACGAAACTCAGTTTTGAACTTGTTGTCCAAAAATACAACTTAACTTTATGCTATCTTAGCTCTCTGGGAAATCCAAGAAGCAGGTAGTTGCAGATCTTCTGGTTTCTGAAATATTTCCTTTTCATTTTTGTTCTGTTTTGATAACTAACTGGACTCTGTATTACTAGGAAATTTCCAGTAGTGAGTAAAAGCATAGGACAAAGATATCTCGCACCAGCAAGATTCCAGTCTTTTGACTTGGCATGCAATCCAATTAATTTGATATAGGAACAAGACAATTAAATTGCACCTTACTTTGAATCTACCAAAGTTACCCCAGGAGATTATATCAATGTAAAGATCAGAATGTGCAATATAGCTTGGAAAAATCTAAAAGCATATACACTCCCAAGTCTGAATTTGAATGTCTCTATTTACATTTAGGGTTGTTTAGAACTGAATAATTGTTTATCAAGTGAAAATAGGACATTCAATTTTGAATGGAAGGGGTATTAAGCACTATTATGCTTAACTCATTCATGTGCTATATGGGTAGGAGACAACTGTAAAATAAGCCCAGGCAAAGTGATATAAAGATTTTATTCAGGACAACAGCAATAAGTATCTCATCATTATTATTTTCCTGTGTATTGAGTGTGGAAGCCACTTCCCCACTTCAATATCCTCTATCATAAAAATTCGAATTACATAAAAAAAGAAACTTTAAATCTAAAGGATGCAAGTGCAATCACCTATCCAAACACTGGCCACATTAGACAAGTACATACAAAGACATCAGATCTAACCTTGAAAATCCTCCAGATCCAGCACCAACTTCTTGGGCCACAATTGCAGAATCAATACGGAAAATCTTTGGATCATCATTTGGGACAGATATCTCTCTCTGAATTCTCAATCCACCACCAATGTCACCTTCAAGTGAAAGAGATTCCATTTCTCCAGCCTGCTCCAGATCCCGTCTATGAAAGCAAAATGATTACACCAGATGACAACTTTAAAATGTTTAAAATAAACTCTTAAGCCAGCATCAGATGATTTTATTTCGTTTTTTTTCAATTATCAGAAATCAGAAAAGGTTACGTAGCAGCCAAATGAACAAAAATTGAGTGCATATATCAGAATGCAGATGGCTTTAGCAACTAATCAAGAAACTATTTTATTAAGTTTTATACATATGTTCCGCCTGGAGAACATTTAAAACCTAAAAAAGCATAAATCCACATGAAAGGATACCAAACTAGTATAACACAGAAATAAAAGTGGGTTCTGCATTTTGGCTACAAAATCTGGAAGATATGAAGCAATTAATCACTGAAAATTGTGGGCAGGTTTCCATGGTTAGTTTTAAGCTTTCTGAAGTGTTATTAGAACATTTACTTTACTAAACATATATTCTAACCTGAAAAAATGGCATATACAGTTAGATATTTAGAAAACCATACTTGAAAGAAAGTAAGTTCAAAATGAAGTTCAACATACTTTGCGTGCCAAATAACACATGGATATGGTCAAGTGATGCATCTCTATTTAGACTGTGGAACTTTCAAATATATTATTCTTGAATTATACTTTTTCAGATTCATCTTAAAAAGATTCTTACCTTAGCAAAGAAATTCAGGAGTACTTGGTCAATGCTCTATTCTCATACTTAATACCCTCAATTTCTTTTGGCATAACTGAAAGGATTTTCTTTAATTGTTTTAATGGACAAATAAAGGACAGCTGAATTTTCTGTTCTCTCTATAACTCAACCGAGCTTCATGGCTGACTGAGTTGTGATTATAGAAAAAGTTTTTATTGTCGATTCTGTAACTCAAGACCAAAGATTATCCTGGAATGGTTTGCCAATTAATGTATTAGTACTATTCTGCTGGGAATAAATCAGTTGACCTTAGTATTCATGAATCTCTCTTTTATTTCTAATTCTTTTACTTGGGAAAGTGAGTGGAAATAAAGAAAAAACTAGAAATAGCATCATTTCTACATAAAGAATAGCATTTCCAGCACAATTTCAGCACTCACTCAATGACAGAGTATTCCTCTGTGCATCCAGCAGAACGATACTCTGTGCCACTATACTCTTCATACCCACTAATATCAACCCGACTGTGAAGCCACTGAGTTCCTGTCACAGTCCACAAGTAAATGGAATCACTGTGGATGAGATTTACTTTGCGAATATGCAAGATAAATATCCAAAGCTAAATCAAAACTATTAACAAATACTTTAGTATACAGTAGATCTCAAATTGATTGATTTAGTTGTTTGATCAAATGATTCAGATACTATTTCTGCTAACTCAGACTTGTATAAATTTGTAACTCTGTGAATAATAGCTACAGAAAATTCCCAAAGCCTGTCTTCTTGACAAAGACAATGTCATCATTCTAGGTAGAGGCTTCAACAAAAAAAGAAGCCTTATCTATGTTTGGAACTAAGAATTACTCTCCCTCTAGTTAACCAAAAATGTACAAAGACCTCAAGTTTATTGCTTAAGAAAGATATCAAACCAAACAGTTCAGTATTTCAAAAATTGCCTAACCACGAGGAACAATTAGCTGTTTTAGCAGAACACATGAATTTATAATGTACCTGTTTTCCATATAGGTGTAGTATACATGTATAATTACCATACACCATACATTGGTGAATGTCATTTAGCGGGTGTTAAACTTGCATCTCATAAAAAGTTTAAGCAGATAGGCAGGTTGAATTAAACCACTTGACACAACCCTTAAAAGTGTTGGTTAACAACGAACAGGCAAAACAACACAAATTTTCATCAATAATAAGAGTCGAACATAGGACATCCCCATCTACTACCAAATTTAATTTCCACCTCATCTAAAAGTTTAATTAATAGAGAGAAATTGAATTTAACCATGAAAAATGGATTTTCCATTTCTTTAGAGCATTATTGAACTTTCAACATGAGATTCTGTTATGCCAGTACCAAAATTGTAATAGGGCAGTCTACAACCTATTATTTGTTCAAACCATAAAATGTCTTATACCCTTCAAAAATCTTTTTTAAAGAGCAGAGGAAAAACAAGGGAGTACAGTGGTTGGAGGGAAAAGGTCCTTAACCCAATGCCTAGCAGGGACCCAAGTCTCAAGTAACATTTCTCCCATTAATGAGAGATGCTGCTTCGACAAGTATCTCACATTGTTGCATAAAAGGTACCACTAAAGGATATAAACATCATTTCAAGAAGTAGAGGAGAGGTCCTCCTTTTTCATTTAAACTAGAGATGTCAGTGTAACTTCCCCTTAGAAATTCCAAAGAGTAAAAAAATGCAGAAGAATCAGAAATAAACAGAAGTAAATCAGCTACTCCACATGGGTCCAAGCAAATGAGAGGAATAAAGAGAAACATCTGGAGAATCAGACAATATCTTTTGATCATAGATCTATTTTTCAAATGTGCAACAACAATGAAAGTTACCACTTGAAAACAAAAAGAGACAAAGATCATATTGATTTCAGATCTACCGGCAATCACCACTCCAATTCTTAGCAACATTTGTTATGAAAAAATTTCTTTCGTTTGTTGACGACTCTTCTTATCTACCGACAAATTAAATTATGATCAGTTGGATAGGGGTTGCTTTGGTCACATCAGTCCACTGAGGCTCCAATTTTCACAATGTAAAACCCAAAAATTAAAAGCACCAGCAAATGTAATAAAATCTATTTAATGAACCTAATTATTTAAAAGATCTGAAATTAGATGTTATTAAAATTCTGCAAAGGTTTTGCTGCATCTTGCCTTAGCCACTTAATCATTTAGAGAATTAACCACTATAATTTCAAATTAAATGGGAAAGGAGAATATGAGACTGTTGTTTCAAGTATATAAAAGTTTCAGATATTGGAATTATTCCTAAATTCTCTGGCTCATTAAACATTAGTGTCAAGCGTTAGAAGTAGCATTTTAGGATAAAGCCAACATATCGCAGAGCTAGTCGGTCAAGCAGTATAGATCATGTCCGACTTAAGATGTGGATCATGGACAAAGAAACAAAACACAATGCAAAAGCAGGGCTGACATCTACCAGGAACTGCAGAAGTAGGAACAAAAGATTCAGAAGTGGAAAATCCAACAGTTATCTGAAGATAGACAAGGGTGTAAAATCACACCTGAAGGACCATGTTCCATGGAAATAATTCGACCTCCAATCCAAGGAACCACTTTAAGAACCCAGTCTCCACTTTTCAACTGAACAGGAGTTCTCGAGAGCTCAACTCCCTTATGTCCAGGAACATCATCAGTATCAGGTATACCTTTTGAACTTTCTGCAATTAAAAAGCAATATCTTAACAATTTACCGAGTCCCAGGATCTATCTGTATGTCCTCTGTACATACATGAATCTAGTATTAGTTGTTACATGATAAATGAGTACCCATAGCTCATCCCTATCAATATTGAATATCATATTTTGCAAATCCTTGCCACATCACAACATTCAGAACTATCAATTTCTTATCTACCAGTAGCAAAATTTTGACCAAAAGCTGGTATGATTTTTTTTCCCCTCTTCTGATCTGTGCATACACACATGTTTACACCTAGGATATTAAATGCATAACAAGAGAAATGTCTGGGACAATTACGCAATTCTCTTTAAGCGAAACCACACAAACACATACGGATGAATGTACTAATCATCCACGATAAACAATCTCCATAGTCAAGGAAAAACTTCAAGAAAGAAAAATCAAAAGAGATACATGTAACCAGAGAAGCTATGCTAATATAAAAAAGTCAACAAACAACATAAGTTTGAAAATGGATGGTACCTTAACAAACACAAGTGGCTCAACATTACAGGAAGTTACTATTAGGGAAAAAAAAATTACAGGAAAGATATACGCATTTGAAATTTTGATCATCCCTTGTTTTCTTTTACTGAGATGTGGAAAGGAATATGAAACAAGAGCATGCAGGAATAACAGTTTCCATATATAACTCTTCCCTTTGGTATTGAAAATGAAATAATTAAAGAGGAAAAAGAGAATATATATATATATATACAAAAATGCTATAGAGTGAACCGGAGCACACCACACTATTAAGTTTTTAATGGTCAAAATTAACGGTTAACTATTTTTTCTTATTTAAAAAAATATAAAATTTGATCTATTACCCTAGGATTTAGTTTATTCTTTTAGGGTTTATCCTTTTAGGGTATAATATATAAAATATATTTACAAAAAATAATTTATTTTATTTAGACATTGACCGTTAGAGACTTAATGTGCACTCTTATGACATTACCCTATATAAATATATATATATTTCTAGAAAACTTAATACCCATTCGAATCCTGTATTGTTTTTCACTTGATAGAACCAAATTTGCCAGATCATCTTCCGAAGGCATCATGATTTGCACAATATCTCCATCAATGCCCCATGCATCAAGCTGTTTTCAAAATAGATAAATAAAATGAAGTGATAAAACTTGGACAAGTGACAGAGATGATAATCAACCTTATTCACAAAATATTTAAATTGAGCAGAATGCATACCATAGCACCACTACCCAGCAGTAATTGTACATGTAAATGACGTTTCGGCCTTTTCCATGAGCCTTCAGTTTTTGAGATCCTCACAGTCACAACTGAAGACTGAAGTTCAGCGGCATATGTTGTCAAAAGATAAGAACCTTTATCATATTCATATCCATCACCATCATCTTCAAACAAAACACCCTCTGCTTTGCCTGGCTTAAAAAATGTGATATCAATTACTACAACAAGATGCCAAATTCTGCAACATCCAATGCTTTAGCCATAGACATTGACTTTCAACATATCTAATTCAAATAGCCTGGAGAAAGGCAAATAAAGAACCAAAATAAATAAAGAAGCAGCACAACAGACAAATAGTACCAGCATGCTTCACAGATTAAGCAAATATTAGCAGGATGGAATTGATTTGGGGTCAAAAGCTCAAATTTCTTCATTTAGATGAAATTTCAACTCCAATTAGTATTTGAATTTTGGGACACTGAAAATGTTTTACATCAGAGTAGTTCCTCCCTTGAGGTGAAAATTAAGAAAATTTTGGCACTTTTTAAGTAGAGAGGTTGTCTCCAAAGCATGAGAAGAAAATGCAAGCTAAATATCTCTATCCAAAATTGAATGTTCACACATTTGAACAAGGACTCAGAATTCTTAAGATTTAAAATTGATTGGTTTTCAATTCTTCAGGGGGGAAAAAAAAGAAGGAGATTTAAAGTATTTAAAACTGAATTTGTATTAATTTCATGTCGAAAGTTTGAAAAATGTTATTGTTTAATTTCCATGTACTCTAAAAGAGGTAGAGATTGGTCAAATTTATATATTTAATGGACTTTCTCAAGTGTGGGCCAAACACATCTTCTCAATAATCAGCCTGTCGAGAATAAAACAACACAGGGCAGAAATAGGAGTCAAACACTAGATTTCCGCATTTCCGCTCTAATACCATGTTAAATCTCATAAGTTCTAAAAGGTTAACCTAGTAGGAAGGATTGTATTTTATACACTTAGAAGTTATAAATGACATCTTTATCACCCAGAACTACATAATTCAATTATAAGAAAATCCAGAAGCCACCAGGACCCCATCGACAGTCACCGTCATTGCAAGACTTTGATGAAAAAACTCTTCATTTTTGTTAGAAAATTAACCAATAAGTTAAGAAAATGTCATAAGTGAAATCCAACAAATGGAAATCAGATATTAGGATGCTCCATTCCTCCCAGGGTTTTGGGAATTTAAGACCTAATATCTGAAATCTCTTTGAAGCTTCAATGAGGTGATGTTAGTCTTCTCCTTCTCTCTTTCTGTTATCTTTGCCCAAAGAGAAAATACAGAATAGGAAGTTAGAAAATTTCTTATTCTAGTAACAGAAGGAAAGAGAAGAGAAGAAAGAAAAGGTTCAAAAGGATGTAGGGAAGAAGTGGCAAAGGCAGATAAGCAAAGAGCGAAAGAATGGAGATGAAAGATGGAGAGAAGGAAATGAAAGAAAACAATCAGCCATATATTGAAGAAGTGAAAGCACAGGATGAGAAAAAAAAAGGAAGAAAGTTCAAAACGGATTTTGGAAGAAGCAGCAGAGGCAGATGAAGGACTGAAAGAAGAAGTTTGAGTAGGGGAGATAAGATGAAGCAGAAAATGAAAGAAAAAAGGAAATAATGGTTGTTGATTAAATTTGATACCTCAAACTCGTTGGTGAAAACATGTGAAGCTTGTTCTCCATTATTTGGGAAAAATCCATCTTTTCTCAAAAATTAAATCTTGACTGAGCCAACCGTTGCCCAAATTTCCCGTCATTTTTTAGTTTTTAGAATCTGGAGATGCCTTGTCCAAATGGACCCAACCTCCTTAGTTTAAAGTATTCATATCCCACTAATCACATAATCTGAAAAGTAATCACATTAATAACAAAAATGATAATGTAAAGATAATGAGGTAATTTATTTATGATCAAAGGATTTTCTTCTGTGCAAGGCCAAAAATGAACATTCAATGATGGACACAGGTAACTAGTAACCAATTTAATTTCACAAAGTTGATAATGAGGTAATTTATTTATGATCAAAGGATTTTCTTCTGTGCGAGGCCAAAAATGAACTTTCAATGATAGACACAAGTAACTAATAACCAATTTAATTTCACAAAGCTTCGTGACACATAAAAAATTGAGATTACCATGTTCATCTAAAGCCACAAGCAGCAACAAATCATCTGCTGGTTTAGCTTCACCAACATGTTGGACTGAAGGACCCAAAGGAATGATAGATCCACCTTGTAGGTATAACACAGGCAAGTCCTAGTAAACAAGAAGAAGAGAAGCTCAGCAAAAGCACCAAAGAGTAATAAATGGTTTGCACATTGGATGACTGAGAATAATATACCGGATGTGAATCTTCAAAATCAAAACTTAACCAAATGCCTTTTGGTAATTGATGTTGCATATTATCCAGTCTCTGATCAGGCTGAGTGCTGCGAAAACATTGATACAGATATTATTTTTAATATATAGTGTTGTATACCATCATTGGAACCCACCCCCAGGAAGAAACAAAAAAGTAGAAAATAAAGTAACGTAAATGGGAAAACTTGAGCATTGAGTTTAATATAAACATATTTTCTAAACAAAGATGTTCTATGGGGTAATTAAGTGCCAGAAGATGCAGAAGCGGTACCATACCCCCATGGAGTATCCTAAAGTTTGCAGATATGGAAATCCAAAGCAGAATTTGAAATGGTTAATGAACTTGAAAATATGGTAAGGAATCATCTTATATACTCCTCCCATGTCTGAATGACATAAAGCTAATTATTCTTCCACATGAACACAAAAGAATACAACAGGAAGAAAAGAATAAAAGAGTCATGATCACCACTTTGAATGCATTATATATTCTTTTTCCAGATTTTGGTGTAATAGGATCATATGCTTAAGTAATAGGATTTTGATGCATATGATCAACTATGTCTCTATTTTCTTCAAATAAAATCTTAAAGAATCATCGTTAAGATGCAATCCATACATTTTAATCTGTAATATCTTCTAAATATCATACAAGATCATCCAGGTGAAATATCTTTTCCTAACATTCACTACAAAACCAACTAGAAAAATAAAAAATCATAAAATATGGAGGAGAACTCAGCTCATAGCTCTATACTCACATCAGAGCCCTTCAGTCGAGGTGAAACTTTCAATCTAGTAAATACCAGTGGTCCTAGCTTTGTTCTCTGAACTTAAATAGCAATCAGCAGTTCGGTCGTTCGAAAAGGAAGGAAAATTTTGTATGATTTCAAGATGGTCAAGGGATTCATAGCTTACTCTAATAAGCACTACCATAATATGGTAAAACTAACGTGGCCTTTAAGAATTTAGGGAATATACATGTTCAGCACACCAAATGTGTGAAAATAGAACTCCAATAACCCAACAAAGCACAATTCAGAACCATTTTCTTTATTTTGTACAAGATGCATGTACTACTCGACCAGAATAAACCATTTTTTATCAATATTAAGCATTGCGAGAAAAGTACAACTTCCTTCAACATTATTATATTTATGTAGGACACAAATACTAAAATTTATTTGTAACAAAAATCAATCACAACCACACAAAAAAGTACAGTTGCAGAATCACCTAGTATAGCAGCTAAGAAGATAAAGAAGAGAAACCTTGCATATATTAGAAGTGGCCCTAACATAAATGAGTCCTCCAGTGTTCTTAGCTTTGGATCTTTTGGATCTGCAAAGGTATCAAAAGATATCTCTTGAAAAATTGTACAAAATGTAACCTGAAGACATCATTAATTGGATAGAAGGAAATTCTTTACCAGCAAAAAATGTAGGAGTTGCCACGGGGATTCCTTTTGTGTGTGCAAGGTAAAATAGAGTATATATATGTGGTAAAAGGCGGTACCGCCTCATCAGTGCACGGCGACAAACCTCTTCACACTGGTCAGAAACGTAATAACAATATAGTGAATATCAAATTGCACAATCAGTTAAGAAAGCCATGAAATTGCAAGAATCAATTCTGCTGAAACTGCATTTGTGTAATCAGTGTCCATAACCTAGAATAGGAAAGAGCTCAAGAATTGAAAATTTCTTAGTCAACAAAAATACTACAATCTAGCTTTAATCTTTAAAAATTCTAGTTTTATGAATCAATGGCTGACATATTTTGTTTGGTCCAGTTCATAAGTCTTTCAGAGTTAAGTTATTTCTGTAATTTTATGTTTACAGTAAATTCTTAGATTCTTTTTTATTGTTGCTAACTAGAACCTTATGATGTATTCATTGAGTTATCCTAGTTAGGATTGATTCTGCATCTTTTAAGGGACTACTAACGGTTTAGAAGTCAATATTTGATTCTATAAATAGAGAATTGCCTTATTGACTATTGTAAGCCTGTTTTTTCAATCAATAAAGAGTTTACAAAATGTTCTCTGTAAGTATGGCTGTATGACACATGGAATGAAATCTAAGTGCTGATGCCATAAGGTTCCAGGTGTAACTCCTAGGTCCCTCTCTCTTGGAGTGATGCTAGTTGATTGAACTTATTAATCATAGCTTCTACTTCAATACATATCAGCTTGGAGATATCTTTACTAAAGCATTGAATGGGGCTCAAGCTGATTACATTTGTAACAAGCTGCACAACTATGGTCCACCATGAGAGGGAGTGTTTACAAATATTATGGGACATATTATATCTTAGATTGATTGATAGATTGTAGAATTTTCATATTGATATGATTGATTGATTCGGGTACCAGTTTTGGTACCCAAACTTGTATATATATGTAATCACACAGAAATTTCCCAAAGCCATCCTTTAAATTACCAGAACAGCTAGTAGTGAGGAATGTATCAGAGGAATAGGTAATTACTTCTACCTAGTACAAGAATTATTTTACCCAGAAGGTTGCTCGCTACACTAGTAATTGCTAAGGCAGGCTCTCTATCTTATTCATTTAACACACATAGGCAGCAAAGGATCGAAGAACAGAAAAATTAACAAATTGTTCATGACTCAGAATGGTGGAAATAGATCTTATTCACCAAGCAATCCAATTATAGGGTAGGAGGTTTGTTTATAATATCAGTCACAGACATAGGTCCAACTGCTAAGTCCTTGCAATGACAGAAAATCAAGTCCAACCTTGCTCAGAAGAAAAAATGCATAAACAAACCATGTACATCAAGTACATCAATCATTTGCCAGTCAAGTTCAAACCTCTACTCCAAAAGACCAAGGTTCATGATCCTTGGTGTCCATTTCAGAATGCCCACGGCAAAACGGCAACATAGAGCCTACACCCATCCACCTTCCAAAGAGTTTAGGTGTCGCATTTCCAGCAAAGCCACCAATATCCGGCCCAGAAAGAGGCTGGCCACTAAGCCCCTGTGTACCAAGTTGTTACCATCAAGCAGAGTATATACAGTACAAAATTTTAGTACATCTAACTCAATAACAAGTCTTGACATATCCAAATAAATGAAATTTTGCAGATACCAAATAAATGAAATTTTGCATACAAAAAGATTTGTTTATATAGGAAAATAAAAAAGGAAAAGGAAGTGTAGGAATCTTTGTTGTGCTATCAATTGCAAATAATAAACAAAAAATAGTTTAAGAGTGAGAGGGGAAAAATATATGCCATCTAAGCTTCTAAATAATAAGAAATCCTTTTTAAAAATATCAATATAATTTGAAATTAGTGTAATTCTTAAAATCAAAAGCATTTCTAATCACAGGAATCATATGTTCAACCACTTCTTTTCCCCTGATGCCCAGAGCAATGTCCAGCCAATTCAGTGAGCACAAAGGATAAGATAACCAGATAGTTTTGCATTTATTGCATCTCCAAGAAAAGCATTAGGAGACTTTGAGATGGTGAACAACAGAGGAGAAACAAAGAGCAGAAAAACCTCATGCCATGAGTTAAATTGACCAAACAGGTAGCACTGCATGTTGTATGCACTGGAAAAACCTTGCTCCGATATAAAATCAGAATATGAAATCATCCGTCAAAGTAAAACTCATAGTACAAAAAATCATCTTACAGCACAGAAACCATGCCAAGAACACGAATAATCAAAGAAAAAATTGAAGAATTTTCATTGCTGATAAATATGGGCAGATCCCAAGAAAACCCAATGTAAGCCAGTTCCCAGATAGTAAATCCTTAAGATAACAGCACATCTTTTGGAAGGTAAATATTGGTCTAAAAATAATAAGAGATGCTGACTATAGTGTAGTACTAAATACAAGTCATGCATATTATGTATATAGAAGTATGTGTTGGAAATTCCTGAAGATTTGATTGCCCCATATCTCTATGTATTGATTGAAGTACAAAATGGTACTTAAAGGTTTATAGATTTGAACAAAAAATGATGAAGTGAGAAAGAAAAGTCTAGCTCCCTTTCTCTCCTCTCCAACCCCATGTAAGGGATAAGTTATGGTTTGTATGATATTGTTGTATTGTTGTGATTCCATGCATATAAATTTACTGTTTCTGTGGATGGGATAAGTTCCATCTTCTATCAGGAAATCTCCAGACCTTGCATGTAAGCTGTTCTGGAGATAAATCACACCACAGCCCCTCCCAGGCACAAACTCTTATAAAAAAATGTAACAATTATCATTACAAGAACTGGAGAAGCACATCATATGATGTAAGAACTCCTAAAAAGTTGAACTTATAAAGCAGTGGCGTAGAAGTAGAAGTACAATTTTTGCATCAGAATGGAATAGAAAATTCTTGTTCAGGGACATGAGACAATGTAAAAGAGAGATAAACAGATGAAACCAATTTACTTATCTTTATTTTTTCTTTTTTGTTTAAAGTTCATTTTGCAGGGAAGGGCACTGTCCAACAAATATCCAGTTGGTTTGCTGTTAGAATTACATCTTAAAAAAAATTCAGCCAGGAAGACCATTGCACTGTAACACAAGAACAGTTTTTTTGAAATACGAAGGGAAATATTACATTTATATATATAACACAACCGTATACAACACCTTTAATAATTATTTAATGAGTGTATGACAAAGGGTTTCAAGCAAAAATTTCATTCAGAAAAGGGAACCAGCACACTAAAAAAAAACTAAGAAAGAAAAAGGGGAAACCGGTGCAGCACCTCCTGGCATTATAGGTTCTCAGAAGGCTTAGCTGAAGACTAGATTACATACCAAAGGACTGTTTAGTCTATCAAATTTGTGCTTCTTATGAAGATTCAAGCATCTTAGTTGAAACAATATATGCAAGAATTTGGTGCTTTGTTCCTGTTGGATAAACAACCTCAACCAATAATTCAACGAGAATGGAAACACGTATGTTATTTGTCAGAAGATGAGTAATAAGGGGTTCAAGGCTTCTGCAATGAGGTAATCACAATCCTTGATGAAATAAATTAGTCTACACAATCAAAACACTGAGAGGATCAATTGTGCAATCAAAACAAACAAGTCTATGCTTACTAGCTGAAGAACCATGGAGATGCTCATATGAAAGTGCTCCCAGGTAGAAATATTATCCCCTGTCCATGTAGCAGCATACCTCTGGCTACCTACAAATCCAGCTCGGGTAAGAACAAATGGACGTTTGGTTTCATCAGCCAATTTCATTCCTTCATAAGTGGATCTTGCCATCAGCATGCCATACACCTGAAATGTAGAATACATATAAGAGATAAGCTTGGGAAAAACACCATAGAAAAAGAAAATTAATACCATAGCATGAAAAAGGGAAAAAGAAAGAAGAGAAAAATGAAATGACATCTGTGTCTGGAACATGGGATGGAGAATGTAAATCAAGTGTTAAATGAAAAAAAAATAGTTAGGAAAGGAAATAATACATTGTGATAATGAGAATGCATCTGGCGGCCCCCTAGTTCATTATCTCCCCTGTGAATGTTGTTCTCAGGCATTGTCTTCGTCACAGTCTGTAACAAAAGTCCTCAGGAAAAGAATAATAGAGATGTACAAAAAAGTTTTAAACTTCACCTTGAAAATAGCTGGTTCATTCATGTCATTCCAAATACCATCCACACCACTTGAAATGAAGTCTTTAACAAGATTGGCCCACCATGAGCGGGCTTTTGATTGAGTGAAATCAGGAAATACACAAGGACCAGGCCATACTTCACCTGACCATTGAGGCATCATGAAAGTTCAAAAGAAACCAAAAGAAAACAGAAATAAAAGCTCAACTGCAAGCTCAAATTAGATTCAGCAATGAATAATCTGTATACCAACAAAAGGCTTTCCATCAGCTGCTTGAATCCAAACATCTTGTTTAGAACCACTATCATAAATGGAATAACCCTGCTCATGTTTAATCCCTGGATCAAGCATCCAGATTGCTTTGAAACCAGCTTGATGAAGATCTTTTACCAGACATTTTGGATCAGGGAAGCGCTCCTGGAGAAATCAAATTAGAATTTACTTCAGTTAGGAATGCTTCTGGGAAATTTGTAGCACCTAAAGAGGCCCAAGAACAAACCATTTCACACAAGCAGGCACAATAGAAAGTGTGATTATGCCTACTTCCCAGTACTGATGGCTGGTGTAACGTGGTCATGCCCCGAACCAACCCCAGAAATTTATATTCACTACTCATATCATTAGATGATAAAAAAATTCCATATACAAACTCCAACATCTCCAGCCCCATCCTCATTTTTTCCATCCAAAACCTCAACCGAAAGAAAATGATAGTTGAGCTGAGCCAATTTTGCATTATGTGTGTCTCTAGATGCCATATTTAATTTGTAATGAACGATACTTAGAACAGATACAAAAGCTACAAACTTACATTCAAACCAAAAGATAAAGAAAAAAAGAAAAAGTAAAAAAAAAAAAGAGAGAGAAAAAGAAACTCCTAAATGTAAAAGATGCTCAATAGGGCTCCAAAAGATCTTTCCACAAAGGAAAGACTTCCTATTTCACCACTTGCTGTGACTGAATCATGATATGTACATCACAATAACATATGGCACAACATGAATGATTTGGAAACCTGGATGCTCCTTTCTGACAGTTACCATCAAATGTCCATAACAGTTAAAGTGAGAATGAGCATTTAATTGGAGGGCAATTATCATGTAGTTCCATTTTTATCTTCAAGCTTCTATTTTTCTATTTTCATCCATGAATTTTTCTTGGTCTTCAAATGGTCTAGGAGGCCATTTCTACTGAATCTTTTAAGGGTATAATCATCTTGAAAGTGAATTCACTGAATTTTTACCATCTTAGTCCAATTGATTTATTTCTAGGAATGACTAAGTTCAATTTTACCCTTCAAACATGTGACCAATATGGCCAACAGAAGAAAACAGACCCAATAAGCTTCGAATCTGAAAATGGTACTTCGTAAAAGAGTTTGAAAATGAAATAATGCTAATTAAGCTTAATGGTATCAACCTACTTGGATCTGATTTGATCATGTGCCATACAAAAGAATGTGTAGTCACTATATCTTGTGCTTTACCATAGTGAATGCAACTTTTAAATAGTGTTTTTTAATTGTAGATTCAGCCAGCAAATGGTATATTCATACTTGTTCAAAACATCATTCTCAAAATATAGCTGAAGATGTAAAACTGAAGGAATGTAAATTCAATATTTTTCAGCCAAGAGAATGAAGATAAACAACTAGGCAATAAATAACAACAACCTAAATCTAAACACAACTAAAAGTAGAATTTCAGAAGTTAATAGATGGAACACACCTTATCAAAAGTGAAACATCGAAAACCATCCATGTAGTCTATGTCCATCCACACAACATCACAAGGTATATTTTTCTCCCGGAATATCTTTGCAATCTGCATGAGGTAAATAGAAAGATGGCATCCATGAAGTTTCACGGAAACTATACTACTAACGTTTCGTATATCCAGTGATAAACAACTCCCCTAGCTTGTGCACAAGACTGAAAATATATTGTAGGTGTTCAGAAGATTACTAGGAAAGCAGTGAGATATCAGCTGTACAAAGAGGAAGAGCAGAGAAAGAAGAACAAAGAACAATAATGAGATAGGTAACTTTACAAGAGACAGTGTAATGACAAACCTCACGAACACGTGCATCAGAGTCATAGCTCCAACGGCATTGATGATAACCCAAGGACCACTTTGGGGGCAAACATACAGTTCCTGATGCAAAAATATTTGTAATGTTTTTAATCAAACTAAATAAATAATAAGGGAGACACAAAACAAGGATAAATTCAATGCGGAATTTATATCATTGGATCACCAAATTAATTTTTCATATATATCGAAATGGGGAACTGCCAACCATAGTAAAAAAAATTTAAGGCCTTGGGAATACCCTGGTTGTGAAGACTTACATCCAAAATCACCACAACTAAAAGTCATTAAAAAATAATAAATGCACCACAAAAAGAGGTCTAGGGTACATATTTTTTAATCAGTTCATCAAGACTAAACTTTAGCAAATTGACATGTTAAAAATTGCCCAAGGCATGAAATAACATCTTGGATATAGATAAACGAATGGCCAGCATTTTATCCAAATTAAACTTTTCAACACGCATGTTGATTCAGCAATACCATAGCTGATCAACATGCATATTCCAAGTTACTTGTCCTTGGATTACTTCTTTCTTCTACTGATAGGCATCATCTAGATAATAGACAACATTGAGAAACTAAATATAATGTACAGATTTACTTATATTGAATATCACAGGGGAATACTTCTGACAAGAAACAGGAAATAGTTATCCAGTATATTTTAAAAGAAAACTGAATCCATGACTAAGATGTTCATTTAGGCATCAACTTCTAGTTTCCCACCAATCCCATACATGATTCTCTGACTTCAGACTACCAACACCCCCTAACTTCCTGTGTGTACAAGAGAAAGCATGCACCAAAATGGTGGTAATATTACACATTGAACTGGTGAAAACAAGGGAGAAAATTTTTAAGATTTTTCCAATAGATGAATATAAACTATATTCAGAAGAATATCCAGTAAGAAAGGACTACAGAGTAAGAGTGTAACTCAAACAGATCTACTCTTACTAAACCACTAGAATGAATATGTAGCATGCTTGCTCGACATACTTTGCAAAAAGGTACAACCATACAAATCCCTAATGCATGTGATTCATGAAGACTGGGTTATGCAAGTATTTTCCTAGGGAAAGAAGCACTTAAAGAATTGCTGGAGGTAGATCACGAGGATGTCCTAGCAGTGATGTTTTTTGTGCAGGAGTTCTTCACATAGAAATGAATATATGATATGCAATGATTACAAGTATCTTAGATGAATCTATTCCCCTAAGAAATTTCATTTTGTGGATTCAGGTCTAATGCAAATGTAAGGCAAAATGAATGCTGCAGAGAGGCTAAAACAAAAATTCATATTAAGTCACAGTTACAGCAAAAGAAACACTATCTAGAATGACTCGAAAATCCAGAATTGATATATCAATTCATCATTGAGTGGGAAAAGTAGTGCAATAACCATGAGCAGCAGAAGAAAGAAAAAGAAGATATGAATGAGTAAAATTACCAATTGCATGAGAGAAAGCTATGAGGACATCAGTTGGTGAAGCGAATGGACCAAAAGTAATGATGGGAAAAGATGATTCAGCAATAAACTTCAAGTTTGATTCTTTGCGCAAGTCAATCTGTTGAATAACAGCTTGGGATCACTGACAGGAATTTGATAGTAGTAGAAAGTGAATTGAGAGTCATGAGTACCTCACAGCGCCTTGTGGTATCGGCAAGAATCCCAAATGACTCTCCACTGGGAAGAACTGCTAGCACCCAGGGGTGTGATTGGTACAGGGATGTGGTTCCGGGTCCATAACCCCACGCATCAGTATTCCATGCGAACACCTATAGGCTAAGTCATTACATGGCCCAGAAAGATACAAAATCATTGACTCCGATCGGTAAAAGAATAAAAGCACCATACCCTCTTTCCTGTCCGTTCAAGCTGCCCACTAACCTCTCCTGTTCCGTAGAATGAGGTTTCCATTGGAAACTAGATAAGTATGAAATCCACATCTGTCAGTTTACTACAACACAAACTTTTCAAGTAAAACTAATCAATTAGAAATTCTGAGGCAAGTCCAGTGGAACAAGAAACATTGGGGAAATATGAAAGTTATGATACCTCAATGTTGACAATTTGTTGCCCATGAATACATTCAAAAGTAGGGATATATGATGGAACTTTTTTGGTGCATGTGATTGGTGTCTCCCTAACTTTAGGATTGACAAAGGAAATGCTAGGGAACGCTGCATTTCTATCATCTGTAGAGCAATCAAAACGAAAAACTCCTTCCTCTAGAATAGGCTCAAAAATCATAGTCCCACACCTTGTATCCCTGATCACTGCTGCTCCTTCAAATCCAGCCATCATAGAGTAAACAAACCTTCTTTTGAACCTCTTATACCAATTCTTTCTACGTTCAAAAAGATGATATCAGGGCCTTTTCGCAGGAATGCCAATTTGATTAAACCGTAGAATAAACTATCTGATCAAGTAACACTAGAAACTAGTCATCTAGCAGAAACAATCACAAAGCATGAAAACTCAATGGACTCCAAAGAGCACATATCTAAATAAATCCATCCACAGTGCACAGATAAGGCATTTCACTTCATGACCATGAGAACTCTAACTTATAAACCTCCCAACAATGCATACAAAATATTACCAACGTCATGAATCCTTGGGCAATAATTTACAGATATCCCAAAAGAACAGAATACTCTTAAAAGGCATTGACAAAAACTGATGCCACCCAATTTACCTTTTAATTTACCATTTTAAACAGCATAAGAAATGTTTCATCGATTAGAATCACCTTGAGTGAAAAACACTTTGAATTTACAATTGAAAAGAACATCAATAAATGTTTCATTTAGAGTAGAAATCACCTGTTTGAGTGAAAAAGAGGAATCCCGCTCGTAATATTGACAGTGTTCAACAAATTAATACCATACAAGTTCTTGAATTTCTTGAATGACCCATCTGAGAAACCTGAATTGTGACTGCAACCAAACGCAAAGTGGCCGTAAATGTGATATTGTCCTAACCAAACATTTGCTCTACTTGCTTTAGTACCGAAAAACACTGTCCTTTCCATTTGGGCTTTGTGAACCCAATAATATTTTATAACACAATTGTAAAAATAAATAAATAATTATGCCAAAGATTAGGACTAAATGTGGTAATTAACTAATTCATCATTCTAGAGATTCTTCCTGAGGATGATGCTCGCACAAGACAAAACACAATCGACTATGGAGAAATTCACTTGTTCAGGACACGTCATACTTAAATCAGAGTCCCATCTCTTAAGAACTCTTCTTCGTGACTTAACAACGACCGGCACCTCCGCTGTCCCTCGTGACATCTCTAACACGTGGAGGTTTTGGATGTTTCTTCGCGCTTTTGCTTTCTCCATTTGAGACTAATCGTTTGGTACATAATTTTTTTTTTTTTTTTTTGTTTTTTTAAGGTTGCTCTATAATATTTTATTTTAATTTTTTTTTATCCACCAATTTTATCTAGAAATATTTTAATATTATTAAATAAAACAATATATAATACTCGATTTAGATAAAATACTTATAAGATTCAATACATTTTTTTACAATTTTATTAATAAAATATATTTGCAAAAATATACTTATATATTTATCATTGATAGTGCATAGCAGAAGTAATCTCATTAAATTTTTTTCAAAAAAATAACAATGGGTGTTACATTCCTATTTCGGTATGTAAAGTGATTTGGGATGATATTGCTAAAGAGAAAAGAAAAGATATTGCATGGTTACACCTTGTATTTTTATTTGTACAAGAACGCTCAGTAAGAAAGTGTGATGAAGTTGATTCAAAGCAAGAATATTTTATTGAAAAGAAATGTAATTGTTCCCATTGTGCTCTTGTACGTTACATATGCAAAGTTCTTTTTTCTTTTTTTTTTCTATGCCTAAAATTTTTGTACCTTATTTATTTTGTATATTAGGAGTCATTGGAGTATTTTAGTCCCATGTATGATGATGCTAGTCCAAGTATAATTCTACTAGACTCACCTAAATCTACAGGTCATAATATTGAAAAGGAAACAAGAAGGAAAGTTATGTTGTGTTAAATGTTTAATTAAATCTTTTGTTCGCCTATCATGCTAGTGTAAGTACACGTGTTTATAGGTTTCAATTGGTTACAACACACTCGACAAGTAGCTGATCCTTGAATATATTTTTATCATCCCTTTATTTCATCCAAAGTCAAGAACTATTTTATTCTTGAATGATTAATAACTAAGTCATTTAGAACATCAACCTAAATCAACTAATGTTTACTTCAATGCCTAGGTTTCCCAACAAAAAGAGGTGAGGAATGTGGGTGATATGCTCAGCTTTATTTCAAGAAGTTTGCTGAAAATGCACCTGAAGCTTTTAATCCTTTAGATGTCTGTCCTTACTTTGTAAGTTATTTACCTTTTAATCTCTATCACGTTGCATGTTTTTGTTCGTTTATTTAATCATTTTTTTGTTCATTATTGGCTTTTGTTCTTTATGCTCCTGATATGATTGAGAACTTGTTCACTTTGAAGGAATTTGAGCAATTTCAACAAGAATTGCTTTTAATTCACCCAAAATAAAGAAAAGAGGGTCTAAGAGACCAAAGTGGTAAAGGAAATCAGGTAGATGTGGAGTTGAACTTGATTGAAAATGAGAACATGCTAGTCTAAAATTGTGTGTTGATATGGAGGCAGTTGATGATGGTCTTTGTGATGAAAATAAATGTGGAGGAGTTGAAGTAGGTGATGAGTTAGGCTGTCGACGATGGTCTTCGTGATGGAAATAAGTATGGGGGAGTTGAAGCTGGTGAAGTGCCCGTTGAGAATTTTGATACCTTAATTGAGAATATTTGTTCTCAAATCAAGGATTAATATTTTGGTAATATTGATGAAACTATACTAAGGAATGAAATGAGAGGTGTTGAAGGTACTGTGGGGAATGAGTTGGTAGGTGAAAATTTTGAAGTTATATGCACAAATATCGGAGATGGCATGGTACTTGATTAAAACTATGATAGCAAGAAGGGGGTGGATGAGGGCTATGATTTGCAGGAGGGGCTTAAAATTCTGATCGGGGTGCTTTGCCAAGGAAGGTGATGATAAGACAGAAGATATTGATGATGATAAATATTTAACATCATATCCTTTTCATTAACATACTTATTGGTGAAATTTTTAGATAGTGCTGTAAATTTTTAAATTAAGGGGTTGATTAATAAAACTTTATATCTTATTTAGATGACCATATTTTATAATTTAATAATAAAGAATTTTAAAAAACCAAAAATCTGGTTGAACCCAACTTGATTTGTAGACTCATAATCCCCATATCAAAATTGATTTGATTTTTCGATCCAATTTTAAAAACATTGAAATTTTCAATTTTTTTTAATTTTTTTTTTTTTAAATGTGTCTCTTTTCCAACTCTAAGATCATTGTTTTCACTATTTTCGACAACTATTTTCAACTTAAACCAACCCAAAGAAGTCCCAAAATAATAATTCATGGCAACTCCTATATAAATGAGTAAAAAAAACCTTTCACAATCCACGAACACCGAAACATCCAAATTAATGACTAGATGTAATCTTAATAAACAAGTGTCAAAACACCCGAATGACTAAATTTAGTCTTAATAACAAACAATAACCTCGATGAAATTATGCTTCTTTTTTTTTTTTAATGAGAATCATGTTTAGACGTTCAAGTGAATATGGTAGATATATGATGAAATTTTTTTAAAAAAATGTATATATAAATATGAATCATTCAAATAACTAAAATTGACGAGCACATCGTTTGCTCCCTTATCCAACTAGTAACGTGCTCTCCCTCAAAATTAAAAGTTTGAAAAATGTAAGATAATAATAATAATAAGTTTCTAAAGAAGTTTAAGATGTATGTCAAAGACAAGGGTGTAAAATTTCTTTTGATGTTCTAGGATAATAGATTTGGTCTGTAGTTATCAATTACTATATTAAATAATTCACCAAATAACATTACATAAAGATAACAAAAGTAATGAATACCTCAATGCTCTTTTAATTACTTAATATATTTTAGGTTAAATGAAGCAATTTTTATGTATATATGATATATATATATATATATATAATTATTTGGGTATATAATTTTTGGAAAGGAATTAGAATGATGACTATAGAGAAATCCATGATATAGTCGTAAATATTAATAAATTCAAAAGTTTTATATACTTACTTGAAAAAGACTCCAAATCATTTCTTCAAATAAACTTCTTTCAAATACAATTTTCAGAGAAAATTTTGAAAGAGTCAGAGCAGAGCTCTATTGGAGGTTTAGGTCGTGCTCTCTTCTTACACTCTACCGATCTATTTATACAAGTGAAAATAAGTACTGTTGAAACTCCAAATTTTCTTATGAGTTCCGATACAGTGTTTACACATTATCATTCAAACATTGACGGAATATCTTTAATAAAGTAACACGCCACCTCTGGGTTAGTGGCAGACAACTTCATTAACAGTTGTTCTTCCTTGACAAACTTTGCAAATTCCATCCTTTTGTCTTCACAAAGGATTTCCGGGGTTGGTTCAAATTGTTTCCACCCATAGTAAAATCGTTAGGGAAATTTGACTATTTTATTTCGATCATACTTGATAAACGAAGTATGGTTGGCTTCTCTTAAGAACATGAAATTGTTCCATACTTCCAAGTAATCCATATAGTTGTAGTTTGTAAGTTTGAATGACACTTTGAACTGAATCAAAGTATGCAACGTCCTTATCTTCCAATTTTCTAAATCTAATAATTCTAGTTCTAGAAAATTTCAGTCCTAATTTATTTTTCTCATGTTTAATTTCCATTGATCCAGTATTGATTTGTATGGTTGTACCTTTTTGCAGAGTATGTCGAGCAAGCATGTTACATATTCATTCTAGTGGTTTAGTAAGAGTAGATCCATAGTCCTTTCTTACTGGATATTCTACTGAATATAGTTTATATTCATCTACTGGAAAAATCTTAAAAAATTTTCTCCCTTGTTTTCACCAAATCAATGTGTAATGCTACCACCATTTTGGTGCATGCTTTCTCTTGCACACACAGGAAGTTTGGTAGGTCTAAGGCCAGAGAAGGGACTGGTGGGAAACTAAAAGTTGATGCCTAAATAAACACTTTAGTGATGGATCCAGTTTTCTTTTAAAATATACTGGATGCCTACTTCCCGTTTCTTGTCAGAAGTATTCCCCTGTGATATTCAAAATAAGTAAATCAATATGTTATATTTAGTTTCTCAATGTCGTCTATTATCTAGATGATGCCTATCGATAGAAGAAAGAAGTCATCCAAGGACAAGTAACTTGGAATATGCATCTCGATCAGCTATGGTATTGTTGAATCACATGCCTGTTGAAAAGTTTAATTTGGATAAAATGTTGGCCATTCATTTATTTATATCCAAGATGTTATTTCATGCGGTGGGCATTTTTAACATGTTCTTCGTTCTCTGCTCTTCCTCTTTGTACAGCTAATATCTCACTGCTTTCCTAGTAATCTTCTGAACACCTACAATATATTTTCAGTCTTGTGCACAAGCTTGGGGAGTGGTTTATCACTGGATATACGAAACATTAGTATTATAGTTTCCTTGAAACTTCATGGATACCATCTTTCTATTTACCTCATGCAAATTGCAAAGAAATTCTGGGAGAAAAATATACCATGTGATGTTGTGTGGATGCACATAGACCACATGGATGGTTTCCGATGTTTCACTTTTGATAAGGTGTGTTCCATCCATTAACTTTTGAAATTGTACTTTCAGTTGTGCTTAGATTTAGGTCATTGTTATTTATTGCCTAGTTGTTTATCTTCATTCTCTTGGCTAAAAAACATTGAATTTACATTCCTTCAGTTTTACATCTTCAGCTCTATTTTTAGAATGATGTTTTGAACAAGTTATGAATATACCATGTGCTGGCTGAATCTACAATTAAAAAACACTATTTAAAAGTTGCATTCGCTATGGTAAAACACAGGATAAAGTGACTACACATTCTTTTGTATGGCACATGATCAAATCAGATCCAAGTAGGTTGATACCATTAAGATTAATTAGCATTATTTCATTTTAAAACTCTTTTACGAAGTACCATTTTCAGATTCAAAGCTTAGTAGCACTGTTTTCTTCTGTAGGCCATATTGGTCACATGTTTGAAGGGTAAAATTGTACTTGTTCATTCCTAGAAATAAATCAATGGGACTAAGTTGGTAAAAATTCAGTGAATTCACTTCAAAATGATTTTACCCTTAAAAGATTCAATAGAAATGGCCTCCTAGACCATTTGAAGACCAAGATAAGTTCATGATGAAAATAGAAAAATAGAAGCTTGAAGATGAAAATGGAACTTCATAGAATATTTTAGAACCAAACATGATAATTGCCCTCCAATTAAATGCTCATTCTCACTTTAACTGTTATGGACATTTGGTGGTAACTGTCAGAAAGGAGCATGCAGGTTACCAAATCATATATGTTATGCTATATCTTATTATGACGTACATATGATGATTAAATAATAGCAAGTGGTGAAATAGGAAGTCTTTCCTTTGTGGAAAGATCTCTTGGAGCCCCATTGAGCATCATTTACATTTAGGAGTTTCTTTTTCTCTTTTTTTTTTTTACTTTTTCTTTTTTACTTTATCTTTTGGATTGAATGTAAGTTTGTTACATTTGTATCTGTTATAAGTATCCTTCATTACAAATTAATTATGGCATCTCCAGACACATATAATGCAAAATTGGCTCAGCTTAACTATCATTTTCTTTTGGTTGAGGTTCAGATGGAAAAAATGAGGACGAGGATGGAGATATTGGAGTTTGTATATGGGATTTTTTTATCATCTAATGATATGAGTAGTGAATATAAATTTCTGAGTTTGGTTCGGGGCATGACCACCTTACACCAGCCATTAGTACTGGGAAGTAGGCATACTTACTCTTTCTGTTATGCCTGCTTGTGTGAAATGGTTTCTTCTTGAGCCTCTTTAGTTGCAACAAATTTCCCAGAAGCATTCCTAGCTGAAGTAAATTCTAATTTGATTTTGTTGAGAATCTCACATCGGATATGTGTAAGGGCATATTTTAGTATATAGGGACTTAGCCAAGATGAAGATCTTCCACTGCAACAATATTCAGCAAAACTCTTATTGAGGTCATCTTCACTGCTGGTGAAAATATCTCAGGGTAGTCGATCCGTTCTTTTTGAGAAAATCCTTTAATTACAAGTCTTGTCTTATATCTGATACTACCATCAGCTTCATTCCTAATCCTGTACACCTACTTATTTAATAAAGCCCTTTTATTTATGGGCAACTTGGTTAGCTCCAAGTTTTGTTCTAAAGTAACAAGCCCATCTTGTCTTTCATACCATGCTCCCATTTCAAGTGAGATGTATCTTTCTTTGCTTATCATCCGATTCTCTTGAATCTGTATACAAGGCATGACTGAGAGCAATATTTGATGATGGATCAAAAATTTCCATTTGCTTTCTCACACATGTAGATCTCCTTAAGATAGGTACTTTAGAGTTGTTAGTCTGCTCTGAATCATTATGTTCCTCTTGAATTGCCTCCTTATTGGTAATATGATCATCTTGAACCTCTTCTTCAGATGCACTCTGGTTTGCTGAAATCATCTTCACGGGCATTGTATCTATCTCAACATATTATGATACTTTTGCTTTTTCATGCTATGTCTGACAATCTGTGTACACCTTTTCTTCATGGAATATCACATTCCAACTACGAATGACTTTGTTATTCTCGTAATCCTAAATCCTATAGCCATACTCATCACCACCATATCTGATAAAGACACATTTTTGGGACTTAGCATCAAGCTTCCTCCTATCCTCCTTGTCAATCAAAGCATATGTAATACAACAAAAAACTTTTAGATAGGAATAATTAACCTTTTTACCTGATCATTTCTCTTGTGGCATTTCTCCATCCAACGTACTACATGGACTCCTGTTGATAAGGTGAACAGCTGCATCAACTGCAATAGCCCATAAGTGTAGTGGGAGACCCACATGTAGTCTCATGCATCTCGCACGTTCTAGAATGGTCCTGTTCATTCTCTCAATGACGCCATTCTCTTGAGGAGTTCTAGGAACAGTCTTCAACCCATGTATACCTTCCTGACTCAAGAATTCTACAAATTCCTTACTTGTGTATTCACCACCATTATCAGACTTCATATTTTTAACTTGATGATCCGTTTCTTTTTCTACCATGGTCTTCCACATTTTAAACATCCCAAATATTTCTGATTTTTCTTTGAGAGCATAGACCCAACTCTTCCTTGTCGCATCATTAATGAATGTGACAAAATATCTCTTACCACCATAAGAGAGTTCCTGCGCCGATCCCCATACATCAATGTGAACCAACTCGAGCTTTTGACTTTTATTCCATCTCCCATTCAATTGAAAACTAACTACTTTTTGTCTTCCATAGATGCAACTCTCACAAAAAATCTTGAATGTAACTGTTTTACAAGCTTTTTACCAAGATGTCAAAAACGATGATGCCAAAGAGTAGACAAATTTCCTGTAGCCACTGTAGTTGCAACATATCATTGATATTGTTTAATTGAAGAAGGTAAAGTGTACCCATACGCTTTCCCTTTGCTACTACTCTTGCTCCTGAGGTTATCTCCAACTCTCCGCACCCTAAGGTTGTTACCAAACTTTCTTGGTTAAGTTTACTAGTTGAGATAAGATTTTTCATCAATTCTGGTATATGTCTGGTTTCACGCAAATCTAGACGTCCTCCACTTGAGATGTTCACAATCACAGTCCCTTTTCCAACAATCGGACATATGTGTCCGTTTCTCACAACCACTTGCCCAAAGCCTCCACTGACATAATCAACAAATAATTCTCTTCGCGAGGTGTAGTGGAAAGAAGCACCAGAGTCAATAAACCATCAAGTCAAACCCTGCAGATAAACACAAATTTTCTTGTAGGGGTTCATCACTAACCACATTCGCTCCTTACTTCTCATCCTGTTGTTTCCTTTTGTAGGCTTCACATTGAAACCTTTGGTGTCCGATTTTGTGACAAAACCAACACTTATCTTTTGCACTTGGCCTCTTTCCCCTTGATTGTGATCTACCACACCCGCTGAATTTTCCCCTGCTTTTACTTCTTCCATGGTTCTCCACAACTAGTGCAGTAGAAGATGTAGATGTTGAAGAATTATCTCCACCCAAGGCTTTCCTTCATGTCTCTTCATCCATGATGTGACTCACAACATCATTCAAAGTCAAATCAACCTTCATGGTGCTTGAAATGCCCTGTAATGCAATGTTGTATCTTTCTGGAAGAGAGCATAAAAACAATAAAGCTTGAAGCTTTTTATCCAGTTTTATGCCTGGGATTCTAACTTATCTGTGACTTGTGTAAAGTTGTTAATATGCTCTGCCACAAAACCCCTGTCAGATAGCTTCATATTAACCAACTTCTTCAACAAAAAAACTAATGTAGATGGCTTCCCATAAATATTCGTAAGAATATCCATGGCTTCTTTTGCAGGTTTTGCTATTGTGATGTGCTAACCCATCTTTTAACTAAACGAATTGCACCCAGTGCCTTTCGATCAAGGACTTTCCATCTGGATTCTGTTGTCGGATCCGCTTTAGCAAACTCAGGTTTCCAACCATCAAGTGGTAATTAGAGATCTTTCTGATAAAGATAATCCTCGATTTGAAGTTTTCCAAATTCAAAATCCTGCCCATCGAATCTATCGATTCTGCTTTTATCT
This sequence comes from Parsonsia alboflavescens, assembly GCA_028571225.1. Taxonomy (NCBI): domain Eukaryota; kingdom Viridiplantae; phylum Streptophyta; class Magnoliopsida; order Gentianales; family Apocynaceae; genus Parsonsia; species Parsonsia alboflavescens. The sequence goes on from JAOXNR010000030.1 coordinate 3,923,038, forward strand.
TCTGCCATGCCATTTGCTTTCAATTGAGCTTCGTCAAAGACCCTCAATGTTCTCAATTAGCCAACCTAAAGCTCTGATACCCGTTGTTAGGAATTGTCTCTGATATATCTGCAACCTACAATGAATCACTCAAGGAAGAAAAACAAAGAAAGAGTATGCCAGAAGTTTGTTATCGGAGTTCACCCAACCTATGCTAAGCCTCCATGTAGAGGCACTCTGCAAAAAATCCACTAGACAGAAACTTTGGAATACAAGGATGATCTTCTCTCAAGATCAGAGCACAAAAGAGTGAGAACAGTCACCGAAAAATCAAGCCCAGATTTTTCTTCTCTTTTCTCTCTCTCTTCTCTTTTCTTTCCCCACTTCTCCCCATCTTTCTCTCTATCTGTCTTAGAAAAAATATCTGCTCATCTACAGAGAAGCTTTTGTCTAAAAACAAGTAACGTGAAAAGACAAAAGGACCCTTCACAGTATATTTTGGCTTCACCCGCCAACAATATGCTGCTAGATGGATAGGGGCTAATATTTCTACCTGGCAGCACTTTCATATAAGCATCTCCATGGTTCTTCAGCTGGTAAGCATAGACTAGTTCGTTTTGATTGCACAATTGATCCTCTCAGCTTCTTTCTGTGTTTTGATTGTGTAGACTAATTTATTTCATCAAGGATTGTGATTACCTTATTGCAGAAGCCTTGAACCCCTTATTACTTATCTTCAGACAAATAACATACGTGTTTCCATTCTCGTTGAATTATTGGTTGAGGTTGTTTATACAATAAGAACAAAGCATCAAATTCTTGCATATAATGTTTCAACTAAGATGCTTGATTCTTTATAAGAAGCACAAATTTGATAGACTAAACAATCCTTTGGTATGTAATCTAGTCTTTAGCCTTTTGGCCAGATGTCTCCTTATCTTGTCTTCAACCTTGTACTCAAGACTTCAAATGGTTTTTCCCATCAAAATTTCATTCTCCAATTCCTTCAAATGCTTCAAATAATGTCTTAGTGAGGTCATGCCAAACTTTTCTTCAATTTTCAATGCCTTTTGTCCTTAGTGCTTCCAAAATTCCTTGAGGTCTTGTCATTCCATTTGCTTATGCACTTCAATTGACTTCAATTCTTCAAAAGCTTTAGCCGAGTAGATTTCAAAATGCTTCAAATAGTTCTGATGATGTCATGTCCTCTAGTATTTTAATTTGTGCAGAATTTTTTCACTATCTTCAAGTAGTTTCCAAATTTCTTCAGAAGCTTTTCCTCCTCCTAGTCAATTGGTGAGAATGGATCCTTGTGATTCTTTTCTCGGTCAAATTGTTCCCCTTGAATAAGAGTTCGAACAGGAGTAGAAACTGCTTTCAAATAGTCCATCAAAGATTGATCTTCTTTGAGAACGTCAAAAAATTTTGTGATTGATCTTCTGTAATGAGGAATGAATACTTTAGCCTTTTTGTCACAGTAAACTAAATTATCACACCACATGTCTATTGGGTGATCAACAATTGCTGCTCTATAAAATTCTAATTGTTCTTCAATGGAATGAACTTGTTCTAGAAATATATGAGTATTGCCTTTTGTTTCTTCGAAAATGGGTTTTTTGTACCTTTTATAACATAACTATTCTTGTATCTTCAGGATATGAGGAAAAGAATCTTGGTGGGGTAGAAAAGAAATAATGTTTACATATCCATGAGTCAATTTTGTCTTCTTACCGTGGTTTAGCCGTTCATTCTAATCCAATTTCTATTACGGTTGCGCTTCATGAAGAGAGG
>JAOXNR010000030.1:3927578-3952411 GCA_028571225.1 Parsonsia alboflavescens
GGTTTTGCTAAGGCGCGCTCCAACTATTAACGTAAAGGAATTGTTTCTACAGTGCTCATGCAGCCAACCAAGCGGAGTAACAATTCCGTTACGGTAACTGTTGGAGCGCGCATTAAAGTACGTTTTAGCAAATTCGTATATATATATATATATATATATATATAATTTCTTTATAATAAAAGTATATCTAAGATTATATCATGAAGTGAATAATTTTTTTTCTTTTGAATTGTGATCCCTTTTTTTTTAATCTAAAAGATTTCAATTAATGATTAGTGATAATAAGGAACTCTTAAAATGGTACCTTTCAAATAATTATTACATTATTTGCAAGAAATATCCCCGCAATGTGTGGTTAATGAACTAGTTTATATGAAGAAACAAAGACCAGAATTAGCGAGCCAAATTAGGAAGAATAACCAACCCCCTTCTTTCCTTAACGAGCCAAATGAAAATAAATGTACTCCCATCGCTTCAACTCAGTACTTGTTTCTTTATATTAGATGCTTGTATGAAATTAGAAACCTCACTGGGTTTTTTTTCCAGAAAATTTTAATACGTTTGTATCATGTGATTTACATTAAAACACATCATAATAATTTTTAAAAACATTCATGTATCGTTTAGTGGAACTCATAGAGAATAATACTTTTAATTCTTTTTTTATTTTTATTTTACTTGCTTGAGATAGATCACAAGATACATGCATGCATCTATGATCCCATTCCATATCAAAATTTTACGTAATTATTTCCTTATTAGTAAGTGATGTTCCTTTCACCGCCACCTTAATTGCAAACCAAATAATACCTATCAAGAAAAGCCACTTAACATATCAAGAAAATGCATCAACGGACATCACTATCGATGAGGGACATGAAAAAAGGGGAGAAATAAAATAATATTAATATCCTTTCTTGGTGGGAGTGCAGATGTCACACCTATCTTCTTCTTTCGTGATATAAATTTACGATCCCACCGAGTGGCTCTCTCACAACCTTATCCGCCGCCCCCTGCAGACACTGGTTTCGTTTCTTACCAAACTCAGCTCATAGCGTTTTCGATCCAGGCAACATGAAGTAAAAAAAAAAAAAAAAAATCTAAATTGTTGATGGATTACACCATGAGTCCACTGATTTCCTATTTAATCGTAATATGTTAGTCAAATTAATTTGCTAATCGGCGGCCAGCTTGGGCTTATTAATTGCGCATATATATAAAAATATATATTTATCACTGGGCGAATTATGCACCCGCCTAAGATCTCGGATCTAAAAGGCTACTAGTAGTATATATATATATATATATAAAATAATTAAATATAAAAAGAAATGTAATCCCTTTTAAAATTTACCGTTTTTTCAACTCTTTTATCGTAAAATATCCTATTTTCAAAGAAAATTAACGGTACAATTGGGATTGAAAGTTAACGTTAAAAGTTATTTACATATCAAATTGATAAAGGTATCGTTAAAACAAAAAGTTGTTTATATATTAATGGTCACTATCTTTTCTTTTGTGAAAGAAAGTTATTAAATTTGATCAAGTATTTCTATAATTTAATTTATCATTTTAGGGGTTTAATTTATAAAAATTTATTTTTTATATAAGAACTTTTTTTTAATAGTTGATCTGACTTTTGATTGTAACGAGTCAACTATTACAAGGCATCCATCCTAATTTTCGCCTAAAGTTTTGAAAAAAGTTTGCACGACCCTATATATATGTGTGTGTGTGTTTTTATTGGTACCTAATTATAAGTTATTTGTAATAATTTTGTCAATTTTAAGGTAAAATATTTTTCCCAAAATATCCTTATGAAGAAGAATATTAAGAATGGAAGAAAGAAAAATATTTTATCAAAAACATGAATAATGTTGAAAAATGAAGAACATAAACTAGCCATTAAGCTACCAGCAATAACATATAATAAGCTGGATAAAAAAAACGTTAAGTTCAATTAGGGATGTTGGGAGTACTAATCAATTATTCTAATAGTCTTTTTCAACGTTGTAAATTTTTTACTCTTAATGAAATTTTTGTGTAAAACTAACCCTTAAAATGGGTTTTCTATTCCCTACCTGAATTAGTGGTCCCTTGTGTCATACAATTTTGGAAAAGACCATTGGTTTGTTCTACACCCTTAAGGAATTCAATGATTGTCTTATCTTTTCAGATGAATGTTTTATTACCATTTCAAAATATAAATTGTTTTGAAAAGAAATAAACTACATTTTTTAAAAATAAACTAAATATTATGAGTATTTGATCTTTCATGGACATGCATTAATTTTTATTAATGTATGATGGAGTGTAACGCAACTAAGAGATCTTGAACTCAAGTTGGAAAAGGACAACCGTTAAATGCATGAACACCATGTATGTTTAAATTGCATTTTGGTCATACTTGTGTATTACAATTTGGATAAGATAAGTATCTTCTCCCCATCTTTAATAAGTTATTACACATCTTACAATTTATATATTCCCATGATATTGAGAAGTCAGTAAGAGAATTACTCGTAAGAGAGTGTAATTATAAAATTAATAAGTGTTTTCTCCATCCCATTTTATAGATTCACTTACGACTTCGTAGAGAGATTGAAATATACAATTTTAAGGTAATAATTTTTTACTAGTTTATCCTTCGAACGATTAGTTTAATAGAGATTGAGGGCCACTTCAACTTTTTCCTTAATTTCTTTCGACCTTTTTTTTTTTTGTAATATAAATCTTAAAAGAAAAAAAAGGAAAAAAATGCATTAAATGATATTCTCTTAAAATATATAGCAACCTAAGTATTTTGGAACATTTTGTTTTCTTTCAAAGTGGACATTTAAAATGGGATGGAGAGAGTAACCACGGATATAATTTAAAATAACTTTTATATTACAACAAAAATAGAGTGTATATATATATATATATATATATATATTTATATAAAAGGTAATGTTATAGAGTGACTAGTGCATTCCATGTGGAGTACATAGTTAAGTCTCTACCGGTCAAAATTAACAGTCAATATTTGATTTTATTTAAAAAAAACAAAATCTTCAATAAAAAAATTAAGGTAAAATGGCCAATTTAGTCCTATAACTTTTTTGTTTTTCCGATGTAGGTCTATATCCTTTTTTTATCTTTTAAGATTTCATAACTTTTTAAGATACGGTCTATATCTTTTGTTTTTATCTTTTTGGATCATATAGGTCCATATATTTTTTTATCTTTTAAAGTTCCATAATTTTTTACCAATGACCACCTATGTCCTATAACTTTTTTGTTTTAACCATATAGGTCCATATCATTATATATATATATATATATATATATATGTATATATATATAATATCTTTTAAGGTCCCATAACTTTATATCATTTTTTAACGTAGTTGGTCATTAGTAAAAAATTATAGGACATAGTTGGTCACTGATAAAAAATTATGAGACCTTAAAAGATTAAAAAAAAGATATAAACCTACATAATCAAAACAAAAAAGTTATGGAACTAAATTGACCATTTTGCCATAAAATAATTTTTGTAAATATATTTTATATCTTGTACCCTAAAAGGATAAACTAAACCTTAGATGTATTGGATCAAATTTATCATTTTCTTTAAATAAAAGAAAATAGTTACGGTTAACTTTGATTGTTAAAAATTTAACAGTACACTCTATAGCATTTTTGTGTATATCCATATTTTTTTTCAAAAAAAACAAAAAATAACATTTAAAAATTTATTACATATTTCACATTTTTATTTATTTCCTTTTAAATACAATGAAAAAGTTTTATAATATAATAAAATTTATATTAATTGAATAATTTATTTTTAAAAATCATAGTATTATTATTATTAAGAAAATTGACGAGTTTCATCTCTAAAATTTTAAGTTTTGGTGGTTTTGGTCCTTTTTAGTTTTTTTGGTTGATTTGATCCCCAAAACATTTTTGAATTGTGGAATAAGTTATTTTTATCATTTCCAGTGTAATGTCGACTAGACTCGGGCTGAGTAAATTATATGTTTTGGTGGTTATGGTCCAAAAAGATATTTTTTTGTCTTTTTTAATCCTCAAAATATTTTTGAGTTGTGGATTTGATCCTTTTAGAGAGATTCCGACAAGAAATCAACCAAGTCAAAGGGTTTTTTTTTCATCCTTTCAATTATTTTTATTTCCTAAAATGAGTGCAAAATAATCCAAAATCACAACCAAAATGCCCTTTGAATTGGCTGGTTTCTTGTTGGAATCTGTCTAAAATAACCAAATCCAAAACTTGAAAATATTTTGAGATTTAAAAAAGGGAAAAAAAAAAATCTTTTGAGAATATAACCACCAAAACATAGAATTTATTAAACTAGAGTCTGGTCGAAATTGTGTCGGAAATGATAAAAAGGACTTATTCCACAACTCAAAAAAGTTTTGAGGCTCAAAGTAACCAAAAAGAAAAAAAAAAAAATTAATGAGATCCAACCGTCCCAACCATCAAAACCTGAAATTTTGGAAACTACTAATCTTGTTAATTTTCATTATTATTATTATAATTATTAAATAACAATAATAATAAACATAGTTTCTATAATTTATATTATATATCACAAAATATTATTAATTTTTTTTAAGCTATGTAAAATGCAGGGATAAGTTATCTAATTAAATAGTATTACCAAATAAAATTATTATTACATTCTTCCTATCTATCATGTTATATTAATAGTGACCACATTTAGTGGTTAAAGTCACGTGACATGTAATATTAATCACATAGTTTAATGACTATGATAATAATGAATCTTTTGTTACTAAAGATACATACACAAGCTTGATGTATATACAATCAACTGGTTCATGGTATATGGATTCAAATGATAGCTAAATTCATCTATAGATACATACATGAATCTGAAAAAAATAAATCAACTTTATTATCAAATTTTGCCCAGTTATTAGGTATGCATCCCTTCTCTCTGATAACCCATATATAAAAAGCAAGTCCATTTGACATTTCATCTTTATTAGAGAAAAAAGGTTTTCATTACTGGAACAGAAATACCATATATTTTAAGTTGTTATTGTAGGATTAGTCAAGAAAAATTTAGGGCAATTCAAATATTTGAAATGGTGTTATTGAATTTTTGTGACTCAAGCTCGTGATTTCTCAATCATAGGTGAGACTACTTTATCATTTAAACAAATTCTACTTGTCCAGTTGGAAGAACCTGAGCAGTGCAAACTTTAAATTAAAGTTGTTAATTTTTTGCGAGATGAATTACATATGAATCTTGATAAGTAATTTCATAGGAGAACTACCATTTTCATTATCTAGAGATGCCTTTGGATAGCCATAAAAAAATATATTGTAGCTATTTTTGTTTGAATGATAACTTTTATAACATATTTTTTGAATGATAAAGTCTATTATTTGCTTATTTTGCGTAGCAAATTGATTATTATTGTTAACAAATTTTACGAGAGAAGAGTTAAAAAATATTTCTAATTATTTTACTTGGGTTTGCAAAATAAGATCAGATAAAGGGCGGGTTATTTTTGGAGTTGTTGAATAAATTATTGATCCAGCCATATAATTTAATGGTTTGGTTGGCCGTAGTATGGTGCTGATTGATTGAATACACAGCCATGTGTGACGGGTTGGAAAATCCATCTTTTTCAGAACGGCTTTTTTATATTTACATAAATACTTGGGTTCTCTCCTTCAACACCATCCCCATCATCATCAATCAACCTTCCATCATCATCACCTCAAGAAAGGGCCACAAGAAGGGGGTAGACTCGTAGAGGAGGAGCCTTTGATATTAAAATCCCAAAATTTTCAGTATAAAAGCTTAAGAAACCGGGGCTCCTTCTTTACTATATAACCAACTCATTACTACTCTTTATGGATACCAACAGAAATATGGGTTGAGGGGAGAAGAAAAGATTTTTCTTTTATTGTCAAAGGAAAAGTTGTTTTGAGAGCTTTTTTTGGGTTTAGCTTAAATTGGGTTTCCTAAAAAACCATGGATCTTGGGAGTTTTTGTAATAGCGATCTCAGCTTCCGTTATAACTCTTGTACTTCTAGCGGTGGCAGATGCTTCAATCCATCGTCGGCTGTTTTGTCTTTGTGTACTTTGTCTTGTGGGAGTTCAGTTTCCGTGCCAAATATGGCTTCTTATAACCCCTCCATTACAGCTATCTTTAATTTCACTCCCAAGTCTTCTTCATTTTCTTAAGAAGAGGACGCATAAGCATCCAATTTTGATAACCCTTTACTTTTTTTTTCCCTTTTCACCATTTTTAGCCATTCATTTGCTGATTCCGGAGTCTGTTCTCTAAATTTCCTTACTAGCTTGCTTTCTTGAAAGTGTTCTGGACCTAGTTAAACTTCTGTTTTCAAGAAAAGAGAATGTTGTGTGTGTCATTGCCTCGATGGTGCCATCAGTCAATGATGAAGACTAGTGCCGTGAATGCACCTTCAACAGCTATGGCTTCTTTGGGAGTTCTTGCCAGGTAATTGATATTTATAGTTAAAGAAATGAATTTACTATTAGTTTGTCGGAAATTATTGAGTGGTTGCCGTTGATAAGCTGTTTGATTTATATCAAAATTTTCATTGTGCTTCCTTATGTAAAGTTATTAGTGCGTTGGAGAAGCATTTGTGCTACTACTAGGCAATCCCCAATATCCCTTTATTCTTTACGATCATCAGGTATGATTTTGATGGTTGTGGCGGATGTTGGATTGGGAATGGAAAAGGGAGGAGCGATGAATTGACTTTCGGAACAATTGCAAAGGCAACCAAGAAGAGGAGGTTGAGCGTTTCACCTCTGGCTTCTTCTGCTTTCGTAGAAACTCAAAATTCGCCTAGAGCTAATTTCTATCAGGAGGTTGGATTAACGTTTACAATAATATGTTTCTTTGATTTAATGGATGTCTATTTGTTATGATAGCATTTGATTGTTTCCTGCCCAAATTAATATATTATAATGCTTGACTCTTCTGTTTTATTTCTAGTTCTCTGATGAGTGATTTGGTATATATGAGTAGTTTAATGTTATGACATGTCCCTTTGACTAATTTGGGCTTCTTGCCAGATTTTCACTAAGGATATTAAAATTTTGGAAGATTGAGAATCTTGACTGATTATTGATGCCATGACAATTTTGTCAGGTCTTGAAGGCTGCAAGGAATAAGTTCACCCTGGAGATATCTTTCCAGTCTAAAGACAATGATATCTCCCTTGCAAAGGTAATTGTTTCTTCTTCATGCATTCTTGTTTGACACTTTTATTTAGTGATCTCACTGACTTGATAAACCCTCCAGTAATGAATGTAGTTATGGCAACATTTTGTTCATTGATGGCATTAATGGTGTTTGTTGTTGTAGTTTCGGAGAGTTCTGACATTTAATCTGGTTTAAAAGTTATCAAACACTTTGTGTTGTGTTTTACCATCTGTTTTGTTTTGTAATGTGACTGTGGTTGCTGTCTGATGTTCTTTCTAATGATTCATGTAGGCTTTGTTTTTAGTCGCTGCTGAAGATGAAGCGTACATGGCTTTCCACCGGGAGATTGATCTGCAGTCACTCCATAAGGAAAGGAGAGAAGCTTTAGTATCATCGAATGTCGAAGATTGGGACTGTCTGGAAACTATGCCTCTTGCGGGAAAGAACATTAGTCAGTGGTTAGCTGAATTGGATGCCATTGCCAGGGAAGTTGAAGCAGAGCTAGTTCCAAGAGAAATAGGATGCCATTTGGTTGAACTGTTGGAGGCAGTGAATGTAGTTCTTTTTGAATCAAGAGGCTTCAAAAGGTCACCTGTAATACTAGATTCCAAGTGCGCATACTTGCACTCAGTATTAAGCTCTGGTGACTGCAGTGGTATATCTTTATCCTGTTAAACCTCATACTTGTTAAATATTTCACTACTTGATTCAATTTATTTTCATTTCGAGTCATGTAGATATTTCTTTTCTTGTCATGTGATACTGTGGCTACCTTGTTTTACAGCAATTTTGCTTAGTGTCATTTACATTGAGGTTTGTCGAAGACTAAATCTGACCATTGTGGGATCTCGAGTTGGGGAGGATTTTTTGATATGGCCCCAGACTGGGAATCCTGAGGTATGTGGATTCAAGCTTGTATATATTATCTAATCTTTCTGAGCTAGTTATCTGAATGGTTCATTTTGTGTGCTGCTTTAGTTCCACATTCTTCAGCTATACAGTTCTATTTTGTCGAACCAATAAACCTTGGAGATAACTAAATTAGGCACAACTGCAGGAGCTTTTCAAGGTAACTTCTGGCCACAGTCTATTTGGGATCGTCAATGGAAAGTGTGTTAATGACCCAAAATCAAAGGCCTCAGACATAAACAGTAACTCCCTGCCGGGACTGGAAATTGCTACAAATCGGGATATTATCGGGATTGCTTTGGCCAATTTGATTGTGAGCTTCAGTCTTGTTTACAACATATATTATACATCATTAGGTTTAAAAAGAGTCTAAGTTGCTCATATTTTTATTTTTTGATTTCTGAATCTTATATTTCCTTTGCTTCCAAGATTCTTAGCTAACTTGGATCTGTAATATTTCAGAGGCTTTACTGGAAACGTGCTTCAAGGACAAATCATGGATTGATGTTGACTTCTCCACTTAGGTCTGTTCAGAGTGCTGATGAAAAGTTTAACAACCCTGATCATTCCAACATCCCTTTGTTGCGTCCTCGAGATCTGAGGTAGCTGCCTTATATTTCCTTTTGGCAGCAAGTTCGCTTGAAGCTGTTCATTACACACATAGACCCACATTCTCTGCCTTCCCCCACATCTGTCTCATTCTATATGTAAATGTTTTTGCTAATATTTAGGTTTCCAAAGTTTCAAAATTGACCTTTGGAAAATTTTCTTTGCACCATTTCATCTTTCTATTTTAATTCCGTGCAAAATGCTTGATCATGTTGAAGACAGAATCTCAAACTCCTCTGAGATGGATGGTCTCAATCAAACATAGAAATCAATAAATCAGAACATATATAGACTGCTTTGTTCGCATGCTTGGGTCTTCTAGATTACTGGTTAAGTTTTGTCGTGATGAAAACAGAGTGCATTAGCTCAGTATCAAGCCCAAGGAGAAGCTCCTTTGACTTGGAACAGTACTTCTTGCCCCTCTCTTCCTCTCTTCCCAATGTCATAATCTGACCTTAATTAACTATATAAGATATTGGCCTTGAAAATATACTTGAAATATTTGCTTATCATATTGACAAGGAACTAAGTATTTGAACACAATAAATCATCTAATGGAGGACATGCAAGAAGCTGCATTTAATACATTTCTTCTTGCATTATATAATCACTACCCCATATATGGGTTTTTTCTTCTTCTGATGGATATTGTTCCTCTCTATCCTGTTTTGGTTTCCATCTCTTCTACACTGAAATTTGCTTGGACAACTTGCCCAACTTTCATGGTGTCTTTCAGTCTATTTAATTATAGATGTCATAGTAAAAAATTTGGGTAATTGGTTAGAATTTCTATTTGACTGCTGTTGGCACTGCATCATCTTGAAGCTCTGTGGAGAGTCTCTAGCATCTGATCTTGATTTAAGTAGCATCTAAAGAAACACCTCTACTGTGACTTTGATCTTTTTCATTTGACATTCACTTTCCATATTTTTCATTGCATGGTATTTTAATGCTATTCTGCTGATCTTCTTTGAGGCTGAGGCATTCAGTTTTCATATGTTTCCATTAATCTTGATGGCCAAAATATCCACTGGTGTCATGGTTTTGCTATGGTATTCTTTTTTCAACTATGTTTCTGTGGGTATAAGTGGACTTCAGCTCTTATATAACTCAATATTTGCCGCGTGTTTCAAGGCTGGCTATGATGGCATCAGAGAGGCTGCTCATTCTGAAGCCACATGATTGGGCTTTGAGGAGAGACTATGGCATGATGTTGTACTTTAGTAGGTATAAAATGCTTATCCTAACTCTTCACTCTCGCTCCATTGCATGCAAATAACCGTTACTTTCAATATTAATGATAAAATTTGATTTCCAGGGAATATGAGGCAGCAGTTCAGGAGCTTAGCATTTGCATGGCCTTTGCACCAGAAGAAGAGGCAGAAATTTTAGAACCTTTTGTTGAAAAATTGCACCTCCTTCGGCTAGAATCATCGTGGGGATCTCTGGGGCATAAAGGTCGACTCACTGTTCTCTGACTTGTTTGTATCACCAGACACACACAATCCTCGCGAGGAGAGATAATTTATTGCAACTTCATCTGTAATCCTTTCTGACCATTCTGTAAATATCTTCATGAACCATGTTAGGAGTGAACCATATAATGTGTGGTGTGGTCTTCTGCTGTACACAAACCCAGAGCTTATTCCTAACGAAGGTTTTTTGATAGTCTGGAAATGATGTGTAGTTTGAAATTTAGGTGTAATGGAAGATGTTGCAGACTATTTAAATCTGGTGCTTCTTCTAGTCATGCTTCATAAACCTAATCTCTGCTCTTTTTTCTTGATGAATACAACATGGCCATAATGTGCACCAAGCTTTTAAAGTGCATTAGCTAACGTGTAGGTCGAAGGATTGATAGGTGACATGTGGTGGGCTACCAAATAATATGACATGATATGCCGCTAAAATATTCTTATCCTTGGATTTGTTTAAAGTTTTTTGCAGTCGATAAGGTTGTGGGTGGGGTCCCAGAGCGCGTCTAATCTTTACTTGAATGATTCAAGAACCATGGCAAGTGGATAAACTATACCCGCAATCATGCAATACAAATGATCATTTCGTTTCCCAAATTTAATTCTTTTGTGAACAACCAATGAAATACTTTTATTTCATATTTGGAAAATTTGTGACAGATTTGAGTTTCTTAAAATAATCAATAATTGAGTCAACTAAACATGTAGTTAAATCTTGTCAGTTTAGTGACAAACGATAATATTTGGGATTGGGAGATCTTGAGTTCGAGACATCTTAAGGATAGATGAGATTTCACGATTGATCCGCGAGGAAAAGGATAGACATAAAAGACTAAGAAAGAAAAAAAAAAAAATGGTTTCCATTACTTTGTTTTTTTGCAAGTAAGAAGTGGCATAGATCTTTTTTTGTTCGTGAAGTTAATCCCTAAATTTCTTTTAATGGGTATGGTATAGATTTGGTGTGCAACTCATCAGCGAACTAAATCTTCATTAAATAATAAGGTAATTGGAGTGTGCAGAATTTGTAGATGCTGAATTGTTAAGTAGAATAAAGGAGATGAATTAAGAAAGTCAAATAGATTAGGTACGGGAGGCATCGTACGTAGAGGCATGGTCCTTAAACATGGGTTAAGAATTTGTAATTTGCTATTTTACAGGGAGGTTGAACCAAAGGCCAAAAGACATTACTATAACCTTGTACACTTTTTTATCCTTGGACTTCTCCTTCATCTTATTTTCTCATACTAATTGGATTTGACTTGAAATTTTATTGGGCTATTGAGTCAAAATAGCTAGTCTTTCAAAATTCTTGAGTTATATGAACAACGAGGACAAATTGGGACAATGATGAGAATTTTTTGTTTTAATTTTTTTTTTTTTTAAATGCAAAGATTGAATACAAGTATAGGTCCCTATGTATAATTATCATTTTTATTCTTCTTTAGGTCGTTTTGACTTTAGCCTTTTGATTAATAATTGATTCTGTACATTTGTACGATTTTCATATCCTACCCGTATTAATAATTTTTGTAGAGCTTTCTAAATTTTCTTCTTTAGGTAATGGTGCCACTTCACAAGCTTTGTATGATTTTCAAATCCAAGAAGCTGAGAGGATTTTGATAGAATTGAGTTCTAGAGACGTGGAAACAACCATTCAAAGGAACATCAGAGGTTTATGGTCTGTACCGCCCCACCTCAACCCACCTAGCTGGCCTCGGATGGGGTATCGAATCATCCTGGCTAAGCGATGGCTTAAGGTAGAGGTGCAAAGGGCTAAGAATTAAAACATAGCATTACAAACACAATTCAACTTAATTTACATATGAAGATTTCAACATAAGAGTCAACTACAAGTCTTCTTTATTCCTTCTTGACTTTAAAATCTTACTACAAAAAGTACCTAAACATCCTTGATAAGCTACATCCCTAGAAGATTGTGGAGACTTGCAGAGTGCGCAACGAAAGTAGACATGTATTCCTATTCAATTTTTTTGAATTCCTTCCCAAAATCTGTAAAGATATTAGAAAACAACTTAATGAGCCAAAGAATAGGGAGAAAATCTTACCATAAAGAAAGGAAGAAATTCAAACATTTAACAGCTCAAACGTTTATGTTATTAAAACAAATCATTTAGATAAAATACAATGCCATCGTTTACACCATCCTTATTCCTTCGTTAGCATGATCATTACTTTCAACCGCACTTCCAAATATATCCAGAAGTGACTTTTTCTTGGGTACCATTAGGGTCATTAAGGGAAACCCTTCATCATGTTAAACCTCCTAACATGCCTATCTGAGCTCACCTTTTCAGGTTTAACAAGGTCCATACCCATGGTCCGTCAACCCAATGCTTTCCTATCTCTTGTTGGTGTCCAATACTACCCCTCTAGCCGGGATACAAATTCATTAACCTCAGATAACTTCCTCATATTAGGCATTGATAGGGTCACTAATGAAATTGACCTATCTAATTAGAAATTCATACCATGGCCTAATAGATTCCATAATCCAAGGATATCTGTTCTAAGTCACCACAGACGTGACTCCATTAATGTTCCATTCACTATCCATAAAACGGTTCTTATTTATGGAACATATGAACAAATTGGAAAAAAACTTATCATTTCGAGACTCCCTTTAATCTCAATGAAAAAATGCATAATTTTTAAATATGAATGTTTTACAAAGATAAGGGAAATGATTCCATTGGATAGCTTTATGTCACCTTTTATTTCATCGGACAGCTTTATGCTAAGATTGTGCAATATGGTTTTGCTGAAAATTCACTTGTTTGTAATCCGTTGATCTATTTATATTCAAAGAAAGGCTTAGTAGATCCTGCTAAGAAAATTTTTGAGGGCATGTTCTTTAGGGAAAGTGTTTCCTGGGTTGCCATGATATTCGATTTCATTCTCCTTTACAATAATATGCGAAGATCAGGGGCCATCCCTACACCTTATATTTTTTTGAATGTTATCGGTGCATGCTCTAAAACTGAGTTATATTTGCTTGGGAAGTAGCTTCATGCTGCTATCTACAGGTGGGTATTTTCATTAGAGACCTTCGTATGTAATTCCCTAATCACATTATATTCTCTTTCTGGGCATTTGATTTGTGCTGAACAAATTTTTAGCACTATGCAACAGGAAGATGGAGTCTCCTATAACTCACTGATTTCTGTGCTAGTGCAAGAATTATATATTGTACGATCGCTTGAGATATTTGATAAAATGCAGAAGGATTGTTGACAACTTGATCGTGTTAAAGTTGCAAGTCTTTTGAGTGCGTGTGCATCTGTAGGCGCACTTCATCATAAGGGAGGACAACTGCACACTTATGCAATCAAGACAGGAATGTGTTCAGATATAATCCTTAAAGGTTCTCTCCTTGACCTTTATGTCGAATGTTTTGTTGTGTCCAAAGGGTTTCCCAATGTCTTACGTAGAAAAGTTAAAAAAAGTTGTAGGACTTGGACATCTATAAAAGGCCCATCCCATTGTATTTTAGAAGAAATTGAGTTGTTAGCATTCCAAACTATGAGAAGTGTAATTTGGAGAGCTAGATTAGAGTTGAAACTTTGGAGAGAGTTTGTAATTTTTCCGTTCAAAAATTGCTAGTGGGTTTTTCCTTCCTTTGTTGAGGGGGTCATGTAGGTCTAGTTAAGACACCAAATCAAGTAAAATATTGTGCGCTCTTTTATTTATTTATTTTGCTTTCTCTATTATTCTTGTGAGTTTGTTAGTGGGTCTTGTACCCAACAAGTGGTATTAGAGCCAAAGGTTCTGCCTTTGGGAAGAGCTTGAGTCTAGGGAGGAGCGGAAAAGGAAGGTGGTCAACCAGTCTTAACAGAGAAGTCAAGGTCGAAGATTTGAATGGTCTGTAGTCAACAATTGTAAGGTTTTCGAGTCTGCTATCATTTAAGATGGACTTTGATATGAAGAATACTACCATTCCATTATTTGATGGAAAGACAGATTTTACAATGTGAAAATGCACAATCCTTGATTATTTGATGCAATTGAGTTTGGATAGTGCATTTTGTGATGAAAAGCCTCTAGAGATTAAAGATTCAAAATGAAAGAAGATTCAGAAGAAAGCTATTAGTACGATCAAAATGTCTTTGGTTGACTAGATAAAGGTGACAGTGATAAAGGAGACATCACCAAAGAAGACATGGAATCCTCCAGAGAAGAATCATGCCTCAAAGACATTGACTAACCATTTGAATATGAAGATGGATCTTTATTTGCTCAAGATAGAGGAGGGAGGTAATGTCATTACCCATATTAACAAATTTAATAAATTAGTGTCTCGACCTAAGAATGCAGGGAGGAGATCAAAGAGGAAGAGAAGGCATTACTCTTATTGGCTTCATTACTCAAGTCCTTCAAACCATTGGTGCACTCAATGCTCACAAGGAATAGTACACTGCAATTGCACGAGGTGAAAAATGTTTGAAGGAGAACCATCACATGACGGGAATGAAGGTTACTCCGAAGAAGATCGGGCACTAGCTGCAGAGAGCTCTAACAAAAAGAGGTTGAAGAAAAATGACCAATCGCATGGGAAGATCAAAATCTCGATAGAGAGACCTTAGCAATGTTGAGTGTCATTATTGTGGGAAGTTGGGTCATCTTCAATATCGCTCTCTAGAGTTAAAAGAAGATCTGAAAAGCCTGAAGGAGTTAAAGTGTAAGTAGAAAGCCTCTGTTAATTCAATCAATTCATATGATGATGTTCTTTGTTTGAATGCAACTGTTGTTGAGGATAATTTGGGTTGGATTGTGGACTCTGCGGCTAATGCTCTATAATAACCAAAATTTATTTGAGACTTTGAACACTGATCATGGGCATAACACAAAAAAATTAATCTTATTTACCAAAACTATGTAGTTAGGGCAAGTAGGGTCGAACCCACCGACAATTGAATTTATGCTTAATAAAAATCAATTAATAAGTAACAAAAGGGGGGACCTTTGGAAGTTTTGTAAATTAAAAAAAAAAAAAAGAATTTAAAAGCTAGTTTTGAAGAAGAATATAGATGAGAAAGCTATTAACAAATAAAAAATCTATAGGTCAATTGTTATGGGGTCAATCATAGATCAAATAAAACAATTAAATTGTTGATTTTAGAATGTTTTAGCATTCAAATTCCTATATTTTAAATAGATATATTTCTCTTAGCAAGAAACATATCCCTAATTTAATCAATTAAACCTACTTCTTAGCTAACAATAAATTTAATCAATTCAATTGCATAAAACTTAAAGGCATCACCAACGTCAAATTAGATAAACAATGTAGCTTTAATTCATACAATTTGATTCATACAGTTCTCTATTGTCAAATAAAGTTGTTAGCCAAACCAAATTTAAACAATAGTTGCTACTTAGTGGATTTATTAATCTTAGCCATAATATTTAAACCCTAGTAGTATAATCATGCAAATTAATCTAGGTAATCAGACTAAATCAATAAACACAATTAATGAGATGAAAATAAGAATTGAACAAATATTTAATAATAAAGATCAAATTTTTATAAGAAAAACAAACAAAATCTCATAATCCCATGTCAAAATAACCTAATTTATGTTCTTATTAACAAAAAAGAACTACTCACAAGACATGAATAATAAAACCTAAGAATTCACAGAAAAGAGAAAGAACAATATGCCCTTTGTCTTAAAAAATCTTCGGAAAATCAATCTTGAGTTGTGTTTCTAAAACTATGAGAAGGTTCCTATTTATAGGAGTAGAAATTCCTTACAAATAAGTAATAATTTAAAAGAAGTCTAATAATCAAATTCTAATTAAAAAAGAAAATTGGCCGTGTCTGTTCGGGGCTGGATAGAATCCTTCAACTTGGCAAATTTCAAGTGAGCATTTGTTGCTCCATTTGGCTGGCTGTTTTGGGCCAGATGCAAGGCCCAGTGTTGTCCTCAGGCGCCTGGCTCATTGGCCCTCTGGATGTGCTGTTCTGTCTCGCCACGTTTTCACAAAATTCTAGTGCTAATTGATAATTTTCCAAACATTTTTCAACCAAACATTCCTACAATAAAAAATCAAGCACCGGAAAGTAAAATATATCTAAAACGACATAATTAAGCTAAGTTACATAATGTAATAACATAAAAAGGACATAAAACTTAGTTTATATATGTACAAATCATACATTGAGGGAGACTTTGAATTCATCAATATGGGGAACTGTTTGAAGTAAAAGGTTGAAGGCATTGGAAGACTTTACTTGAAACTCCACAATGATGAAGTCAAAGAAATTACCAATGTAACATATTTAGTAATAGGTAAAGCCAATATTCTTTCATTGGGTGAGTTGGCTTCACATGGGCGCTAGTATGTTGGTATTGGAAAACAGTGCAAAGTTTACAAGAATGGAAACTTGGTTATGCAAAGGAGGAAGAAGGGAGAACACATCTACTACTTGGATGGATGTACCTTGCAAGGAAGAATGAGGAGAAACAGCAAGGTGGATAACATTTGGAAGAAGACAGCCAAGATATGTGACATCTCGAAACAGAAGAAAGTCAGATTCCTTGATAAAGTAGAGAGATTTGGACTCTGAAAAAAGTTAGGAATCATTGTGTCTAGAGGGTTTCCCAATGTCCCACATAGAAAAGTTGTAGGATTTGGGCATTTATAAAATGTAGAGCTGTCAATTGGGGCTGGGCCCTTGGGGCCAGCTCGGCCCTACCAAATAATTTTGGAGGGTTAGGTTTCAAAAACCTAACTCCAATAACATCAAGGGCTTTTTAGCCCGGCCCTTAAGGGACGCGGGCCAACGAGGGCTGAGAGAGGGCTAGCCTGGGCCATAGGTACTTTTGTTTTTAAAAAAAATTCTAGCAAAAGTCACGACTCACAAACTTAGTACTCACAACACAAGTTCTTCTTCTGTTCATTGTTCTTCATAAATTTGAAATCACAGATTTACAGAACAGTCCATCGTGCTGCTGCTACCGCAGCCCCTGCGCCATCACTCTCGCCGTCACCCATCGCTCCAGCTCGCCACTTGGTTAATGGTATCGATTTACAGATACGAAGTTTCTAGCAAAGCAAATATGCCTGAATTGAGAAAGCAAGTAACCAATGAAGTCAAGATTTACACGGAGATGGAATTTTTTGCGATGTGAAATTCTTTGATTTGGTTACTCTTCACCGGAGGAGAAAAAAAAAAAAATCCTTTTTCTTCTGAATCTGTATATTTCAATTTCTTACCCCCCCTTTTTTTTGTAATGGTGATTTTCGGTTAATTCACTTTTTTATTTTTTGCCCTTTTTCTTTAGTGTGTTGATATGCTGCGGATGCCTTTTTGATCTGATGTCTAGATTTGAAAAAATGAATTAAAATGTCTGTTCATATACACTGAGATATTATATAGCTTGAAGAAGGCATCAATAATTTGTTCACATAACAGACACTTAATATTCCTCTTGCAGAATTGGGAAAGACTTTTGATGTAACAGTAGAATGTTCATGTCAATTTTTATTAGAGAATTTTCTTTGATTACTTTATCTCTTGAACTTTCGTTTTCTGTAATCCATAAATTGCTTCATTTTCATGACCAGTTATATATATATTTTGTGCCTTTCACTTCATTTTCCCTTCGCAGATTACGAGATATTAGCCAAAAGAATATACCTATACATATAGAGAGAATTAAAGAGCAAAGATGTTTCAGCCAAACATGTTTGAAACTCACCATCATTCGCTTGAGAGGACACATAAAACACCATAAAAATTTGTTTGGTTTGTAAGTTTTGTAAAAGAAAGCCTTTGTATTGAGGCCCTAGGCCATATTTCCTTTAAAAATTTTTTTTAAAAAAAGGGGAATAAAAATGAGGGCTGGCCCAATCCTGCACTTGGCCCTGTGGGGTTGGGGCTGAGCCAGGGTTTTGATGGCAATTCAGAAAATGGGATCGGTTTGTCCTAACCTTTCAAATGCTCTGGCTCTTAGGGGTTGGGGTCGGACCCAATTGACACCTCTAATAAAAGGCTTATCCTTTTTGTATTTTAGAAGAAGTTGAGTTGTTTAGCATTCTAAACCTTGAGAGGTGTAGTTTAGAGTGATAGACTAGAATTGAAACTTTGGAGAGGGTTTGTATTTTTTTTCATTCAAAAATTGCTAGTGGGTTTTTCCTTCCTATGTTGAGTGGTCGTGGATTAGGTTTAGTTAAGAAACTGAACCACATATAATATTGTGTGTTCTTTTATTCTTTTCTTCTTTCTCTATTATTCTTGTTGGTTTGGTAGTAAGTTTTGTGCCCGACATGTTCAAATGTTTAAACAGCTCATAATTATTTCCTTAGGAAATATTTTTCTCTGGAATGTGATGCTAATAGCTTATGCGTTGAAAGGTAATTTATATGAGTCAAGCCGGATTTTTGCAGGAATGCTGGCTGAAGGCCTGATACCGAACCGATACACTTATCCAAGTATGTTGAAAACTTGTACCTCAGTGGGGCCTTGGACTTGGGAGAGCAAGTACATGGCCACATCATAAAAAATGGCTTTCATCCTCACGTTGCCTACTCTCTGGTTAATATCTTCGGGAAACAGGAGTTGGACGTTCAGGACAAATCTTCTTCGTTCGGGACCTACAAAGAAGACTAAAGAGAAAGGTTTTCTTCTTTGGCTCTTAGATGCTAAAGTTAGTAAAGAATTTAGAAAGAAATCTAGAGAGAGGAAAATGTGTAGAGAGAGTAACATACCTTTCAAATGGTTTGGTATAATCTATTTATAGTTATGTGTCAAGCGCTAAAAGATGAAATGAAGAAGACAATTGTTACTTGTCTTCTAACAAGTTGTAATAAAATAATATTAATTTAAGTGCAAGTTGCATCATTAACATTATTTTATTTTTATAGTGTAAGAACTTATCAAAAACAAAAAAAAAACACATCAAATATGGTTCCACCATTAATTTTTGAAGCTGATAAAGTAAAGCTTGTTGTGGATCACCAAAGGTCTTTCCTCGGCCCGATTTTGGATGCTATGGTCCAAGCTGACTATCCATTCTACACTGTTAGCTTGTAAGAGGATGTTAACAGAATCAAAAGACCAAAACACCAGCTCTATCAACAATGGAAGTTCAACGGAATTAGCTCCCCACAAATCGTGCTCCACCAAAGAAGGAAATAGAGTGACAGCTCCAAATGCCACAAATCATGTTCCACCAAATCAGTAATTGACAAAGATTTGACAGATGCAAATGCCACAAATCAAGTTCCATTGAATCAGTAATTGGCAAAGATTTCTAAACTGAATACCTTGTAAATCCTATAAATAGAGCTCTCTCTTTACTGTACAAACATAACAGAAAATACAGATAATTAATTTTCTCAATCTTTCTCTCTACTATCGTTACCTTACCTTACATCTTCTTCTCCTCGGTTTCTAAAATCCCTTTCTCAACACATTATATGGAAAATATGAGGGCCTTGATGATGCCCGGAGAAAGTTTCTTGAAATGCCTGAGGTTTCTTGGAATGCCATGATTACAAGCAGTACTCTCAACGTGGACTTGGCCATGAAGCAATCAAACCTTTGAAGACATGAAACTAGAGATGGATGATTGAAGCCGAACTATGTCACTTTTTTTGGTTGGGGTTTTATCAGCCTGTAGTCATGTGGACGAGGGTCTCAGGTATTTCAGGTTCATGAGGATGGCATGGTGCCAAAACCAGAGCATTATGCATATGTGGTAGATATTTTAGGACGAGTTGGGTATTTGTACCGTGCAAGAGAGTTTGTCAAGACTATATATATATGTCAATCGAACCGGATGCCATGTTTTGGAGGACCCTCTTAAGTTCACACAAGAACGTTGAAATTGGAGAATGGGCAGCTCACCTCTTACAATTAGAACCTGAAGATTCAGCTTCTTATGTTATGTTCTTCTGGCAAATATGTATGCACTGATGAATGGAAAATGGGATTACGGTGATTGTACAAAGAAACTGATGAAAGATAGAGGGGCAAAGAAATGGCCTGGCTTGAAGTTAAAAACACAGTCCACACATTCTTTGTTGGTGATGGGTGATAGGGTAAATAGATAGGCCTGATGTACTTTTTTATTTTTTTTGGCAATAAATTAGAGGACACTTGGCAGTTAAAGCAAGCCTTACATTTACATATAATATGATTATGATTATGATTTTTTTGTAGTTTTAGTAGTTGTGAATGTTTTATGTGACATAATATAAAGTTTTTTTTTTTAAAAAAAATTTTTTTTATAAAAAAAAGGGGAAAAAAAAATGTCGTTGCCCTTAACAAATTAGGCCCTATTTTTGCAAAGGGATTTGCTGAGGGATGATTTCATGTCTGATGAAACAACAATAAAAAACTAAAGGGAAGACTAATTAAAAGTACTTTATTGTTACTGATTCCTGAATATAAACATACATTGACATTTCATTAGGCTTGGGATTAAATAAGTTCCAGCTGATAAACCATTATTTCATCTTCATTGAATGCAAACAAAAGAAATGTTAATTTCATTCAATATGAATCTCGGAAACAAATGTCATCATCATTTGCAATTCCAGAGTCATCAAACTCATGAAAGAACGCTATCTTCGAAGAGCTTCCTCGTAACGCAGGTATATGTTTTCCTTCTATTTCTTTCCCACATGCAGTGTAAATGACCTGATCATGATTTATTAATTGTTTTTGAATATTCTTATTTTGAGTTAATAATACGCAGGGGAGAGTGAAAGCTGAAATATTTCCAACTTCCCATTCGTGAAACAACTAGATGAATGAATGTATGCTGGTCAAGAAGAATTGCAGACGAGGTGGCCTTACAGAAAGGTTCTCTCTGTCAATTCTTTCGACCTGGCCGGGAAATCATTTGCTATATATGCAGTCTCATTTAATTTTTGCATGTCTCTGGCTTTCTACAGATAAAAGGAATCAAGAGAAAAATATTAAAGAAACAAGAGATTTTAAAATCTGGAACTACTGAAGAGAAGGCCTGTGCTAAAGATGATATAGTACGGATGCTTGGGCAAGAGTGCAAACGCTACAGCATTTCGGGCCATTTTCTGGCAGTTCAAATTCTTGTTTTCTGGGGGTTTCAACAACCCGAAAATGATTTCTACGGCGGCTATCCACGTGCCAGAATGTTTGGCGCTGCCAGGTTGTTTCCTGGGGTTAGTCCCAACTGGCGATTTCACCTTCATTTCTGTCAGTCATTAATTGCCAATAGACGAATACAAATATGATGTGGCGTTTCTCCTTTTCTGACGCCCTTTGGTGCATTTTCTGGCGACTAAAAACTGCCAAAAAATAAATCATAATTTCAGCAGTTTTGCGTCGCTGAAATTTTTAATATTTTTTTAAATAAAAATATGAAATGGACGTTTTTTTAAAAGATTTTTTTATGAAGATTTTTAAAATATTTTTGGAATCTTTTTCTTGCATTCTTAGTTTCTTTGTTTGACGGTTATTTATGACACTGTAAAATATTTTTAAATATTTTTTGGCAGTCTAATTAGTTGTTTTATTGTCAATTTTGTAATCGCCTCGATTAGTTCATATATTTGGAATCTTTACACCAATATGCATATATTAAAACTAAGCTGCATAAAAGAAAACAAAACATATTGATCAAAGACATCTCCCATTCATAATAAATATATAAATGATCACAATGTCATCTAAAAACCATCCAAAAACTTAACAAAAAGGAAAGGATCTAATTTAACTTAAGATACAAAACCAAACTTCTAAAAACAAAAACAAAAAAAAAAAAAACCCTAAATAAACCCCAATTGTCTGAAGTTGACTCCTGTCTCTTGATTCAGATCGTGACTTGCAGACGAAGAAGGATGAAAGTCCGCACACGCGGATGCATCATCTCCCTGAAAGATAGCCAAAAGTGAAAGTGAATAAAGAAAATCATACTAATAAATTTGTAAAATAAAACTTTAATTACGATTCTTTCTTAATATATAATTTTAATCTAAAGTTTAAGATGGACGAAGTTATGCAAAAGGCTAAAACGCCAAGACTCTGCAAAATAACTTTCTTCCTAGTATGCTATTCCAAAAAAAAAAAAAAAACCATATATATAGCACAATGTAATTAGATATGAAAAAAGTCATTTAAATAGACATATAATCTTATTGAGAATACTATTTTTAGCAAACAAACATAGGCCATGCCATAATTTGAGAAAGCTGCTTGCTTCTAAACCATTTCAAAAATCTAAAATCGTAGGGAACAAAGTGATAACTTGACATAAAAAAAACTTATTAGGAAATAAAATTAAACGTCCCATCTTATAAAACAAAAAGAATGGTGTACCCAAATCTCTTGGATCTATCAACTCTAAGTACCCAAGCTTCAGAAGAGATGATAGAAAAATAACTTTGTTCCTGATCTTCAAAAAACCTGCTCGTTTTTCTTTCCATGAGACTTTGAAATTTCGAATCAAGATAAATAGGCATGGTTTGGTTGAAGTGTGTCCACGAAGGATGTCATAGCCCTAGCCTCTTCAAATGAAAATCCCATCCGGAAAGCCATTACTCCATGGCTCTTCAAGTGGGATTCAATCTTGCAAGAATAAACTCAACAAAACCATTGACATCTTATACTCACACGTATTGTTGCTGCCTCTTCATTGACGTGTGACCCATCTTTTTTCTTCTGAAGGATGTCAAACATCTCCACCCTACTGACTGAGTGTCCAAGCATTTTCTCCTATCAAACATGTTAAATCAGTAGTATAATCATCAGCAAATTCAACTAGATTTACATTCAAATTAATATTAACAAGGATACATAAAAATTAAAACCATCCACTTCGTCTTGTGCGTCTGCATGCGACTTTGAACCACCAACATATAGGAGCTTTTGATGTGCTTTGTTCTTTGCGTTTTTTTTTTTTTTTTTTAACACATCTCCTATTACACAAATAATAAACAACAATAAAGATTAATACACAATAACTGATTGAATTTATTTATTCTAATGTTCAAGGACAATGAGATAAAGGTGGGGGGGGGGGGTGTTTTCATTTTTACCCAAATTAAAACAATAATTTCTTATTTACCCAATTCCTCACAACATTTCACAATTACTCATATCTAAAACTAACTTTTCATTCTATACCCATTTTGAATTTTAATTAAAATACAAAATCAAAACATAACATTTATTCTCCTTTAACATGCATTTACTATCTTACCCTCAGCATTCAACACATCCAATCGAATCCAACTATATGTAAAATGAATTGAAGAAACTACAACAAACAGCATTCATTTGATAAGAAGTTCTAAACCATAGCTAAGAAAATTGCTCAAAGAACCATTCCCTTATAGGAGAGAAAGAAAAAAACTAGCTTTTTATTGTGTTCGGTTGTTCATATTTGTTTTCAGAAATCAAGAAGACAAAGGTAGGGGGTGTTCGAAGGTACATTGTTCGGTTTGTTTCTTTGTTATTTTTTTTCTTTGGTGCTTTAAAGTCTGGGTTTGTTTGTTCTGTGTTGTTTATCTGGGAGAAGGACGGAAGGCAGGTAGGATTGCAGAGATTTCCGTCAAAGTGAGGAGATTTTGAGATCTGAGACGGCTTTCGAGACACGAGATAGGTATATTTCGAGACCCATATAAGTGATTTCGAGGCTAGAGATATTTGAATTCTAGACAAGAGAGGGGACTTTGGAGACACACATTGGGGATTCGAGATAGAGTATTTCGCGACCCAGGATTTCGAGACACACATTGGATTTCTTGATTTCGAGATACACAGGGATTTCTAGACACACATCTGAACTTCGAGACAGGGTATTTCGAGAAACAAATATTGGGTTTCGAGACACAAATAGTGGATTTTGAGACACACATAGAGGATTTTGAGACACACATAGTTGATTTCGAGACACAGCTTGGAAATGGATTACATGAGGATTGCTGTTCACGAGGGTTCTCTACGTGGAAGGGTGCGTGCACTAGTTGTACCCTCCGATGTGAACTATGAAGATTTGAGGAGAACTATGGCAAACTTGATGAAGATTGACTTAGACCAATTTGACATACAAATGTCAATTGCATATAAATTTTGTGATGGAAGTATGAAACTAATAGAGATTGAAGACTTGTAGGGCATCATGTTTTTGAAGGGGGAAGGGGATCCTAAAGTTGTCGTCGTGAACAAAATTCAGAGGACTTACGAGGGTGGCATCAGTGGTGATATTGGTGGTAATTGTCCATCTGGTCCAAATGATCATGAAAGGGCAGGATTTGTTGATGCAAATGATGAAGCTGAGACATGTGGATACATTCGCACAGATGATAATTATGAATTCGATGAAGAATATATTCACAGCGTTGAGGTTGATGATGATGACAATGCTGACAACAATGACAACGATGATAACGATAACAACTTCCACGATGGGATGAGGCAGGTGATTCCATTTGAACAATTTATATCGGACCCTTCTACTTACTTGGCAAATATGGTCTGGAATGACTATGAAGAGGTGCATTTTTTGGAAGACGATACTGTTCCATCGGTGGGTTTTATTGGAAAGGATGCAGTCTTTAATAATAAGGATGAACTGGTAGCAGCAGTTGGTGAATATTCACTTA
>JAOXNR010000030.1:3952511-4015625 GCA_028571225.1 Parsonsia alboflavescens
AGTTTAGATACAGGTGTGAGTCGACACAAACTTGTGAATAACCCAAATTTGGCATCCAGCACTACAATTTGCACGTATTATGAAAGTACAATCTTTTGGGTTCTTACATCGTGCCTTAAATCTTCCATTTTCCGAACGTACCAAGTGATATGGAAATCGGTTATTAAGTGAATATTCACCGACTGCTGCTACCAGTTCATCCTTATTATTAAAGACTACGTCCTTTTCAATAAAACCCATCAGTGGAACAGTATCGTCTTCCAAAAAATGCACCTCTTCATAGTCATTCCAGACCATATTTGCAAAGTGAGTAGAAGGGTCCAGTATAAATTGTTCAAATGGAATCACTTGTCTCATCCCATCGTGGAAGTTGTCATCACTGTCATTGTTGTCACTATTGTCATCATCATCAACCTCAATGCTGTGAATATATTCTTCATCGAATTCATCATTATCATCTGTGCGAATATATCCAGATGTCCCAGTTTCATCATTTGCATCAACAAATCCTGCCCTTACATGATCATTTGGACCGAATGAACAATTACCGCCAATATCACCACTGATGCCACTCTCGTAAGTCCTCTGAATTTTGTTCAGGACGACAACTTTAAAATCCCATTCCCCCTTCAAAAACATGATGCCATACATGTCTTCAATCTCTATTAGTTTCATACTTCCATCACAAAATTTAGAAGCAATTGACATTTGTATGTCAAGATTTAAGTTAATCTTTATCAAGTTTGCCATAGTTCTCCTCAAATCTTCATAGTTCACATCGGAGGATACGACTAGTGCATGCACCCTTCCATCTAGAGAACCCTCGTGACTAGCAATTCTCATGTAATCCATTTCTACACTGTGTCTCGAAATCAACTATGTGTGTCTCAAAATCCTCTATTTATGTCTTGAAACCCAATATTTGTGTCTCGAAATCCCTGTCTCGAAGTTCAGATGTGTGTCTCGAAATCTTCTGTCTCTTGAAATCCCAAATCCACTGTCTCGAAATCCAATGTATGTCTCGAAATCCTCTGTCTCGAATCCCCAATATATGTCTCCAAAGTCCCCTCTCTTGTCCCGGAAGCCCCCTCTCTTGTCTAGAATTCAACTATCTCTTGTCTCGAAATCACTTATATTGGTCTCGAAAATATACCTGTCTCGTGTCTCAAAAGCCTCCTCTCAGACCTCGAAATCTCCTCACTTTGACAGAAATCTCTGCAACCCTACCTTCCTTTCTTCCTCCTCCTAGATAAATAACATAGAACGAACAAACCCAGGCTTCCAAACACCAAAGAAAAAAATAACAAAGAAACAAACCAAACAATGTACCTTTGAACACCCCGTACCTTCGTCTTCTTGATTTTAGAAAACAAAAATGAACACCCCGTACCTTCATCTCTCCTATGTTCCATTTGAAGAAACATCATGAGGTTTATGGTCCCTTACGCCCCACCTCACCTTACCTAGCTTCGGATGGGATATTGGGTGTCATGAGGGGTAGCGGATCACCCTGCCCAAGCCATGGGTTAAGGCGGAGGCGTAAGGGACTAAGAACTAAAACATAACATTAAAGACACTATTGAACTTAATTTACATGTAAAGATTTCAACATAAGAGTTGACGACAAGTCTTCTTTGTTCCTTCTTGACTTTTAAATTTTGCAGCGATAAAGTACATAAACTTCCTTGACTATCTTGATCCCCTAGAAGATTGCTGAAACTCGTAGACATATATTCTTACCCAAAATCTGTAAAGAAAGGGAAAAACAACTTAATGCGCCAAAGCCCAGTGATAAAATCTTACCATAAAGAATGGAAGAATTCATACATTTAACAACTCAAACTTTTATTTTATTGAAACGATTCATTTAGAAAAAATACAATGTTATCGTGAACACCATCCTTATGATCACTTCCTTAAGATGAACATTACTTTCAACCACACCCCTATACATATTCAACAGTGACTTTTCCCCAGGTATCATCGAGGTCACATAGTGAAACTTTTCATCATGTCTCTTAACATTCCTATTCAGGCTCACTATTTCACATTTAGCGAGGTCCGTACCCATGGTCTGTCAATCCGATGTTTTCTTGCCTCTTCCTAGTGCCCAACACTAACCCTTTGATCAAGATTCAAATTCATAAACCTCATAATACTTCTTCATACTAGGCATGGAAAGAGTTGCTAACAAGATTGACCTATCTAATTAGAAATTAACACCATGACCTAATAGATTCCATAATCTAGTTATTTCTATTCAGAGTCACCACAAACATGACCCAACTCATGTTCCATCCACTACTCATAAAACGGTTCTTATTTATGCAACATATGAACAGAAAAGAAAAAAAACTTTTCATTTCAAGATTCCCTTAAATCTTAATGAAAACCGTGCATAGTTTGTAAATATGAATGTTGGTTTCTATGAACATCATGCATACATAGTTGTAAGTTAATTTATGAAGATGAGGAATGACAATCCAAATACTTTTCTTGAAAGTTTCTTACTAGAGAGGGAGTCTAAATTAATTGAGTAAAAACGTTCATAATGGGAATTTCTTCTAAATTCTAGAGGAAAATCTTGAGTAATAATATATCTACACACAGACACACACACATACATACACACTTTATATATATTTGAAAAACATATTCTTAAGATTTAGACCTTGGTGTTCAAAGTAAAAGTTCGTAACATTTCCTTTAGGACATAATCTTCTGAAAATTATATTTTTCCATAAAGGGTTTAATTTGTCAAGAACAGTTTTGGTAAAAAATGTTGGTTCACTAAGTTTGTACAAGATGCTTCAAAAGTTTTATCTCAAAGTAACCATTTGGAAATGATATTAGTTTTAGTAATTCTTCTCTAGGAAATAAGGTTTGCCATGCCAAACCTATTTTCATGAAAATCCTATTTACGACCTATGATAGTTTGGAACTTGCATGAGTTTTTTTTTTTTTTCCAAAACAAAACCGTCCTTTAGTATGGGGGATTAGGCAAAACCCTACTTGTTTATTAGAAAGGAAAGCATAGATAAACAATAGGAAAGCCTTGCCACAAAGAAGGTGGAGACAAATCCACTGCATACACGAATAAGGGATATCTATCTACTTACACGAATTGAAGGGTATCCTGTTCTATCAAGATAGCAAAGACCCCTCGCAAGCCGTGGTAAAAAGGCATAGGTGTCAAAATGTCACATACCACTGGTATCTAAGGCAAAGTTTGCCAAAAAATATGCCACTTGATTAGCCTCCCAGTAGACGTGAATGATGAAAAATGCCCTTGAGCTAAGAGTAGCTGTATCCGTTTCAAAACACCATACAAACGCCACTGACTTGAATGACCCGATTAGATCATCGAAACAACAGATTGTGAATCACATTGTATCAGAACTTGGTGATAACCTTTATGCAAACAAAGCTAAATCCCCTGAACCAAAGCTTCAAGCTCTGCGAAAGTGTTGCTATAAATGCCAAGTACTTGAGCAAAACTAAAAAGGAATGTGCCGTTGTCAAGCCTCAATATTCCTCCCTTTGATGCTTCTCTCGGATTGCCCCTCGAAGCTCCATCTACATTCAATACAACCTTATGCAAGAAGTCATTGTTTTTCCACCTAACAACTAGAAACTTCGGCCTGAGAAGATTTTGACGCGATCTGAATCCATGAAATCGTCGCAACACACTGTCCAGCCCATGAGCCACTATAGCCTCATATAGCAAGGATCTCGATGACCAGTAAATTTGAGACTCAGATAGAGCAGAACCCTCAAATATGAACCTGTTGTGAGCCTTCCATATCTCCCTGCAAACAATCACAGATGTCAGCTTACCGCTCTTATTGTGCAGCTGCTGCCAGTGATGGAACATGTCCAGCAGATTGCTAGAAGTGCCTAGCTGAATATCCATGAAGTCTGCCGTGAGGCTCCAAACCTGATCTGCGGCTGAACAATGCAGACAAAGATGATTGATGGACTCAACATTTCACCTGCAATGACATTGAGAAACATGTGAAAACCCAACCTACACATCTTGTCATCTGTTGTTAGCAAACCATTAAGAAGTCTCCACAAAAATAAACTCCAATCTAGAGGAATCAAACTTTCCCAAAACCATTCCCAATCCCCTGCAGTGTTGACGACATCATCAAACAAGGATAATGCAGTTGCAAAAACAAAATCTCCCCGAAAGTGAAGGCTTCCAAATATATCTGTCTGATCCTGAAGTAATTTGGATTGAGTGGAGCTTTGGCCGTAAGTGTGATGGCAACAGCTGCTGTACCAGATCCATATTCCAGCCGGTGGGTAGCCAAGCATCTTTAACCTTGATGTCATGGAAGCTCATATTGGCAACCCGATCACAGAAACTCCCCGTTAGGGTCCGATCTTCATGCCAAAAGGATGAAGATCCATCACGAACCAACACCCCAATATTTTTATTCATAAGGTCTGAAACCTTGAGTATGCGCCGCAAAATAGGGGAACCAGCTTCATGAAAACGACCCTCCAAGGTGTAATTATATTTGAACTTCATATATTGTGACCAAAAACTGCTTGCTGTCCAAAAATGCCACCAAAGCTTACAAGAACACGTCTCTATGAAGCTCTGAAAATTGTGTAGCCCTAGTCCCCCTTGAGCTGCAGGTTTACAGATTCTCAACCATGAACACCAGCACCTCTTGAAGCCAAACTTGCTGCTCCCCCATAGAAAATTTGCAAAATGTTGCTCCAAATGGTACAACTCTCTCCTAGGAGCTGTAATGGCAGCAAAGATGTACATAATCACAGAGTTAAGGACGTGCTTGACCCATACTAGGCGACCAGCCATGGTGAGAAAGTTATTCTGCCAACCCTTAATTCTTGACACCACCTTTTGCACCGTGGGCTGAAAGTAAGAGCATTTCACTTTACGTGGGAAAAGAGGACAACCAAGGTATGTGAGAGGCATATCTTTCTGAGTGAATCCTGCCACGCTCTTAATCATCTGCAGTCTGGAAAATGGAGCATTAGAGGAAGCATAAAAGGAACTTTTATGAAAATTTACTTTCTGCCCTGAAAGATCTTCATAAAATTCCAAAAATGCAATCAAACATTTAAGACTCTTCTTAGAAGATTTTGTGAAAATCATCACATCATCAACATAACTCAAATGAGATAACGGAAGGCCCCGTCTCATAGTATAGAACTCCTCCAATCGTCCTACTAACAGCATCCTGGTCAAATCCCTCGAGAAGACTTCCGCTGCCACAATGAACAAAAGTGGAGACAAAGGATCTCCTTGCCTAACACCCTTAGACATAAGGAAGAAGCCAAATAGTCCAGCATTTATCGTAACGAAGAACTTGTTATACCCCAAACAATTCCCGACTGAGTTGCAGAAGTGACAACTAAACCCAAATTTGTGCAAAACCTTTAGTAAAAACGCCCACGAGACTATATCAAAGGCTTTAAGCATGTCCAATTCGAGAATAACATTACCGTACAGACTCTTCTCATTAATCGACTGAACCATTTCAGATGCAAGCAAGATGTTGTTCGTAATATTAATCCCTTTAACAAACCCACTCTAATTAGCCAAGGTAATCCTTGGTAGTAAAATGGATAACTGCAAGGAAATGATCTTCCCCATCACCTTAGATGTGAACTTACATAGGCTTATCGGCCTATAGTCACCATCACCAAAATCCACTGGATTTTCTTTTTTGGGGATAAGTATTATCTGTGTGGCAGTGAAAGAAGCAGGCATACGAATCCTAGCCCAAAAGTCCTGAACAGCTCTCAGCAAATCATCACCAACAATAAGTGTAAAAAGACCCCGGGAACCCATCAACCCCAGGGGCACTCCTTCCATCTAAGCCCTAAACAGCTTGCCGAACCTCTTGTAAATCAGGGAGAGCTACCAGCCCTTTGTTATCAGCAGCTATTAGAATACTTGGTATATCCATGAACATCAAGTCAGCGGACTGCTTACAACCTTGGGGAGCCGCAAGTAATTCCGAAAGAAAGTTACAACTACATCTTCGACTGCCATCGGGTCAGTAAGCCATACCCCATCTTTATTTTTCACTCTTCCTATCTCCATTTCACCCTTGATTTTTGTCTCCAGAAGATTGTTTCACATTTTTTATGAAAAGCCAACTCCACCTTCAATTGATGGAGTATTTGTCTATTGAGCTCCTTTGGGTTTTGTTGATAGCAAGCGTCTACGTAAAAAACCTTATCTTCTGCCAGTTTAAGATTACTTGGAATATTACAGAATGAAGTCTTATTCCACTCCTTTAAAGCTTATTTCAGCGCAGACCATTCCCAGAAACCTCCACCAACCAGCTGCACAGAACCTCATCCATAAAATCCTGTCAAAGCAACCACATTTCTTGGAACCGAAACAACTTAGGCTTGGCTGAGAAAGCTATGTTTACTGGAATACACAACAATCAATGATCTGAAACCAAGGGATTTAGATGTTCTACTGCTGTGTGATTAAAAACACTCAACCAAGTGGGGTTGATCAGAACTCTATCTAATCGCTTCCATGAAGGTGGGAAAGTAGAACGGTACCAGGTATATTTAGAGCCTTGGAATTTACGGTCAATCAAGCCGCTTGCCTCAATAGCTGTGTTAAATTCATCCATGGGCAGAGTTGGAGGAACAGCTCCTAAACAATCATCAACTGATCAGAAAACGTTGAAATCACCCCTCTCAGCCATGGGCATCAATAGTTCCTACAAAATTCATCATACAATTCCACAAGCTTCTCCTATAGACATGATTACACTTAGCATAAACGAAAAGGATGTAAATTGTGGATTGAAGTAAGGCTGCAACACGACATGTAACAAATAGTTTATGACTCTGAAACACCTCTATTTGCAGAACATCCAGCCATAAAATTCAGATTTTATTGTTATCATTTGCAAAAAAACTATCAAAACCGAGTTGTCTTGCAAGGAAAGGTAGGCGAGTTGAAGAAACCATTGGTTCTAAAATAGCAACAAACTGCAATTTTCGTTCAACAACAAGAGCAAGTCAAGTAGAGAGAGAAGCTGGCTGACCTATCCCCCGTATGTTCCAAATCAATCCAGGAATCATCATCATAATGACTTGGACGGATAAGCTGTAGCTTGAGATTTCTTTTTCACCTATGCTCTGGATTTTACACTAGAGTGGTTTTGCACAACGGAGACGCTGCCAAGTGGGGAGGCCAATGTACACTCCGATCATCATGCAAAATAACCTCCAAACCAGAAACAGCAATATCTGCTGTCTGTTCAACCAAAACTTCAGGTGGGTTAGGAGTTGGGTCTTCAAGCACGATTGCCAACGCCATCTCAAATTCTGTAACTAAAGGCTCTGGAACAGGGGAGGGCATCTGAACATCCTCTTGATCATCAGGCGACTATGCTGGTGGCGTAGCTGCTATATCTGTGCACTCTACAGCTGGGCTTGTGGATGTATGAATTGGGTTAGTAGATCTATTGTCTGCAGAAATAGTTTCTGTTGGCAGCAATGAATTGGTCTGAACTGTTTCATAAATGCTCTTATGATTTCCAGTCTGTACTTCTGGGGCAAAAACTGGTAGCAGCACTTCTGTGATAGGGTGAGGGTTTTCAATCGACACCAAGTCACCACCAGGATCTGACACTTCTGAGACCTTCTCAGTTGATGGGCCTGGTTCTGCGATTCCTTTATCCTTCTTCTCATCTTAGCGCTTGATCCAATGCTTTTTGGGTTGTATTGGCAAAGGTTTAGCAGAGTTCGCTGTCTTTGGGCCTTCATCTTTGCCTGATGTTTTTTGATTCAGTCTGCAATCCTCATCTTGATTTCCAATCTTTCGGCATGTCTTGCAGCATTGGGGGAGGTCCTCCATAATGATGGATTGCCAGTAAGCCCCAGAGCTTTGATCAATCCATATATGGCTCAGGAGGTCTACTTCAACACAGATTCTCACTACGCTTGGCCTTGTAAAAGATGCGGTTGCTTCGTCCAATTTCAGCATCACTCCAATGCCAGTTGCAATGGAGAAAAGGATATCTTTACGGAAGAGATGAATTGGCAGACCCGGTAAAGACATCCATGTAGCAACCAAAGATGGTTCTGTAGCAATATGAAATTCCGGTGTCCATTTAAACACCCTCATCGGAACTCCTCGCAAAGTCCGGGTCAGCTTCAACCAAAGTCGAACGTAATCCTCCTCATTAGAGAGTTGGGTAAGGATATGCCAAACGTCTGGCCATCCGATGTTAAAGCTGCCTTTAAGACCAATTTTGTGAAAGTCCTTCCTTATGATTTCCAATGAGGGCTTACCATGAGTGAACTTGCCGATCAGAGACAATCAGAAACGGTAGGAGAGTTTCGTAACTTCTTCATCAAACAGAAAGAATGCTGGCTCGCCTTTGTAGGTATCCAATTTCTTGAGAGCTGTGGTCGACTGTGCATTAGCAAAGGTGAAGAGGGAAGAGAAAGACTTCCGCCCCCAAGCTGAATCGCCCGGCAAGGAACGTTAATGAGTTAAATTATGGTTTAAATAGACTATTGAGATCATAAAGGTGTTCATATGATGGATGTGCTATATAAATCATAACTAATCACATACGTAAGCTAGAATTGCATCATAACATTTATATAATCAAAGACAAATGATACTAATTCATCATAGTTTTAGCAAGCATAAAGGATGAATTCAATAAATAATTGGACATGCATATAACCAAAGCTCAATTTCTCCTCCAAATCCAAGAATCTTATAGTTCTGTTCAGCCAAGATTCATCCTCAAAAATTCAATTTCAAACCACCATTTCAACCATTATCAAAATAAGAATAAAGCTCGCACCATCAAAAATCTGGTAAATTTATTAAAGAAATGATTAATGAATAAAATACTAAAATACTTTTACTTATTTGTAATCTTCTATTACTAAATTCATATTATTTTTATAAAAAATTATAATTATAAAGAATATGCATAGAAAAAACTAATAGTTGCTTAGAAAATATTATTACAATTAAAATATACATAATAAAATATTACTTTATAAACATACTAACAGAGAGTTTTAGGTATTTTCCCCTAAAAGAGAAAGGGATCACAATTCTTGGAATTTGCAATTCCAATAGGAATTCTGAAACCAAAGAAAGTTCCAATTAACCAAATGTGTTCTTCGTCTCCAAACAAATCTTGGATGTTGTCGAAGCTAAAAAAGAAATACTATGTTTGAAGCTCTTGAAACTCTCTATTTAAAAGATCTAAGAATAAATTTAAAAACTAGACAAGAATAGAACTCTCTCTGTAGATTTTGTTTACTAAAATCACATAAGCGAAACTTGTTGCTTTTGAACTCATCGTTCTTCAGAGATCATAAGTGTAAACTATGAGGATTAATTGTTGTTGAACCATTAAAAGCCCTATGTCATGCCAATCTGATTTTAGAGGTATCGATCAATGTCACTTCATCTACAGCATTAGATGAGGTGGGAAAAGAACAATGGTTGATTTCTCCTTCAAGAAGTGTGATGAATTTTTAAATCCATTGTTCAAATTAAGTGGTGGTTCATATGGCTCAAAACCCTCTAGAGTTTTATGGTTAAAGAGTCATTTATTACACTTTTAAAATTTGAAATGAGATTTTGGAGAAAAAAGTCTCTCGAACATGTGGCATATCTGAAAATTTAAAGACTAATGAAAGATTGAAGTTTTCGATAAACAGGGAATCTATTCCAATAACATATTAGGTGAATTACTCCCGTCTTTTTTAGCATAGGTTTTTATAGAAGCATTATTTTCTTTTTCTTTTCCTCTTATTTCCCCTTTTTTTTTTTTAAAGTTAAGCATTTGGATCCAATTATTAAGCTTTTTGAAAATACTAAGTTATCTAAAAGAGAAAGAATTTTTCAAAAATAAAATTATAATAAATTTTAAATATGCTATGAATTATATAATCTATTTAAAATTAAAATTTTTTGAAGTAACTCCTAACTAATGTGGGACATTAAAACTAATTAAAATTCTAACTCTAATTAATTGATGTATACTTTAGGTAACTTACTAACACAAGCTCCTAATATATGTAGAGCTCGAAAAATTCGCAAACCCAATAATGACTTTGATATTGGACTCCCGTGTCAATCACCTAATTCTCAAAATTTTAATGTATCAGATCTTAGGTTTTCAACAACTATCTGGTTATTGTGTCAAAAGCAATTCTAGGAAGATTATAGATGAGCTTGTTTTGCGATTAATAATTAATTTGAAGAATTTTCCATGGAAAAATCAAATCTCATTTTTATGTCATTATAACTATGTATGATAGAAGTTACTAAAGTTAATGAATCTAACAACTACAAAATTTCACATATTAAAAAACTTGCACTAAAAGGAAATTTGTCACAGAGCTAATAAGAAATGTCTTTAAATTGATTAGTTATGAATTCTAAATCTAATTAAAGTGGGATGGAAGCATGGTTGGCAATAGACATCAAGGGTTAAGTACTCTAGCCATGTCATAAAAGTTTTTTCATAAATAGCGGTAAGATTTTCTTGTTTGACAGTCTTGTTTTTAACCATTTTCTTTATTCAAATGCTTGATGAAAACTAAGTTTTTGACTTATTACTTTTCGGATGCTTTTTAAAATGGGATGAATTCTTTAGGGATTTATGGAAATAAGGTGGTTTGACTTTTCAAAACCCACACATACGTTTGGTATATCTAAGTGCGATTTAACAAAATTTGAACAAGCAAGTGTGGCTTTTGACTTACCATATTTCCCTAATGCCTAATTAAAAAGTAATCATCTTAAATGTTCAGATCTAGTGTGGCTTTTGAAAAACTGCCTTTAAATTACCAAATTGAGTGAGGCTTTTAAAAAGCTGCACTCAAAGGAATTCCCTGTAATTGTGAATGGCTCTTAACTGTGGCTTTCAAAAATTAATAATTATAATTATTTAATACTTTCTATTTAATTTATGTTACTTTAGTAGCTCAAGTGTTCTGTATTATTATAATTCTTATGTTTGTATGTTCACTTGGTTGGTTAATCCGGATAAATTTACAAATAAATAGGTTTTTACAATAAAAGTGATGTAAAAATATATTTAAAACTCAATGTATTTTTTATTAAAATATATTTAAAAATAAAAAAATTATAATTTTCTAAAAATACATAACGTTAGGTATGCATGCGCTTTCTCAAAGTTAGAGTTAATAGCGGATCGCAATTCCACTAGCACTTGTGGATTATTAGGTTCCGGATGTCCTGTTGCACATTTGTAAGTCAAGAGACCTGCGTTTCTTTGCTTTTTTTTTTTTTAGAGTTTAGTATATAAAATATACCAAAAAAAATAATTCAAAGTTACATGTAAGATTGTTATTAATATATCAAGGAGTGAATGTGTAATAGAAGATTTGAAGTCGGATTATTATTGGGAATTCCATTGAAAAGCTGCACTCAGTCTGAGAAATCTAAATGCAACTTTTCACTATAAACAGTCTCAGAAAGAATGGGCTGTTTTTGCACCAATTGCCTCGGCTTGAACCCATTACTTCAAAGATAGTTTATAATAATACCAATGTAAACTGCTAGAAAAAGCACCGTAAAGATGGGAATAGACTAAGTTATTTCGAAGGATTAGTTCTAGCCGGAGAAAGGCAAATATATTGTGAAATAATTTTAACAAGAGAAGGAAATATTTAAAACATCATCTCTATTGTAAGGATTTCTCAATGCAATGGAGGAAGGTCAAGTGTGACTTGTTCTACAATCGATGGCTAATTATACAGAAGAGGAGACTTCTCTTTACATAACAATCAAAGCCAATTTCGAATCAAATGGTCGTCAAAGACAAAAAACTTAAAAGCACATCGTGCTAAATTCTAGGAAAAGACATGGAAACTCACATACCTAACTTCTATGTGCTAACTTTTATTCATGGAATTTTATACCCCTTTTTTTTTAATCTTGAAGTACATGGACTTTAAAAAAAAGCTTACAATCTATAATAAATCAAGACATATAGTTCAAACATGACACGAACTTTAAAGTCCACAAGTATCGAAATCTGGATTCCACAAGTTTCGATAACCCACGAATTTGGAGAAATCACGTGATGGTGTGGTGGTGAAGCCTTCAATCTTCGTTGTTGTGATACCAATGATACTTTTCAGAGAAAGGAGTATCTCAGTACAAATCATAACCTTTCTAATTTAATTCTTGGGTTCCTCCGATTCTTGATTGTCTTATTCCCAATCAACTTTTTCTTCATCTTCGTCTTAATCTTGGACATGGCCCCATGGATATTTGATTTCCTTATTCTTCAAATGGAGAGTGGAGAACAACTCTTCTATCATCAAAGGATTAAGAGAATCATGAGGTATCCACTGTAGAATTTTTGGGGAAGGTAGCATAGACTTTTGATTTTTTTCCTTGATTTGCATATGGCCTATGCATGATGTACAATTGAAACTTCGCTTGAACGTGTTGTTGACTATCTTGGTAAGTTCACGTTCCTAGAGTGAAGCAAGTTGGAACATGGTTAACAAAGTCCAAAGATTGGGAAATCTCCAGGAATTGTCAATATTACCAACAAATCGTAAATTTGGTTGCACTTCTATGTTGAGTGAAAAAAAGTGAAGTATAGAGCGACACCAAGCAAACCACAGGGCACGTTGCCTTATAGAAATAAAATTATTATAGGAGTGCTAGGGATTAAAGTCAATTCTTTCACAGAAAACGAAAGACTCGAAGGACACTAATCCTAAATACCTATGAAAATGTTTACCAGCATGTGAGACGATATCTTCACTAGTAGTAAACTAGAGACTCCAAGGAAATATGTTTATTCCATGAAGTGTTTGGTGAGAGGTGTAATTGGACTTGGGCTTGGAGAACATGAAGACAAAAGGAACAAAAACAAAATACAATTTATGTACAGACTCAGGGAACCATAGGCTCTTTTTCGAATGAGAGAGGAGATCTGCAAGAATATTTGTAGAACCTTTTATATTTTTGACAAGGAACTAGAAAATCAATATTTTAGTCGAAGGAGCTGGGGTTCGAGGATCATTTGTTTTTAAAATCTAAGATTTTTGGAAAAAAAAGAATTATCCATTTGAACAATAAAATCATGATCAATCAAATGGAACTCAAACTTCTTAATACTATATATCACAACTAAGATCTCCTTTATTGTGGTATGATAATGGCTTTCAGCTTCCTCGAATTTTTCACTAGCATGACCACAATAGTGTTTGGATCCACCTAGTTCTTCTAAAAGTATGGCTCCTCGGTGCTTGTCACTGGCATCAGTCTATATGATCCTTGTCCTTGTTATTAGAATGATGAGGGGAACGGGTTGTTTGCAAAGGTCTTTTATGGTTTGGATGATTTTGGTTTACTCTGGCTCCCATTGAGGGGGACTTTTTCTAAGGAGTTTTGTCAAATGGCTAGTGTGCAGGGCTACCTTGGGGAGAAAAGTTTTGATGGAGTTTACAATACCCAGGAATTGTTAAATTTATTTTCTGGATAGATGTTTGTCTTTAAAATTGAAGTGTATCCATAAGGTGAGGACCAAGTTGGATCTTTCTGTAAAAAATTTTCGTTCCTTGGTATTCAATTTCAGACAGACCAATGAAGAATTTCTTTTTTGAAAGCATGATACCTTTTTTGTTGACGATGTCAATGAATTGCTGGAGGAAGGCTCTATGTCATCTTTGGGAAAAAAAATTAGGATATCATTTATGTAAACTAGAGCAATGAGTAAGACATTGGTAAAAAATTTTGTCATTGCCTTTTGAAAAATTTAAGGGGCTATTTTCAAGTCAAAAGGCATAACAATCCATTGAAATTGGCATTAGGAATGCAAAAGGCAATTTTGTATTGATCCTTAGGGCATATTTCCAACTGCCAAAAACCATACTTAAGATCGAATTTTGAAAAAACTTTTGCTCCGGAGAGGAGGATAAAAGGATATTCAATTTTTGGTAATGGAAAATTGTCATCCTTTAAAAACTGGTTTAGGGGTTTGTACTTAATGACTAATCTCTTTTTTCCCCTAATTTGTTCAGACCTTTTGTTTACATATAAAGCTTGGCAAGCCCAACTGGAATTTGTTAGTTCTATCAACCCTTGCTTCAGGACCTCATTGCATTCTTTCCTAGCAAGCTCAAGGTCATTAGGAGTCATACCTGGGTGTTCTGCCCTAGTGGAATTTATATCTTCATCGAGCTTAAAGGACAATCTGACCGAGAACTCTGTATTCTTCCCCAAAGGTTGGGGGTGTTTGAATTCTTCATGTGAATTTGCACAAAGATATTTTAGCTTGTCAGAGATCTGTGGATAGGAAGGAGGAGCATTTGAGATGGAGTAGATCTTAGTTAATGAAGTTTATGGTTGAAAAGTATTTTTGTAGTGTAATCCATGGGGAAGAATCTTTAGATCCTTTGCCAAATAATAAGCATCCCATCCTATTAGGGAGTATTTTCCGTGGAGTTTGTTGCCATACACTTTTAGAGACACAATACAATTTGGGAAAAATTTGATGAAAAATTGGATTTCTTGATATGAGATTGGCGCTGCAGATTTCTCCGTTAGCTGCTTGAAAGTTTTTAGAAGTTTCCAACAATCTAGTGGCAGGATATTTGGGTTTAACATCTTACGTCAGACTCCAGTGTCTAGGAACCTAATTGCTTTTATTGGCTTGGAGTATTTAGATGTTAAGATATTTACCTATAGATGAGGAGAAAGAAATTGGTAAATTCCATAATTGGTGATGTATCTTCAATTGTAAGAATTGGAAAACAATCTTTTTTCTCATCAACTGAGGATTCTGATTCGGAAGCTGTCTTCTAGGGGGAAAATAGTATCTTCATTTGGTTGACTTTGTTCTAAATATACTAACTCGACATCTGATTTGGGATGGTCAGCCATGAAATGAGAGAATATTTTTGAAGCTTTTTTATTTTTTGGGTAGTCTCTTGCAATGTGTCCTTTCTTCTTACATGTGAAACATTTGTCAAATTTCGATCAGTTTCCGAACCGCCTCCTAAAAAACCTTAAGGACCTCTTCAAGTTCCATTGTGTTTTTTCACCTTTGTGGGTTTTGAAAACCTTTTGGAAGAGCATTCACATTTTTCCTTACAACCAATTTCCAAGTTTTTAAAACAGGATTTTTGAATAACTTTTTGTATTTCGAAAAACTTGTAGATTGTCTGTTGCTGTTCGCTGAGCTTCTGGCTTTGTTGTTGTGAATTGATGTAGTTCCCTCAATCCTATATCTATCAAAGGTCTTCCGGACGATTGGATCAGCTTTTGAATTTTGAGTTGTAATTCCAACGAGAGAGAAGACAACAACACTTGTTTAAGAATGGGATCATTAATTTCATCAAGTAAATAATAAATTTCAGTCATTTGCTTAAAATGAGGCTCAAATCTTTTGGTTTTAAGAAACAACATTACATGCTAAAAAATTCCTGTTGCCTTTGTTGTTGAATAAGTGTAAGGTCACTAACAAACTCTGTGGATTATGCCGATCACATTTTCCACATTTTTTGATTCAAGTAGCATTAGTTGTCTGTACTTACCTAGGCTGATCAACCAATCATTTAAAATGCCAACAAACGTAGAACACAATTAAACTATTGCCATTCTTAAGTTCACTCATTTTGTAATCTATACATTCAGCCATGCAACTGTTTCCTACACGTGTTCTCTTCTCCTATGCACCAGAATATCATCAAAAGTGAACCACAATCCTCTAGTTGGTTTTGAAGATTCTCTATCAAGCTGTTCTTCTATGTTAATTGCATGTTCAACTGTTAGTTCTAGAGTACCTGAAGGACTTGCTCCACTTGCCATAAAGACTTGTGAAATGTTCATCTTTTCATCATCTGAATCAAAAACACTACTAAACACATAACTATAATAAAACATTAAAGGATCACATTCATTGTTACTTTCGCATGCCTCATCCTACAATTTTGTAATTGTTAGATTTTTTCCAATTATGCAAGGTCTAGAACTACAATCAACATCTATAGAAGATATTTTTTATTTTTCTTTTCCTTCTTGTTTTTTTTGATTTTTTTTTGCTAAATTTTGAAAAGTACTAGAAGTGAAAGGAGGAATATTTATAGTTCTACGTGGCCTAAATGCTATCAGGGAAGGAGGGCTTACCAGATTGCTGTCCGACGGTTGGTTGGATGTGGCAAAGGTGGTTGAGATCTGAGGAATGAATGAGGGTTTTTGGCATGCCTCTAGGTCCTTCTTCAGTTTTCTAGCCTCTGCTTCTTTTGCAAGGAAATCTAGGCCAAAGTGTCTTTGCTGGACCATTTGCTTTAGTTCTAGGTCAAATTCCAGAATCCTTTAAGCCATTCTATGCACAACCTGCTCTAGGGGATCTAATTTTCTCTTCATTTCCTTGACGTCATGAATCACATGATCCATTTTTTAGCCCATTTTTGCTATCAGATTGTTCTAAGCTTTAGAGTTTGTAATTTGCCAGTTTAGGACTTCTTCTATTTGGGAAAGAGGAATATTCCTTCCTCGTTGATCCATACCCTTATGCTCAACAAATGGCTTGAAAGCAACCCTAGTTACTGGGTCTACTTGGCTCGTCAGAGGCAGAAAATCAACAGCATAGTTGAACATCATGTATGGTATTGGAGGAGAAAGGCTTATGAAACAATCTTCCAACTTTTTCTTACATGTCGTTTTTACCCTCGATTGAGGGCCTTTTTTTTTTGTTGTACAGTTAGCTGAGGAAGGATTTGGTCATCTTCGTCAGAGTCATCAAGGTAGAC
The DNA here is from genome assembly GCA_028571225.1 of Parsonsia alboflavescens. Lineage (NCBI taxonomy): Eukaryota > Viridiplantae > Streptophyta > Magnoliopsida > Gentianales > Apocynaceae > Parsonsia > Parsonsia alboflavescens. Next base: position 3,969,306 of record JAOXNR010000030.1, read on the forward strand.
AATATTCAGTTTATATTTCTTCTTCTTCTTCTTTTGGGCCCTTTTTCTATTGGACCGCTTGCTTCGAAGGTCATCATTGTCCGATTCGGCATTAGACCATTTGTCACACATGCTTGACCTTGGGATATCCAAAATAAAGTGTCCATTGATTCGGTCTGTGTGGACTAGAGTAACATTCGACCTATAGTGAGCCGGCAAAACATCTTATGGAAATTTTTGTTCCTTGCTGTCAACCTGTTGTAGCAACAATGGAGAATAAGATGTTCTAAGGGGTTCTTCAAGAACTGTGGGTTTGAAAGTCACCTTTACACCTCCGTTTGGTAATTTGCTGAAGATTGGGTTGCTAGCCTGGATGATCTCTTGTTGTTGATGCATGGCCTCGTAATTTGAAATCCATTCTATTGGCATTAATTTTTGAAGATCGGCACTCAGAATTTGCCGTGGGATTTCAACCAATGTTGGGACATCATAGCTTGACTGCTAGAATCATGGGGTATTTGTAGGCATTTCTCTGTTGAGAAGGTAAAGATAATGATTTTGGAGTTTGTAGACCATTTGATGGTGAAGAGAAGCCATGATTGAAGTGGGATTTTGGCTAACACCAGTGAGTTGGAGTTGTTCCTTCAATATATTGAAGAGATTTGGATTATTAAGTGAAATAGCATAATTCAGAAAGATGGTGAGAATCTCACTTCCAAAATTTAACATGATCAACATGTTGCCTATGACAACGTGTTCATAAACTAGCATCCTAGAGTCGCGAAGAGCAATGCAAGCTATGATCGATAAACTGAGTGACACAGAGCTAGTTGCTGATCAAGGTGGTTTGGATGCTATGCAAGTGTCAGTTCAGCAAATTTCGGTTCCACAATCAACTCCACGACATTCAGAACGTTTGAAGAAGGGAACGTGAGCTGCTTAAAATATCGAATTGATGCCGGGCACGATTCCCGAGATGACTGAAACGAGCTTAGATTGGGTTTAAATCTGACTGGGTGACCCGGAATGGCCCAACGAACCAAAGTCACTTCATCGTGATGCAAGGCTTTTTTCGCCCATTCGAAATTGTTTCGATGGAGTTTTGGGCAATTTTCTGTTTTCAGTGGCGTTATCGTAATTTTACAGTTTTAAGTGATAGTTTTGTAATTTACTATTTTCTAGGGATATTTTAGCAATTTCTTTACTTTTCATTTCCGATTAATGTTAGGGTTTGTTTTGGCTTTAAGAATTGTTTTGCTAGTTGTTTTTCCGCAGTTTTTTTGATGAATTAAAAGTTGCCACCTTTTCGGCTAATTCGATTTTCGACTGCTTCGAAAATTTGTTCTTCGCTTGATTTAGTTTTCGTCTTCTAACTACTTGCGTTGAAGTTTGATTAGAGGGAAAATTGAATTAGGTTTCTTTTTTTTCATTTCTTGTTTTGCACGTTTTTAAACAAAAACGATCCATCAGGTTCTGTCTTCCCATTGCGTTAGTTGGTATTGGAGCACAGATCCGCCATGGCAGGAAGTAATCTCGAACAGAACCTTGCTGCACTAGTCGAAGCATTGTAACAGGATTGAGAAAAGTCTAGGTGCGACAGGGAAGAGTTGCGAAAGGAGATGCGGCTTCAGAGGGAGAGCCGTGAACGATAGATACAAGATTTGACACAGATGGTGCTGCGTCTGGCGACTGGCCGACAACCAAAACAGCCTGAACTTGAAGGATTACGTCAAGGGGTGGACGAAGATGTTGAGGACGACTTCGGGAGGCCGCCAGGTGAACAACCAAGGGTTCGACCGAGGGGAATGAGGGGCGGCTACCAACCACATAGAGACAATGAACGTGAACCCGTCGTCCCTCGTTGGGATCTAGGGTTTAAGATGGAGGTTAAGGAATTTTCAGAAGGGTTGGAGCCTGAAGAATTCTTAGATTGGATGAACTCTTTTCATTAAAGGAGGTTCCGGCGAAAAAGAAAGTATCTTTGGTGGCGATGAGGTTCAAGGACAGGGCTACCGCGTGGTGGCAATCTTTCCTATATCAGAGATACCTAGATGGTCTTCTAGTTTTGGATGATTGGGGGGAGTTCAAGAGAGAGATGCGCAAGGAGTTTCAGCCTTTTAATTACCGGCAGACAATGTTCCAAAATCTTCAAAGCTTGACGCAAGGTTCTAGGAGCATCGAAGAATACATGCTTGAGTTTTATCGAATGGTGGCGAGGGACCAATTGCGCGAAACTCAGGAACAGCTCGTGGCACGTCATCTCAATGGGCTAAGACCTATTATTCAGGATTCTTTACAGGTCCATACCTTTACCACTATCACAGATGCGCAGACAAAGGCATAAGTCATGGAGAAGAGTTTAGCGAGGGCTAGGGGCAAAAGTGTTGGATTTGGAAGAGATTTTCCTCCTCCCCGTGTTACTCCAGCAAGTAGCTCTTCGACCGTGTGGGTAGTTCTTCAGCCCAAAATCAGTACAGACGAGGTAGTGCACAGCTTAGCCAAGGGTCAGGTAATGCACCGAATAAATCTACCACCAATAATAAAGTTAATGTGAAGTGCCATAGATGTCAGCAAGTAGGGCACTATGCGAATGAATGTCCGAGGCTAAGGTCGAAATTACTAATTCAAGAGGGTGCCGAAGAAGAATCTGAAGAGTATGTTGGTGATGATGTGTATGAAGAGGAGGATACGTGTTATGTCGCACCTGAAGATACCCGGGGAGATAGTTTCTTTTTGAGGAGGATTTGTTTAGCACCCAAAACTGATGAAGATTGGAAGCGGAGAAACATCTTCACAACCGGGTGCACAATTAAAGGGAAGGTTTTGCCGTGTGATTATTGATACAAGGAGCTGTGATAATGTAATCTCACAAACGGCAGTGCAGAAGCTTCAGTTGAAGACGGAACCTCATCCAATGCCTTACCTGTTGGGGTGGTTAAATAATGATACCAAGGTCAGGGTTTCAGAGCGATGCCAGGTGGAATTCTCGTTTGGACCTCAGTATTCTAGCACTATCCACTGTGATGTCGTCCCGATGGATGCCTCTCATTTGCTACTCGGCAGGCCATGGCAATACGACAATCATGTGACCTATGATGGGTTCACGCATTGTTATACTATCAATCGAGGGCCAAAGAAAGTGGTACTTCAGCCCATGCGAGAAGGAATGGTTGATAGTAAGAAGACAATGATTTTCCTGCCACGAAAGGAGTTGGAAGAAGAGGTAACTGAGTCCGAGTTTTGTTTTGCATTAGTTGCGACTGACTTGTTGACATCGAACAGTAGTGAGGCCGAGTTGGAGATTTCAGAACAAATTCAAGAGTTGTTAACTGAATTTGCAGACTTGTTGCCGAATGAGTTACTAGTTGGGTTGCCTCCGCTGAGAGATATCCAACACCAGATAGATCTAATGCCAGGTTATATCCTTCGGAACAAAGCGCATTACCGAATGCCCCCACAACAACATGAGGAGCTAAAGCGACAAGTAACAGAGTTACTTGATATAGGGTTTATCCGAGAGAGCATCAGTCTCTGTGCAGTGCCTACTTTGTTGGTACCAAAGAAGGATTGCACATGGAGAATGTGCATGGACAGCCTCGCCATCAATCGTATTACGATTAAGTATCGGTTTCCGATTCCACAACTCGACGACATGTTGGACCAGCTATCTTTTCGAAGATAAACTTGAAGAGTGGCTACCATCAACTCTAAATTAAACCTGGAGATGAGTGGAAGACGGCTTTCAAGACGAAAGAGGGGCTCTTCGAGTGGCTGGTCATGCCTTTCGGTCTCTCGAATGCACTCAGCACATTCATGAGGGTCATGAATCAGGTACTGCGTCCTTTCCTCCACAATTTTGTGGTAGTTTACTTTGATGACATACTTGTGTATAGTCGGGTGAAAGAAGAACATCTATAGCTCCTACGACTAGTTTTAGCTACCTTGCGAGATCACAATTTGTTTGCCAATCGGAAGAAATGCAGTTGGATGGTTGACAAGATTATATTCTTGGGGTATTTGGTTTCGGCAAGTGCGATTCAGCTGGATGATGCTAAGATTCGGACAATCCGTGACTGGCCAGTACCAAAGAGTGCAACAGAGGTTTGGTCTTTTCATGGATTTGCAAGGTTCTATCGACGGTTTATCAGGGATTTTAGTGTGTTGATGGCACCCCTGAATGATCTTTATAACGCCAAGGTGTTTGAATGGACAGAGGTGGCTCAAGAGGCATTTGATGTGATAAAGAAAAAGTTGACGAGTGCCCTAGTACTTGCCCTACCAAATTTCGATAAGGTATTCGAAGTAGATTGTGATGCTTCAAAGGTGGGAATAGGAGCAGTTCTGAGCCAAAAGCAACGATCGGTAGCCTGTTTCAGGGAAAAACATGAAGGGCCGAACTTGAACTAACTTATGATGTTGAGTTCTATGCTATAGTCCTAGCTCTTCAACATTGGCGGCATTATTTGATACAGCGGGAGTTTGTGTTGTATTCTAACCACCAGGCTTTGAAGTTTCTTCAAGGGCAGCATTGACTTAGTGATAGGCATGCCAAGTGGGTGTCAACGCTTCAGGAGTTCACATTCACCTTAAAACATAAGTCAGGCGTCGTGAATAAGGTGGCTGACGCTTTGAATAGGCGACGATCGTTGCTTTACATGATGCGGGTTACCACCTTGGGCTTTGAGGGATTGAGAGAGTTAGAGTTGCTACGGGATGATGCAGATTTCGGTCCTATTGTGAAGGTCGTAGAGCAGCGGGAATGGTGTGATTATGTGCTTCATGATGGCTATCTTTTCCGAGGTAACTTTTTATGTATTCCTGACACATCGTTGACATTGTTGATCGTTCAGGAATTGCACTCGCAAGGGCTTTTCGGCAAGCACAAGACAATCGGCTTGATTAAGGAGAAATTTTATTGGCCGGGAATAGATAAGAGTGCCCAAGATTTCGTTAAGCGATGCCGAGTCTGTTAGGTGTCAAAAGGAGGGGGCACTAATTAGGGTCTTTATACACCTTTACCCATTCCGGAAGAGCCATGGACGGATGTGTCAATGGATTTCGTATTGGATTTGCCTCGAACGCAAAAGGGGTTTGACAGCTTCATGGTCGTGGTGGATAGGTTGAGCAAGATGGCTATCTTCATTGCTTGCAAGAATTCCATGGATGCAAGCAAAATTGTCGACTTGTACTTTGGAGATGTGGTGCGGAGATTTAGGTTGCCAAGGAGTATCCTGTCTGATCGGGATACTAAATTCATGAGCCACTTTTGGCGAGAGCTTTGGAAGCGCATGGAGACTACTCTGAAGTTTAGCAGTCCATACCATCCACAGACGGAAGTGGTGAATCGCACCTTGGGGAACATGTTGAGGGCGCAGGTCAAGTCTTTTGGGACTTGGGATTCTGTGCTTGCAAAGATTGAATTCGAGTTTAACTGCTCTGTGAACAGGTCCACCAAATTTTCTCCTTTTCAGATTGTTTTGGGGCGAAATTCGAGAGGTCCTCTTGACCTTGCTATTCCTGATCATGGTTCGACTCCAAGGAAGGTGAAGGATTGTCTGGTTGATCTACAGTCCATTCATGCAATTGTCAAAGCAAACTTGGAGGAAGCTCAGTACAAGTTGCATGCGAATCAGTCTACGCGAGATGTCCAGTTTGAGGTAGGTGATCTGGTTTGGGTCTCTCTGTCCAAAAAACAATATCCTACTGGTGAGTATCATAAGCGTAAGGATCGGAAGGTTGGCCCATGCCAAATCTTGGAGAAACTTGGTGTCAATGCTTATCGAGTTGAATTACCTGACGAGTTCAGCATTTCCAATGTTTTTAATGTTTAGCATCTCATGTCTTTTCATGGTTATAATCCAACCTTGAGGACAAGCTCCATTCAAGAGGGGGAGCCTGACGTAGAGCTGGTTGTTGATCAAGGTGGTTCGGATGCAGGGTAGATGTCGGTTCAGCAAGTTTCGGTTCCACAATTAGTTCCACGACGTTCAGAACGTTTGGAGAAGAGAATGTCAGCTGCTTAAAATACCGAATTGATACCGGGCACAATTCCAGAGGTGATTGAAACGAGCTTGGATTGGGCTCTAATCTGACTAGGTGACCTGGAACGGCCCAACGAACCAAAGCCACTGCTATGCTGTGATGCAAGGCTTTTTTCAGCCATCCAGAGTCGTTTTGATGGAGTTTTGGGCAATTTTCAGTTTTCAGTGGCATTGTTATAATTTTACAGTTTCGTAATTTACTGTTTTCTAGGGGTATTTTAGCAATTTCTTTACTTTTTGTTTCCGATTAGGTTTAGGGTTTGTTTTGGCTTTAAGAATTGTTTTGCTGTTTGTTTTTCTGTAGTTTTTTTGATGAATTAAAAGTTGCCACCTTTTCGGCTAATTCGATTTTCGACTACTTCGAAAATTCGTTCTTCGCTTGATTTAGTTTTCGTCTTCTAACTACTTGCTTTGAAGTTTGATTAGAGAGAAAATTGAATCAGGTTTCTTTTTTTCGTTTCTTGGTTTGCACGTTTCTGAACAAAAACGATCCTTCAGGTTTTGTCTTCCGACTGCGTCACCGAGTCTCTCTTGGTATGACAAAATTAGCCTTATTGCTCCAAGATGAATGTGGGTGTAGCCTTCTGCCTTCCACTGGTAGATCATCTCTGGAAGGATCATGAAAGTGACATACTGTTCTTTAGCAGAATATGGTATATCATAGTGGTCTAGTTTGGAAGACTGGACGTACTCCTTGGTTCTAGGGGCGATTGACTTCAAAGGTTGTTTGATGGACGTAATTCTAGCCGAAAAACTACCCTAATGCCTATACACATTATAGGGGCTTATGATGGCGGCGGCTATGGATTCTTCAGTAGTAGCAGATTATGGAATAGTACTACATTCTATCAACTAAACAACACTGTTGCTATTGAGACTCTTTCGAGGTAAAGATAATGAGCTAGAAATTTGAAGGAGCTTAAAAATTGGAGAGGTTGAGTTGATAATATCCATGATGATGAAGGGAAAGGTCTTTGCTTACTCTTATAAGACAACAAAATAACAATTTTTCGATCAGAATTTTACCTTTTTGGGAAAAGATCGTTGCAGTAAATTGTCATCACCTTTGACTCTGATACCAGAAGGGTTATAGAGATACCACACTAGACCTGGTCATTTTGAAATGATTAATTTTCAATCGGGAATTAGGAAAATATAGTGAGTCAAAAGCCACACTTGCTTGTGCCACTTTCCGAAAGTTGCACCTAGGTGCACGAACTGTATGTACAGCTTTCGAAAAGCCAAGCTACCCCATTTTCATAAATTCCCACAAAATTCACCCTATTTCAAAAAGTATTTAAAAAGTAATCCCCTATTAGTATTAGTCAAAAACTTCTGAAAACTTAGGAATTAAGTACTATTTTAGGGATGTTTTAGGAATAAAAATTCTCAATTGAGTTTTCTTTTAATGGTTTTAAACATTTTGTGTTAGGTGACCTCCATACATCATTTTTGTCGATAAATATATATACATACATACATATATATATATATATATATATTTATATTTATATTTATTGAAATGCTATAAAATGCATCAGTGCACGATTAAGTCTTTAGTAGTAAAAGCTAATGGTTCACTATTTTTTTTTATATATAAAAATAATAATAAATTTGATCTAGCATCCTTAGGGTTTAGTTTATCCTTTTAAGGTCTAATATATAAAATATATTTACAAAAAATAAATTTTTTATTGAAGATTTTATTTTTAAAAAATAAAATTAGATATTGACCGTTAACTTTGACGGTTATAGATACTGTGCCCTATAGCATCACCCATATATATATATATATATATATATGTATGTATGTATATATAGATTTTCTATTATGTACACCGAGTTTATTTGTATCTGTGTACACCTTAAATGAAACGATGTCGTTTCATTTGAGGTGTACACAGGTGCACATAATAGTATTCATATAAATATATATAAATATATATTTATATATATATACATACACATCTTTATAGGGTAATACTATGGTGATTAATTGAGCTTACTTTATGGAGTATTCTTGTAAAATCTCTAACTGTCAAGCGTCTTTTCTTTTTTTTCAAGGAAAAAAAAAGATTCTTCTATAAAAAAATATATTTTTTTTGTAAATATATTTTATAAACAAAACCGTAACAATTTGCTTGTAAAATTTAATAATATAAAAAATTTTTAATTTGAAAATCTTCTTTCTGAAATAAACTAAATTCTAAATAATTATATATATAAAAAATTCATATTCTTACCTATTTATTTAAATAGTAAAACTATAATGATTCTTTTAATGCAAAAATATTCAAGTGATTTAATTTATTATTTATCATAACTAATAGTTTAATCAACTTATGTTAGCTAATTTGCACACGCAAGGATACATATTGTTAACAAGTAATAAAGTGGTCAAACGAGTATTGTCCCACAAAGAATTTATGAATAAAAATAAGAACCAATCATTAACAAACAACTTTCTTCAAAGTCAAAGGAATAAAAAAGGTTGAGTTTTTAAGATTTAAAACAAAGCAATAAAAAATGTTTGAGAAAAGATTAATGGATAAAAACCTAGAATTACAATTTCATCAAAGACAAATTCAAGTGAGAAAAATAATTTTCAGCATATAATAATTTTGCAAATTGATTAACTGTAACACATAAATTCCTTTAATTCTCTTTCAACCAATTAAAGAACTTACCCAATCAATTACAAAAGTTATATGTTTATACCAACGCGAGTAGATGAAGAATAAGTCATAATTTGGTTACCCAAAGTAAATAAGTATATGTCTATCCTAATTATGAATCAATCAACTTAAAACAAGTCAATTCTAACAAGAGTTATTTGTTTATAAACCTAAAAAACAAAAGTCCTCTTTCAATTCCTAAAGTTTTGTCAAATAAAAAGATGACCAGTCTTCTTAAAAAATAAAACATAATTACCATATAAAGAAATAAGATTTAACTCAAATAAATTGACTAAGAATCTATTGCAATCTTAGAACAAATAAACTAGCTACTCATCATCATCTCTAGACAACACAAGATAAAAGATTGAACATAAAAGGAGAGTAAGAATTATGAGAGATGAGATGATATTGATTGTCTAGAAAACTAACCAATTTATAGAAGACTAAGATAATAAAACTAAACTAATTATTACAAAAGAAGTATTTTCCTAATAAGAATAGGAAGTAGTTTTCCTCTTTCACTCTGTCTTCCTATTTCTTCTGGAATTTGAATTAAGCAACTTCCATTTCTTCTCCTTCTTGACTTTTAATTCCTCCAAATATTCTCCTTTCACTTTTACCCTTTTCAATCCTTTTTCATAAAAATTTTTGCAATAAAAAAATTAACTATGAGAGTAAAAATATTGCACAAATTGACACAAAATAACTAGAATTATTAGTAAATAATTCATTAAAAATCATATAAAACTAGTTATTTTATTTCCTTATCAACTTAACCGAAACTTAAGTGAATGAATAATGATGGTTATTAAATAATATTAAATGATATTTTAAATCTAAGAATTAAATTAATTTTAGTTAACTAAAAATTTAATATATTAGAATTTTATTATCTTCTTACCAAGATAAATTAAATATTAAAGGGTTTTTATACAAAAAACTTTATTTCTTGCTCATTTTATTATAATAAAATTACATGAAATAATATCAATTTAATAATTTAGTATTGATTAAGTTAAAAATATGATCATTATTTTCTGAAAGTAATGTATGTAGAATACACTTATTTTTTGGAAAATTTAATTTTAGATAAAAACAATTAAGCAATAGAATTCTTTGGTTTTTTTTTTTTTTCAAATGAATATTTATTTAGATGGGTAGTGGGTCACACATTGAGTTAATTCTTCCCAATAACATTTTTTTATTTTATAACTCTTAATTGAGTATTAATTAAATTAAAATATTATTATCAATATATTTAATGTATATAAATAATCAATTTTAAAAATGATAAAAATTTCACCTAACTATTCTTTGGTGTTTTTAACTATAAAAATACTGGGTGCCTAATTAATGATGAGCTATGTTTCTTTCAAAATTATATTTTATTTTTATTTTTATTTTTATAACTTTTGTACATTAACACAAACAATTAATAGCTTTCGTGGGTCTTATGCTAGTATTTATGTAAAGCAAGCTCCAAAGTTTTTTAAAAACTCACTTACAGACATCTTATTGACTATCTCAAGATCAATCGAAATTAGGAAAGATGGGTAAAATAAGTGTTTTTAGTGTCAAGGATCACTTTATTAGCTGAAATTGATGCAAACTTCAATTACGTTTGGTTTTTACTTGAATTCTCTTATTATATTTGTTGTTAAAATGCTTATTTTATTTTTTAAAATCTCAAATCAAAATCGTCCTGGTATTTTTATTTATGATTGCAAATACAATCCCCATAACCAACTATATCTACAATTTAATTTATGTTCATTTTAACAGGGTATTTTCAATACATTCGACACTCATTTTAAAATTTGTTAAGAAGCAAACTAATGTAAGTTTTGCATAACCTGACCCTTGTAGGGTTGGGTTGGGTTGGGTTAGGATTTTGATGGTTCTTCAACAAATGGGATCGGTCCATTCCCGATCCTTTAAATTTTCTGACCCTTTAGGTTGGAATTGAGTTGGGCTAGACCAGTCCCAATTGACAGCTCTACTATTGGACCATCAACAAGATTGTTATACTTGTATTGGACAATTAATTAATTGCATTGGAGATAGAAATAAATTCATGATTGCCGTTGCAAAAGTGAAGAGAAATTAGGTTAGGACAAGAGGCTTTAGTGTGGTTTAGCATTTTGTGATTGAGATTGTTTTAACTTTTACTTATGATCAATTTTGTTTTTTCAGTTACAATTCTATATTATACCAACAATTATTTATTTAAATAATTGATTATAGGCTATGTTTCTTTGATAGTACCTATTGTTTTTTTCAAAGTTAATAATAGTACCTATTGTGATTTTGGTATCTAAAGTTATATCTAAGTTTCAGATTGTGCTTCTTATGGTTGGTACCTATTGTTTTTTCTTCTACCAAATAAGTATCCAAATAACTTATGACCTGAAAGTTGTTTGGGTATTTAATAGGTTAAAAAGAAAAATAATGGATATCAAATTAGAGATTCTCCCCTAAAAAAAATTAACCACTTGCCTAGCACATGCTATCTATTAACTTGGATGTTTGAAAATTATTTAAGCACTTAGTTGGTTCAATTGGAAGGAAAAAAAAAAAAAAAAGACATCAACATTGACTTCAAACATAACTTTGGATACTAAATTGGACATTCTTCCATACTTTAATAAATTTGGATAAAGGAAGACATGTCAATGAAAGAGGGGAAAAAGAAGGGAAAGGGGAAGGAAAAGGAAATAAAGTGAACGAGGTATATTAATATTTTTAAAAATTTAAGTACCTAATCGATCAAGTTATTAAGTAGAAGGTGTTAATTGATATTGTTCCAAAATTTTAAACACCCGCGGCCGCGGGTTAGTTTGACCGGCGAACGCCACCAAAGCCATGGCATGCGCCTGCAAGCCCTTCTCTCTCTCTCCGCCTCCGATTTCGAATGCCGCCACTACCAACCCCGCCGGAAAAGCCGGTCCTCTTAGCCATGATCGTCTACATCTTAGACCGTTCTACTTTTACCTTCGTTCCCATACACTCCATCCTTTTCGTGCCTCTAAACCACTTCAAAACACCGATTCTTTCTTTCTCAAAATTCCGCCCTTTCGCAACATGGCCGACAGCGGAGGAGGCGGAGGAGAAGGTATCAGAGGAACCGGTGGTGGGGGTAATGGGGATGATAGCAGTTGGAATAGCTTCTTCAATTTTGATAAAAATCCATTACTCTTTTCCCTCTTTTTCTACAAGTTGTCGAACGAAAATGACATATCTGTTCGTATCAAAGATAACTTTAGACCATTTTGTCAATATTTGTTATCAGTTTCGGCTCTCCTTACTTTTTACTGTTGTGTAGCCTCATTAGCGGAAGCTTTAACAGATGGCGAAATATCAAGTAAGAATAAAATTGAAACTGAAGAAACTGTGGTATGCGAAATTCGAGCTGGCAAGAAAATTGAGCTGGTCCCCGACTATAGTAGGGACGAATTTGTTGTTCCTAAAATGGTATTGGCTTCTTGGTGGAGGGGAGGGTCTGAGCGGAAAGTGGAGCTGTCAATGGGGGGTTTATGGGTGCAATGTCGGGAACTGTTTATGAATTTGATGCTCCCAGAAGGTTTTCCAGAAAGTGTCACAAGTGATTATTTGGAGTATTCACTTTGGAGAGGAGTACAAGGTGTTGCAGCACAAATAAGTGGTGTTCTTGCTACTCAAGTAGGCTATTGTTCTTGAAATTGGTCTTTTGCCTTCATTTTAGTATTCATGATATGTATACAAAAATTTTTATTTATTTACTTCAAGAGTATTTGATATTGTTTTATTAGTGTAGGGATAAGAAGCAAAACCAGTCAAATTGACAGTGGTTTTATAATTTTTGTTGAATAAGAATATGATCCTAGCTTATGTGAAAGCATTTGGAGTGTCATCATGGAGGAATGTAAACTGTTGGAGAAAATTCAGAATTCTGGAATGAGGATCAAGTTACTAGCTGGATGGTTTAATGTAGGTTAAATGCTATCAAGAAATTTACTTCATTTCTGCTTTATGGCAAACAGGCATGATGGATAGAAAGTGGAAAGAGCCTTATAAATTGCATAAGTTGAATGAGACATGTTGTTCTGGCTCAAGTTTGTTCATCTTTGTTTTCTTGATTTTGGTGAAACTTTATTCGGTGAGAGTCAAATGGTATTACCTAACCAATGGTGTTGAAATGTTGCCTTGTCTCCCTCTATGAATGTAACTTCAGACTGATATGGTTTATACACTGAATGGGTGTTTTTATTTTTTTCATGTCTTGCACCAATGTGCTATGCTTGTGACATTATAGTTATCTGTAGGCTTTACTTTATGCTGTTGGATTGGGAAAAGGAGCCATTCCGACAGCAGCTGCTATCAATTGGGTACTCAAGGATGGAATTGGATACCTTAGTAAGATTCTGTTGTCAAAATATGGAAGGCATTTTGATGTCAATCCGAAGGGCTGGAGATTGTTTGCAGACCTCTTGGAAAATGCTGCCTATGGCATGGAGATCTTCACTCCTGCCTTTCCACAACTCTTTGTCCCGATTGGTGCTGCTGCTGGAGCCGGGAGATCCGCAGCTGCATTGATCCAGGTAAACTTATCTGAGCTTGTTTTGATTTGATTGACTCACTGGGCTCTTTGTAGGGAAGATGATTAAAGTTTCGATTATGAAAGTGAAAACCATAACTCTTTTGTTGACAGGCTGCTACAAGGAGTTGTTTCTCTGCTGGCTTTGCTGCTCAGAGAAACTTTGCTGAGGTAGTTTTCCTTTTCTGCTTGTGTTCTAACTGAAAAATGCAAAAACTATCTTGGCTAACAGGAGTACAGAGACTCTGCATTTTCTTGAAAATTTATTGATGATATATTGGATGCCAATTTAGCTAATTGTTTTATGTACAGTAATGTTGTTGAAAATGTTGATGATGGCAGGTAATTGCAAAAGGTGAAGCACAAGGAATGGTGAGCAAATCTATTGGCATTGTGCTAGGAATAGCTTTAGCTAACTGCATACAATCTTCTACACCTCTTGCTCTTTCTTCATTTGGAATGATAACTTGGATTCACATGTATTGCAATCTGAAATCATATCAGTCCATACAACTGAGGACTTTAAATCCATATCGTGCAGGTATTTACACTTCTTCCTTTCTGTTTTATTCATGTCCTGTATTGTTCTACATGTTTGTTAAATTCTGTTTACATCTGTGATGATTTTTCTTCTATGCACCTTGAATCCATATTCTGATTCTGTTTCCTCCTTCTATATAAGTCCAATGAGGTCATTCTGTTTTACTTAAAGTAAAATAAAAATAGAAATTATTGCTATGTGAAAAACTTTGGCTACATTTGGATGTTCTGTGATTATTTCCTTTTCAAGTACTGTTGATTGAGATTGTGTTTAAAAGGAGATTAAAACGCTTTCTATCACTGGTGAACTGACAAGAATGCCTGTAAGATTCATAGAACTACAACTTGCCATGTAAGCCATCTAAGAAGTGAGAAACCCCAATTCAAGGACCCAATGCTGTACCTACCTGTGTAAAGAACAAATGAGAGGTATTGGACATAAAATTATGCTTTATCAGTGAAAAAGTATGAAGGAATGAGATGGTGAGGATAAAGGGAAGAAAATTAGCCTCGGTGAAGAAAATGGATTTACTATTTCTCAGGACATCTTCCTGTCCTTTTCCATCTTTTCTTCTTTCTTTGTAACATAGATCTGCCATGAAATTGAGATGCGAGAGAGAGTTGGATGGAAGGAACGGCTTGCCAGAAAGTACAGGAAAGCCTTTATTCTTCGTCGTCTTTTGCAACCAGTGAAGGAGGCAAGACAGAGAAGAGATATGGGAAAGAGAAGTGATATTGAGCAGGGAGAAAAGAGAGACTTGAAGCAGTGAAGAGGGAAAGAACAAGGGAAAAAGCTAGTCCTGCTTGAGTTTCAATGGCTGGTTCACTAACTAGTCTATGATGGCAAAAATTTGGAGCAAAGCACAGCACTCAGTTATCAGGAATTTGGGAGAAGACTTATCATCTTTTTGTTGACCAAATGGCTCTCTTGTGTTCTCAGTTTTCAGTTTAGATTAGAACCAGGGAATTCTATTCTCTTAAACTGGAAAACGGAAGTTATGCAAGGTAACTTTTTGACTGGGAATTTGAGGTTTGAGATTAATTTTGAATGCAGGGTAAAGAGATAATTGAAGGAAATTGGAGCTTTGCATAGACATTGAAGTTGGATTTTATAGCCATTACACTATAATTTGCATTCATGTTGGTTGCTAATCTCAATTGTGACTTGTGAGAAGTATAATTTTTACTGCTGCAGGTTTACTTACGCCAGAGGAAACAATTGTTTCAGGTACTCACAATAATTAACCAATACTGGCCTAAAGTCTCTCTATGGCATGTTAAATGCCATGATTATGAATTGGATTTGACATATAGAAGGCCACAATATTCTCTTTTATCCCCAGGATGGAATCTGTAGTTAAGGTGGTTGGAGACGATGAATTACACATAGTGCATAGGTTGCCCTTTGACATGAAAAAAAGATTGATTTTAAGCAATATAATTGGTGGCTTCACTGTAATGCGGGTAGAGAGAATAGTCCCTGTAAATGGAGCTAGTCTGCTCTAAGAGCAAATAAACCCAGGCATCCAGGCCTTTCATAAATAAAAAAATCTCAATTTTTTAATGTTGCTGTTTCCTAGGTGCTTTCTTCACCACAGTTGCTCATTCGAATTTGATTGATTTTGATTCCTATAGTTTCTGATTTGGCTTGAATCTAAAATCATTATATTTATATATTTTTCTTTTTATGTGATTATGATATTATAGGTATGCATTGAGCATCTCATAATATATAATATTTTTATATGTTGTGCTTGTTTCATTACAGTGAAAAATGTTCTTTGACTTGCTTCTCTTATTTGATCAAATGTTTGTTTTATTTAACAGGTTTGGTCTTTAGTGAGTATCTGCTGAGTGGCCTGGTTCCTTCAGTTAAAGAGGTCAATGATGAGGAGCCACCATTTCCAGCTTTTCCCCTTCTTAATATAAGGCCATCCCATAGGGTATGATGCTGTTTATTTGCTATATACTTAATTGATTTTCCATGATCTGCTTCTTGCACATCTTTTCAAGTGTTCATAAGACTTTCAGCTTTATTCTGAGTTCCATACGGTAAATATGTGCATGACTATTCCTGATACGTACATATGTTTAGTTAATCTACTTCAGTTTAGACATTTGGGATGTTACAATCTTTGTTCTTTTACATGGCTATAAAGATAATCTATTTCTGCCATTAATATTTAAAAAAGGAAAAGATAAGTTTAGGCTTTGGTCAAGGGAAGGTTAAATTGCATGTATCTGAATGTTTTCAGTTGCTGGGCCTTTTAAAAACGGAATTTCTGTTTTGAGTTTTTAAAGCCATTTGTGCTAGAGTTTTGCTACATTTCAGATACTCATTACTTCTCAAAGGGCAACATAAGGATGGAAAGAAAATATGTAAAGCCAAACCTAACAATCACAAAGAGGACAAAAACTAGTATTAGCATAGAAATCAGCATCATAACAAATAAGTCTATGTAATAACTTACTCTTGGTTTTTTTTTTTATTTATGCTATGACATGTAAGTAGAGGTCCCATATGATGGAATCCACCTCCAGTATTTTTTTTCCTAAATGAACTTGAATCTAAAAGCTTCATTGAAGTTCGAGCAATACTGGAATAACTAATTTCTGTAAACAGTAAATTTTGCTTATCATTTAGACTTCTCTAATGGAATTCCATAATCCCACCCATCAAGAGGTCCTAATTATTTTCTTTTAGTGGATTTATTATGAGTAACGCTGTAACATAAATGAAATGAGAATTATGTCCATCTGCAGGATGTTTATGCAATTTGTTTTTGGCAGTTTTGGAGAAATACTAATAAAATTCATACGTAGATGAAAGACATTGATCTAATGTTTACTGATGTAATGTTCTTTCTAAAAGGAACAAGCGGAAGTGTTATCTGAAGAAGCAAAGGAAGCAGCAGCAAATATTGATAGCAGGCTGCAGCTCGGTTCTAGGCTATCTGATATTGTTAAGAATAAAGACGATGTATGTGCCCTTTTTGATCTGTTCCGAGATGAAGGTTATATTCTTACCGAACATGAGGGAAGATTTTGTGTAAGTAAAAGTTTTCTGTCTTTGACTTGTAATTTTCCATTTCTGGTTTTCTATATTCTTGAACTTTGTCTTTTGACTCTTTCTGTCCTTAATTTCTTTCATACTGGGGCACATATGATTTTTACTTTCTATTCTTTTGTATCCAAATCTGGTATTCATAGATCATCTCTTTTATTCTTTTATATTGAACTGCAAATATAGCAATTTGAACGGTATTGCATGATTTTTGAACTGGTTTCGTTTATCTTTTCTATGTTAGCATTTGATACAATTCCGTTGGATTTTTGTGTGCTTCAACCTTTTTACAGTTTAGATTTTTGTTAAGTCTATATACGAACTGATTCTGATGGTAATGATGGGATAGTGCCAAGTACAAAGGTGTCAGTGCAATCATGAAATATTTCGAAGACAACATTTTGCTAAAAAGTTTCTATCTTTAAAATAGCTATTTTTTAATCCTTTTTTATATACATGTCCAGTGTTCTATATATTTTCCCAGTAACTCTAGAAAAGCTAATGGCAAACAAATGCAATCTCTCTCTCTCTCTCTCTCTCTATGTATATATGTTGATATTATATATATATAGCATATACACATATTGGTTATGCCTTTTACCAACTTCATATCACCAGAAAGGGTTTGCATAAAAAAATTTTCCACATCTCCAACTGCATATACCTGATAGGATTTCTAAGACACATGGAATCATGCTGAGTGGGCTACTTAGCGAGCTAATCTGTTCCCTTTGCATGCATGAAGTTAATTCTCTCTCTTCTTTATTTTTTCATAAGTCATTTTTGGTACCAAGCATAGTGACTTAATGTGTTCATGTTTCTTGTAAAGAAGATTTTAAGTCATCACCATTCTAATATTCTCTTGGATTGAAATTTGTGCTTGATCAGATTGCACTCAAAGAAAGTTCTTCGCCACAAGATATGCTAAAATCACTGTTTCATGTTAGTTATCTTTACTGGTTGGAGAAGAATGCAGGAATAAAGTCAGGTAGCACATCTGATGACTGTAAACCTGGGGGTAGGCTTCAAATGTCTCTAGAATACGTGCAGAGGGAATTTAACCATGTAAAAAGAGATGGTGAAGAAGCAGGATGGGTCACAGAGGGTCTTATTGCAAGGCCTTTACCAAATCGAATATGCCTAGGTTATGCAACTGGTTCTCTGGCTTCTGCAGGTTAGTGTGGCAGTGGAACTTGTTTGGGTTTTCTGGGCCTCTTCAGTTTGCAGCAAGAAAGGGCGCTTTTGGTATAATCTCATAAATGACCATCAATGGAAATTTCAGAGCAGATTTGTGGTCTCATCCCTGAAGGATTTCCTGGTTCTCTTTTCTGGGAAGAAAGGGGATTAGAGTGGGGATGGCACATTATGAGAATCATTTGAATCCTCCATTTTGTTGGTTTTTCAAACTTTTGAGAGGAACATATCTTGTGCAGAATGGAATTTTGTCGGTAATGGATTTTGAGCACTGGGGAAGGGTTTGTTATCGTGATTGCTGAAGAGGGGATTTTTCTTGAACTGGATACTCGGATTCTCTTGTTATTAATATTCACTTAGTTCATATTTGTAGAAATAGGAAAAAGGCAAGCATTGGATTCTTATTCCTCTAAACGGATTTTGTTAGAACCAGACGTGAGAAATAGATTGAACTTTGTTCAGCAACGTGAAGGTATGTTTCTCCTCAACCTAAACTCCCAAGTTTTGCTTGGATTTTATCAGCAATGAACCTATGTTTTTATGCTTTCTTGTCCTTAAAACAGTCATGAATTAATTATTCTTAAAGGGTTCTGATCTTATATATCAAGTTAAAAAACTTACAAACAGAATTACAAAAAAAAAAAAAAAAAGTAAAAACATAATAAAAAAAAAAAAAAAAAAAAGCTCTACAAAGCATTCTGCAGTTTTTATTCAGAAAATCTCTACAAATATATATATATATATATATATATATATATATATGTTTATATATATGCATAAATGCTGTGATATTTTACAAACTGTGTGTTACTAAAGGAAAAGTCGTGGTAAACTTCTACGACGTCGTTTTTTTCTAATCTGTAATGAGGAAGTTGCGACACTGTGAGGTAGATAGATTGAAAAAAAAATAACGTTGCAAAAATTTGTCATTACTTTTCCTTCAATAGCACTTGCGTAGCACACGGTTTGTACTACACCACACTATTCTTGTATATATCTGTAAGGAGCATTAAAGGCCTTTCTCAGTAGAATGGTGTTTGTTAAAATTGTTCATGATGGTATAAAGCACAATTTTGTTTGGGACAATCTTCTATTTACCTTCAGCAATGCATTTATCAAATTTAAATTGGGTTCTTCGGATAAATTATTAATAATTTTTTTATAGGACCATTCATTTACGGATAAATGCCCAATTTCGTTCCTAAACTTTTGCATATTGGGCATGTAAATTCTTTTACTTTTATTTTATTTTTTAATTAATATACTTTTAATCTTTTAATTACCATGTATCATTAAGTCTTTTTTATGGATTTAATACCAATGACGAATTGTGGAGCCCGTTTGGTAATTGTTTCCGAAGGAGTTTTTTGTTTTTTTTCCTAGAAGAACTTGTTCAGTATGCATGTTTTGAAAGATAGTTTTATAGAACAGTTCTTCAAATCTTGTTTTTAAAAACAACTTTGAGATGTTTTATATATTGAAACAATTTTTTTAAAGAAATCTAGGACAATTTAAAAAAAAATCTCAAGTTACCACACAATTTGTTATGAAAGCATAATTTGACAAACAGTTACTTTTGTTTCATAAAAAAGTTCTATATAATTGTTCTACCAAAAAACAAGAACAGATGTGGGTTTTGTACAAGAAATTGGTTACATGTCTAGTTTCCTAAATTCCATTTAGAAAGAGCTTTAAGATCTTAATCCAACATGATTTCACTTTATTACATGGAAACTTCAACAATAAATAATTATTTAGCTTAAATTCAAGTTTATTTATATAAGGCTTTGCTAAGATAGATAAGTACACCTAAATGTTGATGTGCGACCTTCAACTCATGTTTTTCCTTTTCCCCTCTCAAGAAAACCTTTTATAGTTTCTTATATAACAAAAATAGATATTGAATCCAAGCAGAGAACCACACAGGCAAACCAATCGCTTACACTCATCAAACTGCAAGTGGGTTCTAATGAAGATTTATGGATGATCCTTTGAAAAATTAGTTGAAAATTGTGATTCTTTTGTGTCAAAGATATATAAAGATACCAGAAGATCCTTTCCGTTAGCTGATTTTTGGTGGTATCAACTTAGCTTTGATACCAGAAGATATATAAAAATACAATCATAAATCGCCTCGGAAGCTATATGTTGTTTTACATTATTTGAGCCAGTTTTTCAAAAACAATCTATAATAATACTAGTATATACATTTGGAAAGATGGGAATTTCGTGGGATGAATTACAGTTGGAGTAAGGTTAATATGTTGTAAAATAATTTCAACAATAAAGATATCTAAAATGTTATCTTTATTGTAAAGATTTCTCGGTACAATGGAGAAGTCTAAGTCTGCCTTTTGTTACATCTAAAGGCCTCTTATATAGGAGAAGAATTCTTCATTTTCGATACAAACTAAGTCAATTCGGATATTAAGTCTTAGCCACCAAAACAAAATCACAAACTCTTTAGTGCACTAACTTCTAGCTGCTAACTTTTATTCACAGAATTCCATATTCTTTTTTTTAATAATCTTTCTAACTCGAAGTACACACTACTAAAAAATACTATCTCCATTTAGGTGATGTTTATGGTTTTGTACCCCAATTAAGGAATTCTTACTTTTATGTATTTTTAAATACAAGTAGTTTAAATTTCCCTTTATCTTTCTTCATTAATGATATATCCCTTGGAGAATATTAATTATCTAGTGAATTGTTGTTCTAGGAATAAATTAAAGGGTAATATTAGAAAAATCTCAATTTATGAGTCTTGATAATATAAAATGACAAATATTGTGCAATTGACTTTTCTTTCCCTAAAAAGACACTTATTTTCAATCAGCAGATTCTAATAGTTTATTTTCTTTTGTTTTAAAAACTATTTTAATTGACAATGGGTCAATTAGTATCATGGCAAAGGAGCAAACATCCACCTTGTTATCATACTCTTGGTTCCTCAAAACTTCAGGAGCTGTATACGGATCTTTTCTTACATGAAATGTCAGAAAAAATGAGCTACCAAAGAGACAATGCACAAAGCAATCAAAAACTCATAGATGGTTGCTTATAGGTCCCAATCCCTCCAGTCATTTTGTATAGTACATGATTGATATCAAAGAGCTATCAAGACATTTGAGAACTCATGGAAGCTATCATATGAGGAGATGTGAAGATTCAAGTTCAATTCTAAAGATGATGGAGCTTCAAGAGGAAATTCAATGAATGGATGAAAGATTACAAGATGAAAAAGTTGATTCATGCATATGAAGATTTATACTTCAAGTATAAGAACAATACTTTGAAGAAGAAAATAGCAATGTTGACATTGATGCAAAACAAAGAAGAACAACTTGATGTGGATGCCAAGATTAAAGAAGTTATGCTTGAAGTTGAAGATCAAATGGAAGAGCTTTGTAATGTAATCAAAGTTGAAGACTAAGGAGGTTTGAAGGCTTGCACAAAAGGGCCAAAATATCTATGAAGTGTTGAAAGTGGAGGCATTGCAAAGCATGAAGGAAAGGTTGAAATGACAAAGCATTAAGAGAGGAGAATCTTGTCTGGAGTCGATTGCAAAGAGCCATTGACAACCAAACTTTGGCTGTGTTTGGCAAGCTATCTGGTGCACCAACCGGTGCCAGATAGGGCCGGACCTACCTAGACATTTGTTGAATTTTTGATATATTTTTTTGGTTTCTCTTGTTATTTTGATTGTGTATTAAGGGTACTTATGTTTAATTATCCTATCCACGAATTGCTAGGTTTATTTAGGGCTTTAGGACTATATATAGTCCTTATCTTTGTAATTCACATAACAATTTTACAACTAATATGACAATTTGAATTGGATCTAACATCCTTTTTTTTTTAGTGTTCTTCTAAGACTCTTCAAGGGTTCTTAGTCAAACTACTTAGGGTTTGTTAGGGTGATTGAATTTAAGAAATTCAAACCATTAGTTCATATTGGAAGATAATATGGTCAATGGTATCTAGCTTGAACCTCTTGTTGGAGTCCTTGGATTTGTTTTCAATGTGGTGTGTCTTTGATTGGTGGTGAATGAAGAATTCCACAATTTGAAGAATCACATCAGTACACTATGAGAATTCTTAATGAATCTACTTAATCCAAAGTCTCCAACTTTCAAATAATCATTCGAATTGGCAAGGAAAACATTCCAAATAAAAGAAACCTATTTAGTAGACAGCTCCATATTTCTTCCTTAAGAAAAAAAGGCATTCAAATGTTGGAGTCTCAAACTCTCGACCTCATGATTCCTCTGATACCTTTGTTGGGATTTGCATAGGGGATGTCCATAATAATAATAATAGGAGAGAAAGAAGAAAGCAAAAACAACAAGAGGAATTTGACCTGGCTCAATCTCCCAACTAGACCTATATCCATAACATCAACAAAATATCATTATGTAAATTTTGCACGGAGATAATTACAAACCCTCCCACCAAACAAATTATCCTTAAAGAAGGGAATCACCTCCATCATTCAAAAGAGGGAACCACCAACTACACATGGGTAGGTATCCATGGATGGCACTAGCACACTTTACAATAATAAGTAGGTTATTTATAATAACTCAAACCTCCTTTTGTCCAATTCCTAATCGATGTGGGACATTGACACATGCTAAAATCCTTATTGTAAGTGATGTAGATTTCTACTACATAGAACTTAAAATCCTAATCAAAGTAGACTTTGGAAAACCTTCAAACCCAACAATTTCACAATTTTTTTCAAAGTCTCACAAATCTCCACTTTGTCACAACATCGATTATTTCAACTTTCTCATGCAACATCTCTTTGTGTTTATTGTATCATCTTCTACAGCAACTCTGTATGGGTGGATTGATTCTCATCCCTCTGATGTGTTAATGACTAGTCGAACTTTTTGCAAATAGAATGATGATAACTACAAAATCTCCGATCCAACTTCTTTTCTCTTCCCTAAGATCAAACCTCATGCATTTGATATCCCCTTCCAAAGCTTGAAACAATTATCATCAACTTTGAAATCTCCCTTTTATGTTGATCTCTCTTATCAAAATAAGCAACAAAACTGGAATCTCCTCTTTTGAATCGAACGTGGATATCAGCTTCTTGGGTTGTGGGCAACTATTTTCTCTACATTACACTCACAACTTTCAAGAACTTGGTGGACTTGGATTTGAAGGATTATCATGAGGCCACCTCTCTCCTACTATAACATGGGATTGTCTCTACACCGATCAACCTAGGAACTCTGACTCAACACCAATTGAGAACTTGGAAACCTTATAACCTTGCTCTACAACAAACTCACCAGTTTGGGAACTTGGTAACCTTGCTCTGATACCATTTGTTAGGGGCCCAACCCACGAACAACTTGTTGGAGTCTAAAACTCTTGACCTCATGGTTACTTTGATACCATTGTTGGGATTTGGGCAGCGGAGGTTCACAACAATAAAAATAGGAGAGAAATAAGAAAGTGAAAACAATAGCAAGAATTTAATTTGGTTCGGCCTCTCAACTAGATCTACATCCACAACATCAGCAAAACTTCATTATGTAATTTTTGCACTGATAAAATTACAAACCCTCCCAACGAACAAGTCATCCTCAAACAAGGGAATCATCTCCATTATTCAAAAGAGGAAACCACCAACTACACATGGGTAGGTACCCGTAGAAGCATAGCACTAACAACTTTGGCACAAGCACACTTTACAATAATGAGGAGTCAGGTATTTGTAATAACTCAAACCTCCTTTTGTCCTAGTCCTAGTCGATGTGGAACATTGACATGTACTAAAATTCTAAATCTAATTGACATAGACTTCACCTACACATAGAAATTGGAATCCTAATCACAGAGATATTGGAAAACATTCAAACCCAACATCAAGTGTGTACACAATTGTGTGCGCTCATGCAGTTGTATGTGTATGAGAGAGATTCAACATTTTTCTCTGTCTTCATTTTCACTTAGCATTAGCATTTGTGTTGTAAATTATTTACGAAATCATACAAATTCTGTTGTACAGTTTACAACAATTGGCTCATGAATATATATTATCCAGAATAAAAGAATAAGCTCACCAGGGCTTTAAATATCTGTGAACAGCTACATTTGAACCTTTGTGGAGATAAGCCATGCCTCTATATACATGATTTTTTTCCCCCAATCAAGTATGTCTGTATTACAACATAAAGAGAAGGTAAGTAGATACTCCAAGATATTTAAGGAAAGCAGATCTATTTCAAAGACAATGCCTAGCTAAACCATTGAGGAAGATAATAAAAGCTTTTAGTATTGCATGAAGCCCCTCAAGGAAATTCGAAGGATATAAATGGGAAAATGTTACCTCGCAATATCTATTGCAAACTCGATAGTGAGTGAAGGACGCAGTACGTCCTTTGTCCTTCAGATATTGATCAAGATCACCCTATGGAATGCAAGAAGTCGGTGTAGTGTAGCATGTGAAGTTTTATAGGGAAAAGAATAGATTGGCAATGAAAACACAATTATTAATTGAGCATTGACTTAAATACTCCCTTCAAATACTTAGTAAGTAACATTAAAGGCTCCAAGGAATTGAAACAATATGAGGGTGACCTAAATTTCCTAACAAATTTACCTCATGCTTGAACCTCTCGTCTCGCTGTTGAAAACAAAAACCTAAGTTAGTTAATATTAAGCAATAGGAGAGAAATGCAAAGACTCCTTTATTAAATGGGATATGCTTCTAGTTCCATTACAGAATTCATAGTGAAATTAGACAAGTAGGCTACTTGGAACATGATCTGTATATTATTCTACTGGTGTAAAACTTGCATCACCAATCTATCACGTGAAAGACTTGAAAGGATATATTTGAAAGCTACAGGTCTTCCTCTCCAACTAGCTTTGCTTAGCACACCAAAAGATCCTTGCAACGAATTAATTATTGACCAACAATGATATAATTTATATGCAAAATTGAGCAACTTTCTTGGGATTGCATCTTACTAAAATCCATAATAATAAAAAAAACCCATAGGGGAAACAAATGATTTGGAATTTTTCATATGGAATACTTGAAAAATAGTGAAAGAGAATTGTAATGAGCTTAGAAAAGTTCACTGAATTATAACACACTCAAAAGAAGGAAAATCAATCTTATTTAAGAGATTTGAACTTTATGTAATATATATTTTTCTCTTTGTGAAACCAGATTCAGAACTTTACTATAATTGTTGAATGAGAGAAATCTCAGAAGGATCAATCTTCCAGGCACACTTATTTGGTGGAGGTGGAGGTATAGGCCTTGGTTCATTCTACCTAACAATATCAAGGCACAAAACTTATATCATAGAGCATAATATTTAACTAGTAATAAAAGAGCAACATCATTAGACTAGTAACATTATAATGACTCCAGATATATCAATTCTTTTGATGTGCCTCATAATCCATTGTCATTTCTTGTAACCTGACTTCAATGTTTTCTTATGTTTGTTTGAAAAGGAAAAAAGAGAAAATTGTAATTCAATGTCCATCAGACATGTATACAAAATCTTTACTGATCAAAAGTTGTGGAGAAAAAAACTCTTTGTATGACTAGAGAGAACATCCTAGAGGTATGATTAAGAAGCACATGGTTGATCTCAATGGCTATTCACAAGAAATAGACATGGAATAACAAACATACTTGGGCAAATAAATACTCCTCCAAATTTTGTGTACAAGTAAGCCCATACAATACAACAGCAGACAATTTATGAAATCATGGTTAAACATTGTTATGAATCTATGAGATGATGTAATAGATGCTTCAACTAACTACTGATGCTAACCTGGATCATAGATCAATTAACTGTAAGCAATATGAAAAAATTTCACAAGTTCAAAAATGCATTATAGTAAGCAATAAGAAAACCTTTCACAAGTCCAGAAATGCATAACGTGACATGAAGAATCAAGTACGAAAAAACTAGAAACAGACTATTTGAGAAATTAACAGATAGGAAAAAGGGCAACTCTCGTGACATACACCCTTGAGTTAACAAAATTAAAGAGAAAATAACGAAAATAATTCTTGGATAGTATAAGACTTACACAAGACAAACTACCATGTGATTTCAAGAATTCAATCATGCTGTGCTTTTTAGCTAGGGGCTATAGACATGAACATTTAAGTTGAGATGAGAATGAATCAAAAAGGGATCTTTAAGTAAGAAAAAACTAAAACATTACAACAAATAAAATCATCTCAAAATTGTCCTTGTGTAGACCTCCTTTTGAAAAGGAGAAATCAAGAAAGAAGAAGAAACGACAACAGGGTGTGAGATGCACATATGAAAGGATCATTTAATCATATACTCCCTCCGTTTCAAAATATAAGTGGGAGGAATACCATTTTCAAATTATTTGTCATCTACACATCTGAATAAAAAAAGGAACTTTATTTCCAATCAAAATTCCTTTTTTACCCTTTTAGTCAACTTTTTTTCTCACTTCTTCCAAAAATCAATTTATTATTTCCCTATTTCTAATAACCAAATAAAAAAATAAGAAAGAGGAAAGAGGAGAGAGACATAGTTTAATGATGAGGGACAATACTGAAACTGAGGGAGTACTTCCTCCATTCCAAAATGAGTGTCTTTCTAGTAAGAAAAATCAATTCCACGTTATGTGTTGTTTTGTATTATGAAGACTAATTACTTGAGATTTTTTCACTATTCCCCTTTACTCCCTCAATTCTAAAATAAGTGTCTTATCCATTTACTTTATTCCTACAAGTCACTAGATAATTAAATAGTGTTCGAGGGATACACCCTCCCATACAATGTCATTTTAGGTTATTTTACCCATATTAAGGAAATAATAACTTTACTCTTTTTTGAATGGTTTTGCTTCTCATAATAACTTTTATTTTCAAGAAAAATTTTATTGTGAAGTTGAGATTAGGAGTATTATGATTGATTGGTACAGAATTGAAAGATGTAAAACAATTGATGGAAATTCAAGCAAGTCTATCTTCTGCATTGAAATGTGTGAGCGACAACTCATTTGAGAAAGAATTCATTCTTAAGTGACAACACATTCGGGACGAAGGAGGTATATCATTAACGAGCAAAGATAATGGGTAATTTAGACTATTTGCATTTAAATTTATCTAAAAATTAGAACTCTTTCTTTATTCACAAGGAAAGATAAAAAGGTAATTTAGATTACTTGTATTTAAATATAACTAAAAACAAGGATTCCTCCCTTAGTTGGAATGCAATACGCCATTTAATATGGAACGGAAGGAATACTTCACTCCTAGAACAACTCACTAGATAATTAATACTTTCTCTAAGGGATATATCAATTAATAGGGAAAGATAAAAGGGTAATTTAGACTACTTGCATCTAAAAACACCTTTCTTTAAGTTGGAGTACACAAAACCTTAAATGAAACCTTAATTTGATAGGAATAGAGGTAGTACAAATTTTCTTATAGAAAATCTTGTGATGCTCAATAAAGGAGTGAGTTATCGATGGTGACCGACTCATAAACAAAAGGCCCTTTTGCCCATCTACCGATTTTTCCATGTCATCATCTTATGATCCCTCTACGGTTCTACACTCTCAATCTTTCTAATAAGTCCTAATTCAATCTCCACTCTTGATAAGACTCCTCCTAATCCCATAAATACCGACCAACGTCCCATATTCAACCCCTTCCTACCGCTTGGACTCCTAATATTCTCATAAAAAATCAATTAAATTTGTGCAATGTTCTCCTCACCTTCAAACCTCTGATTCTCTTCCTTCCTCCCCTTCCTCAGAAGAATCTGATTGTCATTGTAGAAGGAAGCATAGGCATTGTTTGTTGGCTTGTTTTGGCTTAGACTCGAGAACACTACAACGCTAGTATAGCTTTCCTTCAAAATTGTCAAGTTTTTGCCGACAGACAGAATCTCTATCTGACTCCTTAAAATATTTATTTTATGCAGTTTGAGTCCTTATATTTTGGTAAATTCTATCCTAGACCAGATCCATGGTGGGGACTTGGAACCCTTTGTTATAAAGAGTCCATGTCACTCTATTTAATTAAACCCTACAAACTCAAATTCCTCCAAAGTGACTGCAGCGACTTCCTTCTTCTGTTGTTTTGAGAAAAAAAAAAAGGATCTTATCAAATATGAAATCCTTATAACAATGGATATCTCTTCTTCGCTTAGGAAGAAATGGTTGTCAATGAAAAATTCCTTCAACTTTCATTCCCTCTATGCTTCTCAACAAAGGTAATCTCAGAATTTCTTAAAAACTTTCTTCTTGAATTCTAGAGAATCACTCAAAGCAGTTGGGGGAGAGATTAAAGAAAGTAATTGGAGTTTCTTGTTGAGGGTAGATTGCATCCAACTACCCACCAATCAAAGAGTAGTAACTATTTAGTAAATTGCATGTCGAGAGCAAAAAAGGCTATAATCATCCAAGAAGATGCAACAAAGTTGATTTGAGAAGTCGTATGTCAAAAGGTGAGAAATAAAGAATCAAAATTCGACGGATTAGAAAATTTTTTGGAAGAATTTGAAGCTCTCAATTCTCAAGACAGAATTTTGGTATTTCTTGCTCTTCCTAATGTACTTCCCGTTTGTTTTCATTTAGTAAAATGCTGTAGAAAAAAGCCAACATGGATATTTACAAAAATTGAAATTTTGAAGCTTATTTAAAAAGAGTGACGTGGGCTCTTTAGAACCAAGGGGTTTAGGTCCCCACCAATGGACCTGGCCCAGGAGAGAATTTACCAAAATTTAGGGACACAAACTACATAGAATAAATATTTTAACAATAAAAAAGTTTAAAAAGAAACTGACAAAACTAGGAGTGATAGAGATTGATAAGGCCATAAAATGACTAGTTTTATATGATTTTTAATGAATTTTTCATTGATAATTCTAGTTATTATATGTCAATTTGTGGAATATTTTTGCTCCCATAGTTATTTCTTTGATTGCACTAATTTTTATGAAAAACTATTGAAAAAGGGAAAATTTGGAAAGAAGAAAGAAAAATCCTATTTCAAGAAGGAGACTATTTGAAAAATTCTTGGAGGAAATTAAAAGTCAAGAAGGAGAAGAATTGAAGTTGTTTAAAATTCTAGAAGAGATTGGAAGACAAAATCAAAGAGGAAAACTATTTCCTATTTTTATTGGGAAAACACTTCTTTTGCAATAGTTAGTTTAGTTTTAGTATCTTAGTTATCTATAAATAGGGGAGTTTTCATGCCGATCTCATCACATCTTTCATATTGCTATTTTCTCTACAAGAAAGATTTCTTGGAGGAAGCCATTTTGGAGTTCGTCTAGGAAGATTGAAGATTGAAGAGTTTGCAATTAGTTTCTTTATTTCTTTCATTTCTTCTCATGTTTCAATCTTTCATCTTGTATTGTTTTGAGATGATGATGAGTAGCTACTTTATTTGTTCTAGGTTTCCAATGAATTCTTAGTCAATTTATTTGAGTTAAATCTTATTTCTTCATATGGTGATTACACTTAGTTGAATTATTTGTTCATGTTTTATTTGTTAAAAAAGACTGGTCATCTTTTTATTTGACAAAACCCTTAGGAATTGAAAGAAGACTTTTGGTTTTTAGGTCTTCAATCAAATAACTCTTGTTAGAATTAACTTATGATGAGTTAATTTTAAAAATAATTAGGATAGACATATACCTAATTATCTTGGGTTACAATCATATTGTGACTTGTTCTTCAGCTACTCAGTCTTTGTGCATTGTTATAGACATATAGTTTTTGTAATTGATCAGGTAAGTTCTTTAATTGCTTGAAAGAGAATTAAAGGAATTTATGTGTTATGGGTAATCAATTTACATAATTATTATATGTCGGAAGGGATTTTTCTTCCTTGAATTTGCATTTGATGAAATTGTAATCCTAGGCTTTTTATCCATTAATCTTTTTAAAAATATTTTTATTGCTTTGTTTTAAAACTTAAAAACTTAACCTTTTTTATTCCTTTGACTTGGAAGAAAGTTGTTTGTTAGTGATTAGTACTTGTTTTTATTCATAAACTTTCTGTGGGACAATACTTGTTTGATCACTTTATTAATTGTTAATGATATGTATACTTGCGTGTGCAATTTGGCTAACAAGTTTTTGGGGCCGTTACTAGGGAGTTTTAATTTAAATAGGTGCTAACATTGACGTTTCAATACTATTCCAAGATCACATCTTTCTAATTCTTCTTTTTCTTTATTTTTCAAAAGATCCTGGATAGATACGCACTTTGGAGTCAAAGGTCAGAATTGCTTCCTTTAGATTTGGAGATCAACAAAACTTTGAGAAAACTCAAAATGGAGGCCAAAAAGGAAGAAGACAACATGGCTGACCAAGGAAACAAAAATAAATCTATCTTGGATTATACCACACCACACATTGATTCCTTGAAGCTGAGCATCAGTGCACCAACCATAGCAGCCAACAACTTTGAAATCAAGCCTGCAATGATCCAGATAATGGAGAACCATCAATTCTCTGGTGCTGATAAGGAGGATCTCACAAAGCATGTCAAAACTTTCATGAAGTTGACAAAGACATTCAAATTCAACAATGTGTCCTCTAATTCTATCAGGTTACGTCTTTTTCCTTTTTCATTGTTTGGTAGGGTTACAAATTGGATAGATGGTTTACCTGATGGATCTATTACTACTTGTGATGAACTGATGAATTTGTTTTTGGCTAAGTTTTTCCCACCTACTAAAATTGCACAATTAAGAAACGAAATCCAAGATTTTATGTAGAAATTGCAGGAATCTTCGTACGAGGCTTGGGAAAGCTTTAAAGGAATGCTGAAAAAGTGTCCACATCATCAGATTCCCGAATGGTTGTAATTAGAAAGTTTCTTTAAATGTCTAACTTAGATAGACAAGAAGATGCTTGATGCAGCTGCCAATGGGAACATATAGATTAAGGATTCTAAGGATGCATTGAAGATCATTGAAGATACAGCCTCAAGAGACCAACTTTGGGACAGAGATGAAAGCTCAAGCCAAACTGCACTCTTGTTGGAAGTTGCTGTTGTTACTACGATATCATCTGAATTAGCAGCCTTACGAAAGGAAATGGTAGAAGGAACAAGTAACCCTTTAGGTTCTTCTAACCCTTCTCAAATTTGAACTGTTTGTGAAATCTGCTGTGACAATAATAATACTTTCCAATGTCTTAATAATTTTGAAGGAGTCAATATTTTGGGAAATCGACAAAAAATCCATATTCTAATACATATAATCCTTATTGGAGAAATCATCTTAATTTTTCCTGGAGAAACAATTCTGATAATTCTTTTCAGCAAGAACAAGCTACTCCGACAGGATTTCAAAGATAGCAGCAACAACCACAAGAACAACGAGTGACAAAGAAGGAAAGTATGGAAGACTTGTTACCGCAATACATGGTATCATCTGAGGCACGTTTGAAGGCTCTAGAACAACAAACAGGTCAAGTTGTTCAAGCAATGCAAAATTGACCTCTAGGTAATCTTCCTTCAGATACTAAACCTCCTTCTGATTGTAATGCTATTACTTTGAGGACAGATAATGACGCATCTAGGAATAAAAAGGGATAACTTCAAGTTGAGAAAGAAGTTGAAAAGGAACCAATTGCCGAAAAATCATCAAAGGAAAAGCTCAATTCCAAATATCCAACTCCACCATTCCCTCAATGACTATAAAGCAAAGGATAGACAACAATTTGAGAAGTTTCTACAGGTATTTAAGAAACTTTCAATTAACATTCCTTTTGCAGAAGCTTTGGAAAAGATGCCTAGCTATGTGAAGTTCATGAAGGACATCCTATCCAAAAGAAGAAGGCTAGAAGATTACGAAACTGTGACACTCGCAGAGGAATGTAGTGAAATCATTCAAAGGAAACTTCCACCTAAGCTTAAGGATCTAGTGAGTATCCTATTCCTATTGTTATTAGTTCTCAACTTTCTAGTAAAGCACTTTGTGATTTAGGTGCAAGTATTAATCTTATGCATTATCTATTGTAAAAAGAGAGGTTTGGGAGAGATCAGACCTACATCAGCCACTCTACAAATGGTAGATCGAACATTCAACTATCCAAGAGGAGAGTGATTGAACACATTCTCATCAAGGTAGATAAATTCATTCTCAATGCAGATTTTATCATTCTTGACATGGAGAGGATAAAGATGTTCTAATCATTTCGGGAAGACCTTTCTTAGCTACCAGAAGAATGTTAATTGACGTTCAAGCAGGTGAGTGGACTACGAGGGTGAATGATCAGCAGGTAATCTTTAACATCCATTCTTCTTTGAAACAACACGATAACTCTATAACTTATTGTTATGTTAATTCTTTGAAAAAGGTTATCTTTGAATCTTGAAGAATACTCACCTTGTGGATTCTTTGGAAGTTGTTTTAGTTGCTAAGAATAATAGGGATGATGAGGAATTTCAAGAAATTGTCAAAAGTCTTGATTCCACACTTAAGATGAACAGAAAATCACCACATTTTGAATCATTGGGACTTCAACTTGGCAATATGAAGAATTTAAAGTCATCCACTAAGGAGCCACCAACATTGGAGTTGAAATCACTATCTTCCCACTTGAAGTATGAATATCTAGGTCAGAATTCAACCCTTCTTGTTATTATTTCATCCTCACAAACTATGATGTAGGAAGAGAAACTACTTCGAGTTCTAAGGGAACACAAGAAGGTGATTGGATGGACTCTTGCTGACATTGGAAAAATAAGCCCAACCCTTTTACATTTAAAAGATTAGGTTGGAAGAAAATCAAAAGCCTTCGGTGGAAAGTCAATGTCGACTCAATCTAATCATGAAGAAGGTGGAAAAGAAAGAAATCATCAAATGGCCGGATTCAAATTATAATCAAATAGCCATTGCATCCGAAGATCAAGAAAACACTACTTTTTCATGTCCATATGGTACTTTCACTTTTCGTAGAATGCCTTTTGGGTTATGTAATGCTCCTGCCACTTTTCAAAGATGCATGATGTCCATTTTTACTGATTTAGTTGAAAATCACATGGAAGTCTTTATGTTTGAGTTTTTTGTTTTTGTTCTTTTGACCATTGTTTGAAAATTTTAGCTTTGGTTTTGAATAGGTGTCAAGAAACTAACCTTGTCCTTAATTTGGAAAAATGACACTTTATAGTTAGAGAAGGAATTTTTCTTTGACACTTGGTTTTAGAAAAAGGGTTGGAGGTTGACAAAGCAAAGATTGAAACCATTGAGAAGCTTCCACCTCCAACAAATGTCAAAACAGAACGAAGTTTTCTAGGTCATGCAGGATTTTATCGAAGGTTTATCAAAGATTTCTCAAAGATTGCCAAACCTCTTTGTAATTTATTGGAAAAGGATGTAAAGTTCATATTTGATGAAGATTGCTTATCTGTTTTCAATGAGTTGAAAAAGAGGTTAGTTTTTGCTCCTATTGTTATAGTTCTTGATTGGAATCTTCCTTTTGAACTATTGTGTGATGCAAGTGATTATGCTATTGGAGTTGTACTCGGTCAAAGGAAAGGTAAGTTCTATCATTCTATTTACTATGATAGTAAGACTCTTAATGAAGCTCAACTTAATTACACTATTACCAAAAAAGAATTACTAGTTGTAGTATTTGCTTTCGATAAGTTTAGATCATATTTGGTAGGAACTAAAGTTGTTGTTTACACAGATCATTCTGCTATCAAATATTTGTTTGGAAAGAAAGATGCCAAAACCAGGTTGATAAGATGGATTTTATTGCTTCAATAATTGGACCTTGAAATAAGAGATAGGAAAGGAACGGAGAATAAGGTCGCTGACCATTTATCTCGACTTGAGAAGCATGAGGAAGAGGATTTGTTCGTGGAGATAAATGATGATTTTAAAAATGAGAAACTTCTAACTATTTCTGACTTAAGTACTCCTTGGTATGTTGACATTGCTAACTATCTTATGTGTAGACAATTTCCTCCAGATATGAAATACCAACAAAAGAAGAGGTTTCCACACAATACCAAGTTTTATTAGTGGGAGGAACCATTCCTTTTAAGTAATATGCGTATCAAGTCATAAGAAAGTGTGTTTCAGAAATCGAGATGGAGAGTATCTTGACACATTGCCATTCTTTGGCTTATGGGGGCCATTTTGGATTAGAAAGAACTACTGCAAAAGTTCTTCAATAAGTTTTTTATTGCCCTAATTTATTTAAAGATGCTTATACCTTCATTTCTCATTGTGATATGTGTCAAGGGAAAGGAAATATCTCAAGAAGCAATAAGATGCCTCTTAACAACATCCAAGAAGTTGAACTATTTGATGTATGGGGCATTGATTTTATGAGACCATTCCCATCATCCTTTGGCAAGAAGTACATTCTTGTGGTCGTAGACTATGTATCGAAGTGGGTGGAAGCTGAAGCATATGACACCAATGATGCCAATGTGGTTCTAAGATTTCTAAAGAAGAATATCTTTAGTCGTTTTGGCACTCCAAGAGGAATGATAAGTGATGAAGGTAGGCATTTTTGTAATAAACAATTCTCTCAACTTTTGGCCAGGTATGGAGTCATGCATAAGGTGGCATTCGCCTATTATCCTAAAACCAATGGCTAAATAGAGGTATCCAATAGAGAAATCAAGAGGATTAGAGAAGAAGGTAAGATCTTCAAGGAAAGATTGGTCAAGGAGACTTGATGATGTAGTTTGGGCTTATGGAACAACTTACAGGATGCCTATTGGAATGTCACCGTATTGACTTGTTTTTGGAAAATCTTGTCATTTACTAGTGGGCATAAATCATTTTGGGCAATCAGGAAGCTTAATTTGGACGATGATGTAGCTGGGGAAAGAAGATGCTTCAATTGAATGAATTGGAAGAATTTCGAACAAAGCTTGCCAAGCTTTACAAAGAAAAATCAAAGAAGTGGCATGACAAACATATACTTGTTCGAGAATTCAAACCAGGTAAGTTAGTTCTTTTATTTAACCCATGATTGAAATTGTTCCTAGGTAAGCTTAAGTTAAGATGGCTGGGACCATTCCAAGTGATGCATGTATTCAACTATGGAGTGGTAGAAGTTCAAGAAGAAAAAACGAGGGCTAAATTTAAAGTAAATGGTCAACAACTCAAGATTTATTTCGGAAGAGAGTTCAACCATTTGGTGGCAAACATAGAACTCAGAGAAATCAATTGAGCTCAAATGCGGTAGAGACAACAACATTAAACAATGGCTATTTTTGTTAGGCAACCCAAGGTAAGCATTCTTCTTTTAGTATTAATTTTAAATTAATTAATAAAGTCTTTCGTCTTTGATTCACAAGAAAATCAAAAGGAAGGGTTCATTTAGGAAAAAAAAAGCATGGACAACCTATAGTTAATCGGCACCAATGGACCAACTTGTCAGTGGGCTGGTACTTCTCTGTAACAAGTGACTAAATCATCGGCGAATAACTGGCATTGGTGGCCCAGAAGGTCACCAAGCTGGGTACTTCTCTGGAAAACAATCTCTATGCACCAATGTTAATCGCCGCCGATGGAAGGACCCATCGATTCGTCGGTCGATTTTTGGAAAATTCATACTTCATCGGTTCCAAGTAGAAATTTCACCGGTCCAAGGGAACAAACATCTCATCTGCACCGGTGACTAAAGTGGTCACCTTACCGGTACTTCTCTGGAAAAACTTCAAAGTTGTCTCAATTTCACCGGTGCAAGCCAAAGCTTCTCCCTCTCACTCTACCAGCGATGGTCACAAGGTAAGTCCGCATTTTTTTTTATTTAAACCTCACTACTTTTCTCTTTCTTTCCTTCTCTCTGAATTTTCTTTCTATCCCTTGTTTCTCTCTCAAAGCCAACAGTTATTCTTCCAAAGTTCATATAATCTTCTTTCAAAAATTCTTCCCTTTTCACCATTAATTTTCTTCATTCTTCCCGCTAAAATCAAACCCACTCCATCAAAAACTTAAATTTCTCCTTCTCATCTACGAAATAAAACTCTTTTCTTTGAAACCCAACTCACATCTGTCTCAAACAAAAAGCTCATTGTCGCCAATCAATTTCACTAGTGAATCAAACCCATCATCATCATCCAGCTCCGGTAATCATTCAAGATCATTGGTATTGTATTTCTTCACCTTCTTCTCTAGTTTTTCTTGGGGATTCATTAAAATTGAAATTGGGGATCTCGGGTTGTGAATTTGAAATTGATTTGGATTTTTCAATTTGCATGTGATTTCAAACACACTTATTAACGTAAGTGTGGGAAATTTTCTTATTTGCATATATGCTCGAGGTTGTTGATAATTTTAATTGTGGCATTATTTGATATTGTTATTGAAAATTCATTGTCGATTGTAATTATTGAATTCTTCTTTAAGCTCATTGCTACTTGGTGAGTAGGGTTTGGTGGATTATATTGAAGGTTCTTGGGGATATTTGTGGCTCATTGCATCATGGTTAGGAGCAGAGGGTGTACAAGGGGGAGAATCCACGTTCTTGAAATACCTACCTTTGATGAATCTAGGTTTTCTTCTTTAGAAAATCAAAATTGGTTTAATGAACGATTTGGTGATTCTTTGATTCTTGAACAATTTGTGGACAGTCTAATAGATAGAGAATTGAGACTCGGTCATATTTTTGGATCATTAAGTTTGGAACCGATTCTTAATGCTCCTCATTTCTATTTTCTTACTTTAGTGAAAGAATTCTATGCTACTAGTGTCAATAAAGGGGAAGAAGGAGATGCATCTTTAGAAACATATGTTAGAGGAATTCTAATTTTGCTCACTAGAGAACAAATTGCTCTTATCCTACATGTATCTAATGAGGATGGATTGGCTAAATTGAGAAGGGGCTTTGCACATATTGACCAAAATTTTAATATCAATACAATAACAACAGAGATGGGACTTTGATCTTCAAT
This sequence comes from Parsonsia alboflavescens, assembly GCA_028571225.1. NCBI lineage: Eukaryota > Viridiplantae > Streptophyta > Magnoliopsida > Gentianales > Apocynaceae > Parsonsia > Parsonsia alboflavescens. The sequence continues at coordinate 4,006,306 of JAOXNR010000030.1, forward strand.
CACGGGCACACAACCTGATAGAAATGCTTATTTACTTAAGGATTTAACCATTGCCCTTCATGTTGTGCTCCATTTGTTGCATTCTAATGTTGTCCTTGAATCTTCATCTTTAAATGAATTGTGCTATATGGATATATATATGTTGTTTAAGATGACCAAAGGATTAGGTGCTCTTCCTAGATTTCCTCTACCTGCAGTTATTCTTAATCAAATACAAGCAGTGGTGAAAGCCCCGAAGAATAGTAAGAAAAAAGTTTTCTGTTATCCTTGTTTGCTAACTAGTGTCTGTGAATCTTTTGGTGTTCCTCTTTTAAATACAAAAAGGTCAGAATTAAAAGATGCAGCAAAGGAGGACATTCTAAAGAATCTTAAAACTATGCAAGGTCAAGGGGCATGGCATTGGTTATATCAAGGGGAACAAGTTCATCAAGTAGCACAAAAGAATGACGAGCCATCTTCATCGGCCGAGCCATCTAGCTCATCACAATCCAATGTGATGAGTTACCTTCAAGAAATTCAGACTACTCAAGTCTTTGTCCAACAACAACTTCAACACAACCATGAAGAATTCATTACCTTTCAAAAAGAAATCACTTCTCGTCTGGATTACGATGAGAAGATTCTTTGCAACCTTTAAAACCGGTGACTTCTCTTTTTCATTTTTTTTTTTTTTTTTTAGTATGTTTAAATTTTTCTTTTATTTTGCTTCATTGAGGACAATGCAACCCTTCAAGTATGGGGATGTGTTGTTTTTAATGTTTAATAGTGTTATGTGGTTAGTTTTATTTGTGGTATATGTTCAAGTTTTTTTTGGCCTATAATATATGTAAGAATGATTGAGTTGAGAATAATGAGTAGTTTTGGAATTGAGATTTCTTGACCCGAATTGCTTTAAATTCTTTAAGTTTCTACCCCCTTCTATTTGAAAAAGAAATCATGAAGTTTCCATTATAAGTGAAGATATTGATGATTAGTTGATTTGACATGTTTTTTTATTAACTTATCTTTTAAAATGGTTTGTTTTGAGTTCACTACGGTATGATAGAGTATTTTTTTATCACTGTTGCACACTAGAATTTGTTTTCTTATACACTTGAGGCAAAATTCATGAGTTTGGTTGACTAGAGGATGACATAAGGCCTTCTTTGATCCGTTTGAGCCTTTTCTACGCCCACCTTGTTCATTATATCCCTTAGTCCAATTTTGAGCCGATATTGAGAATGATTTTTATGATTCTAATTTTCTTTGATATTACCCTCATTTAATAACTTTTCTACCTTTGAAATATCTTTTCCAGAAAGTAAAACACTCATATTTGATGAAAAGATGTTAAATGTTTATTGTTTATATGAAAAGTATTGAAAGTCGTTATAATTATAGTTGGGGATATGTTTATTGGAAAGGAGAATGGTTGTCAATGGCTTGATGATAAAAATTTTTTTAAAAAAAGGTGAAAAATAGAAGTGTTGAATAAAGGTGATATAAGAATAAAGTTCTTATTGAAGGGATGTGTTATAATTGTTGATGAAGGAGATTGATATATGATTGATTTTGTTCAAAAGAAAGATTGTGGGCATTTATACATTATAACTTTCATGACATTTTTGTTATATCCTTATCCTTCATTTGATAGCCAATTTCCTAGCCTAACATTGCAAGCCTAAAGTCCTATTTGACTCGAGTAGACTAATTTTAATTCATTAGTGGGAGTGTGTTAGTTTACAAGTTTATGGTTGTGATTTTTAAATGACTAGATTTGTTTCTTGATTGCTTGGTGAACTCTTAATTGTTTTCTCATTTTGCTATTGGCATGTGAGGCTTGATTTTCTAAAACTAAAATTTGTAGCATAAAACATTTTATATGGTCATATTGAGTTGATTGAGTATTTGTGTTGAATCTTGATTGGCAAACTTATCACACATGCGCATAACTTGTTTTTGGGAAGAGATTTGTGGAATGATGAGATTAGGGTCTCGGGTGTTTTGATTCTTAACTATTTTGATATTCTTATTATTATATCCTTGCTTGAAGATTGAGGCCATTTGTTTGAAGAAATCATTGCGGAAGTTAAAGTTTTTTTTAAAATTTTTTTATGAAAGGTCATTTATTTGAGAAGATGTCAAATTGTTTTTCTTTCCTTTGTTTTGATATGTTTGAGGGAAAGCAAAGTTTAAGTGTGAAGATGTTTGATAAGGCCATAAAATGACTAGTTTTATATGATTTTTAATGAATTATTTATTGACAATTCTAGTTATTTTATACCAATTTGTGGAATATTGTTACTCCCATATTTATTTCTTTGATTGCAGGAATTTTTATGAAAAGGATTAAAAAAGGGCAAAATTGGAAAAGAAGAAGAAAGGAGAATCCTATTTCAAGAAGGAGACTATTTGGAGGATTCTTTTAGGAATTAAAAGTCAAGAAGAAGAAGAATTGAAGTTCGTTAAAATTCTAGAAGAGAATCAAAGAGGAAAATTACTTCCTATTTTGATTAGAAAAATACTTCTTTTGTAATAGTTAGTTTAGTTTTATTATCTTAGTTATCTATAAATACGGTAGTTTTCAAGACGATCTCATCTCATTTCTTATATTCTTATTTTTTCTACAAGTAAGATTTCTTGGAGGAAGCCATTTTGGAGTTAGTCAAGGAAGATTGAAGAATTTGCAATTAGTTTCTTTGTTTCTTCCTACTCTCCTTATGTTTCAATCTTTTATCTTGTATTATTTTGAGATGATGATGAGTAAATAGTTTACTTTTTCTAGGATTGCAATGGATTTTTAGTCAATTTATTTGAGTTAAATCTTTTTTCTTCATTTGATGATTATGCTTAATTGATTTATTTGTTCATGTTTTATTTGTTAAAAAGACTGGTCATCTTTTTATTTGACAAAACCTTTAGGAATTGAAAGAAGACTTTCGGTTTTAAGCTCTATGAACAAATTACTCTCGTTAGAATTAACTTGTGATGAGCTAATTTTATTTGTCATTAGGATAAACATATACCCAATTACCTTGGGTAACAATCATATTGTGATTGGATCTCAATCCACTCATTCTTTTTGCATTGGTATAGACATAAAATTTGCAATTGATTGGGTAAATTCTTCAATTGCTTGAGAGAGAATTAAAGGAGTTTTTGTGTCACGATTAACCAATTGACATAATTATTATATGTTGAAAAGGATTTTTCTTACTTGAATTCGTTTTTGATAAAATTGTAATCTTATGCTTTTTATCCATTAATCTTTTCTAAACTATTTTTATTACTTTGTTTTAAATCTTATAAACTCAACCTTTTTTATTCCTTTGATTTGGAAGCAAGTTGTTCGCTAGTGATTAGCACTTATTTTTATTCATGAACTCTATGTGGGACAATACTCATTTGATCGCATTATAACTTGTTAACGATACGTATACTTGCATTTGTAAATTGGCTAATCGAGATCAAAGTGGTACAACCCAAATTGCAACCTGAGATCCGAAAGGACCAACAAGTTTGTTTGCCCAAGGTTGTTAAAATCTTGAGTTAACTAGTAAACTCTTTTGAGTTTACGAGTATAATCCATGTAACCGTGTCCATGTTAACTCAAAATCGCTTCAAAATCGGAAGTAAGTTAAAATCATTTAATGTACGAGTTGACTTGATAAACACAGTAAAGTCAGTCGATACTACCAAGTTCACCGAGTCCAGAAAAATCCTCATTTTTTTAATTAAATAACTCTAACCCATTAAATTTATCTAGTAATTGACCCATTTCTATTCTAAAATTCTACAAAATATGCTATTTTAGGATTACTTTCATTCCACTAATAACCAATTTACCAAAACCTTTACTTCTCTTCTAAAAATCTCATATTTATTCTTCTACTTCTAAGTCAAAACTTTAAATCTCAAGTCATCAGCTCTTTCTTCCAAGTTTCAAACAAAGAATTTCACCAAGGAGAATCAATCTTTGAAAGAAGAATGAACCAAGGTGCTTGGTAGCAAAGCCAGAACTGTAGGAACTAGGACTTTGAACTTTGGTAATTTGATATGATTTGTTATATAATTATTAATGTATTATTTTATTTGATAGTATATTAATTATTTAATGCATATAATATATTTATATATTTATATTTATATATAAATAAATTTAGCATTACATAAACTCTACGTGCCAAGTTTATGAGTTGAATTTATAGGGCCTCAAAAAAGTTTATGTAAACTCTTGAGTTCAAAAACCCTGTGCCCTAGGACAACATGACCTAATTTTACATAATTGAGATGTGGATTTTAAAACTCCAATTGTTCCAGGTAGGCCAATCACAAAGTTAAGATCCAATAGAATTAAAGAAGAAATGTTAGGTCTTGTGAGATGAGTTAAAGAATAAGAAAATTCATGCTCTTTCAACTGTGGCCAATTCAAAGAAGATATTCTATTAAGAGCTCAAGATCCACAAGAAGAGTCTCAAGAAGTCCAACATTAATTTTAGGCCCAACATGATTGAGGAAATCAAATCCTAAAGATATTAAATATTCAAGATTTCCTAAACTTGTTAGGTTTCTTTGTTTCAGGTATTTCTTATTTGTATTAGGTTTTCTTTATTAAAATTGTGATTCTCCTATAAAACTCCTGATAGGATTACAATTAGTAGAGTTTCTTACTCTATATATAGTTTTCCAATGGCTCTCAGTTGATTGATATATATTTTATGAGAGAGGAATTGTTCCTTCTTAGTTCTTAGTTGAACTTGTTTGGAACTTATCAAACTTTTGAGTTTGTACATTCGTCCTTTGATATTATTGGTTCTTGTTAGAGTAGATCAATATTTCAATAATTCCTATTATTGATTTTTGTTTGATCTAATCTTGGGTCTCCAATCCCTAAATCCATAATTCTTGAATTTTCTATCCTTTTGGGCAATTTTAATTTTGACGTAGTCAACACTTTTGGAAAGGAGAACGTTATCTTTGGGTATCAGAGCATGTTATCTAAAGTTTTGACTTTTTTTTATTATTCGGGTTTCTTCTGTGATCTCTTCTTGTTTGAATTCCGTTCCTTCAAAAAATAAAATAAAATCTTTTTTTTAATTATTATTTCTTTTTGTATCTTTTGTGAGTTTCTTTGTTTCTTGTCAATTATGTATTGGGTTTCCTAATCAAGATTCAATCTTTTCTTCAAAAAATTCAATTTCCTTTCTTTGAGAGATTCCTATTGAGAATAAATTGAGATACTTCTCAGAATCATTTATTTGTTATTTGTTACTTGCTACGATTTGATATCCTATATATCTTTAAAATGAAAAAAAAATTCAAAAATCTTTAAAAGTTTGATTCTTTGAAGTTGTTAGGATAAAACAAAGGGAAAATATTTCCGGAAGCCCTTGAACTTTTCTAAAATCTAGTTTTATTCCCTCAACTATAAATCTTCTAGTTTAAACCTCTCAACAATGAAAAGCTACAAAAGGTAGCCCTTCTGTCCATTTTGTTCGTTAAGCCTTGATGGAAGGGGCTCATGCACCACTCACGTAACAAATTTTAGGGGTATTTTCGATCCAAATAAAATTTCTCCCATTTTTTCCCTCTTTGTCTTCTTCTTCGGTTGTCTTCTTTGTACTTATCGCGGCCAATAATCTCAACAAACTCTTCATTCTCTTATCAGAAACCGCCCTTGGTGAAATTGCCAGTGCTGGATGAAGTGCCTTGGACAGATGTAGCCTTCTAGTGGAATATTTCATCCTGTCATTCTTCTGCGCATCCCATTAGCACTGTTTTATTAAGTTTCTTGTTGGGATTTCAGTGCAGGCTTTTGAATCGTGATGTCCTCATCATCATCAACCGTGGTCATAGTGGAAGAACTGCTCTGAGAATTACTAGGAAAAAATTTATTCCACTCCTCAGAATCTTGAATGAAAATTGTCTTCGGATTGATAGTTTCTTAAACGCTCTTGGATTTCTTCGACACATCCTCACCAAGAACTTGGGAAGAAATAACAGTTGGCTTCCTTTGCCAACTTGGAACTCAACGAATCAAGTTTCAAGTTTCAAACTTCTTGGCCAACCACGGTGAAACTGGGAACTACAAGTTTCAAATTTCTATCGCAACCTTAATGACAAATCTAATTAGATCACCTCCTGGGGCAGCTCCTACGGCCGACTGGGTGTAAATCCGTTGTACACATTTTGAAGTTTTCAGAATTAAAGTTTAGGAGAGTGGAAGACCGAGGGATGGAGATGGAGAATATATGGGGAATAGGAAGAGGTGGGTTGTTGTGAGATCGACGGCCTGGGGTTGGGAGTGTTAGCAGGCTTGAATGCCATGAAGGGGGTGCGTGTTCATGGTATGGTGGCTGGGCTTGGGAGAGAGAGGTGGTAGTCGTGGATGGTGCAGGATTGGGACCTATAGAAGACGAGGAAAAGGAAAAAAGAAAGAAAAAGAAAAGGAAAAGGAAGAAGAAGAAGAGAGAAAAAAAATTAAAGGTCCAAAACACCCTTAAAAAAAGCACAAGTGGCACATTAGCCCCTTCCGTTAGAGCTTAACGTCCAAAATGGACGGAAGGGTTAGTTTTATACATTTTCATTGTTGAGGGGCTGAAACCAGAAGTTTTATAATTAAGGGGTTAAAACCAGATTTTTTAGTGGCTTCCTGGATTTTTTAACAAAAAAAAGAAAAAAAAAATGATGCAATGAAAAAGTTGTTAGTTTTGATAATTGGGTATAATTTGCAAGTATACAAGTGGTTATGGTATTGGTTGAAAGGAAAGATAAGTAGCCATTATACTCTTTCTTGATTTCTTTTGAACCAAGTTGTTTGATTTTATTAACCTATTTTCTTGATTTCCTTTCTTAGATTTTTTCTCCTGAAACAAATAACCTTCATGTCTATAAAAGTTATCAATGTCTCCTTTCTCACATGCATGAAATATATTGCCAAAATTAGAATCTTCTGAATACAACTCTTTAGTATTTTTTTAGATAAGAGACTGTACCTTCAAGATAATGCATCAGCTTCTACATTTTCCTTACCTTTCTTATATTGGAAGACATAAGCAAAAGTTTCAATGAATTCCACACAACAAGCATGTCTTTTATTCAACTTTTGTTGTCTTTGTAAATGCTTCAAGGATTCATGATCTGTGTGACTTACCAAGTTTGTGAATCTCAAAGCATATAATGCCTTCTTAGAGGTAGAATACCTTACAGGTGCCCCATTTAGTTCTTCAGTAAAATAAGCAATTGGCTTCCTTTCTGACATTAAGACAGCACCAATACCTATCCCAGATGCATACATTTGATGTCAAAATTTTTAGCAAAATCGGGGAAAGCATGTAAAGGAGCACTACATAACTTTTCTTTTATGATAGCAAATGCTTTTTCTTGCTCTTTTCCCCATGTGAAACTAACTTCTTTCTTGATTACTTTAGTCAGTAACAATACTACTAAAATTTTTAGCAAACCGCCTATGAAAACTTCTAACTTCACTAGCATTTTTAGGTGTTGGTCAATCTTTAATAACTTTTACCTTTTTTGCATCGACCTCCACCCCATTGGAAGTGAAAATATATCCTAAGAAATTAACTCTATCCTAGCAAAATCCACACTTTTTCAAGTTAGCATATAATTTCTCCTCTAAGAATATCAACATTAAGATGGACAAGATGCTCATCTAAAGATTTACTATAAACCAAGATATCATCAAGATAAACTAGAACAAACTTACCAATACATTCTTGCAAAAAAAGATTCATTAAACATATAAAAGTACTTGGAGCATTAGTTAAACCAAAAGGCATTACCAACCACTCATAAAGTCCATGTTTTGTTTTGAATGTAATCTTCCACTCATCACCTTCTTTCATCCTTATTTGATGGTATCCACTCTTCTAATAAACTTTTGTAAACAATGCAATTCTTCAAGCATATCATCAAGTGTAGTAACCCAACATAATTAATGGATCCATGGTCTAATTAATTGATGATTTAAATTTTGTTTGGGCTATAGCCCATTATTAAGGGCTTATATTATTTATTTATTTATATTATTAGCCCATCAACATCAATTTCATAACTTAAATTAGGTTTTTTTTTTTTTCTTTTAGTTTCTTCTCTTAAGAGAGTTAATTACATCTGTGGTTTAGGGGAAGAATTGAGAGTGGGGCTGTTGGGGACCAGACTTGAGTCCTCCAAGATTGAACTGTTGGGTAAAGGTTATTTTGATCTTGGGAATAGTTTTCTTTTATTTAAGAAATCGATCTTGCTAATGAAGATTTTGGATTTCGAAATTAGGGATCTGAGGTGATTGCGAGGAAGCTGATTCGTTGGAATTTATACTGTGCGTATAGGATATTTTCTAATTCTATTAATACTTATATTATGTACAGTTTCGAAATTTTCGTTACTGATCAGATTAAGACTTTAATTTCCTTCTATTTTAAATCTTGAAATACCCACTCTATTGGTTAATTTATTCTACTGGAAATAAGACAGAGTGCCTGATTGCTAAATTACATTTAAAAGAAATCGGTTTTCATCTGTTGCGAACTGATTGGAAGATTTGCCTGATAACAAACAACTTTCATAGAAATGTGAATGTAATTAGACTGCCATTCATACTGATCTGCATTTCAAGTGCCATTCCGGAAGTGCGGGGACCATAGACATAGAACTGTCAAAGAGGTTCCTTTATACAATACAAGTAGTTGTTGTTTTAACCATTCTGCATGAAGAAATTGTATTTTCCAAATACTTTGCTCTTGAATTATTTTTTTCACTAATCTGAAACATTTGAATGAATTGGCACAAATTATAGCCCAAGCATCCTATGTATTTCTTTTGGGGAAACATGTTTCGAATATTCTGTCTGAAAACCCTTGGGCATGGTCATAAAGTCCAAAATTGTCTATTTAGCTGTTCTAATGGGATAAACCGCTAGAGCTGATATCAGTTTTTTGACCAATTAATTTATATGCGTACTTGGACCTAATAAGAAAACACTCAGAAATGTTAATAATATCCGAATGGGACACAATCTAATATTTTTCTGAACTGCAATTATGTTAGTAACTCTCTCTGAGAGTTTCAGTTTGATTCAAATATGATTTATTTATTCTAAGTTTTCAAATGCCTATACTCTCTAGGCTTTTAGCTCATGCATTAGTTAGCTAATGCACCTTCAAAGGACAGTGGGTGATGGAGATTCAATGTCAATCATACCAGCTGGACCTATCACAAGAGTTAGAGCAAATAAGTTAAGGAAAACATTAATCACATTTGTGCAAGGAAGAGAAGAAATGCTTGACTTTATAACTTTGTTTGAAGCACAACCATCAATGGAG
>JAOXNR010000030.1:4015725-4052109 GCA_028571225.1 Parsonsia alboflavescens
GAAATCCAAACTAATAGATCATATTGGAAGACAATCATGGTCATTAGTCACTAGCTTGAATCTCTTGTTGCAGTCTTGGGCAAAATTTCAGATTATGAGTGACCTTGGGTTCGGATAGATGGATGTTGAAATTCTAGCCACAATTCAAGTGAATTACATCAATGGGGGTGAAGAAACGTATTTTTTTTTAGAAGATTCTGACTTCTGGAAATAGATTTTATTATTTCTATGCTTAAATTAAATATGAATGAATTTTGATTTGTAATGCCAAATTTAGGCTTTGAACTTATAATTTGTTTTTGTTGTTCAAATGGGAGAGAATTTTTTAGTATCGTTTAAATTGGAGTTAGTCTTTACATTAATTATTTGGATTTGTTGCAATAGAGGCTCAGAATTTGTGAGGGCAATTTTACCAGTTCTGCCATGTTACAACTCGGGCTTGGTTTTCGGGTCCCAGATCTGACCCGGGTTCAAGACGTAACATTTAGTGGTATCAAAGCTTAATTGATTATTAAAGGAATAGGATATTTGATACTTTCAATTTATGGTTACTTTCAGGTAATGCCAAATTTAGGCTTTGAACTTATGGTTTGTTTTTGTTGTTCAAATGGGAGAGAATTTTGGTGTATTGTTTAAATTGGAGTTAGTCTTTACATTAATTATTTGGATTTGTTGCAATAGAGGCTCAGAATTTGTGAGGGCAACTTTACGAGTTTTGCCGTGTTACGACTCGGGCTTGGTTTTCGGGTCCCAGATCTGACCCGGGTTCAAGACGTGACATTTAGTGGTATCAAAGCATAATTGATTATTAAAGGAATAGGATATTTGATACTTTTAGTTTATGGTTATGATATTGATTTCCTGCTCTAGGAATTTCTAATGAAGTATGTTTGCTTGGTTATAATAGAAGGCTAATCGTAGTGTTAAGAGTGAGCCTATCAACATTGAGCCTGTAAAAAGTGAGTCTGACGAGAATGAGCCTAGAAGTCCACTGTTAGATGAAATAGTTCCCTTGTCAGAGTTTTCAATGTTACTCGTTGAGAATGGAGAATAAGAGGATAGGATTGAGAAAATGGAAGCTTTAGTGAAACAATTCAGGAGGGATAGGGAGTACTATCACTTCTATTGGAAGAGGTCCAAGGAAGATGTTGAGAGACTCGTGCTTAGAGTCACCATCCTAGAATCTATTTTAGTGGGAAAATATATTGAAATAGAAGAGCTTAGAACTATAAGACATGGGAATGATCAGAGGATTACGGATATGGAGGACGATTGACAGAGTACTTCTGATATGGCTTGGATAGATTTTCAATTTAATACTTTTGCTCTTCTTTGATGTTCGAAATAGTTTGGAATTTTCATTTCATGACTTATTGCGTTGTGGATTTTGTTACTATGTTAAACTCTTTTTGAATTCAATAAGATAAGTCTTATTTGTGAATTCCTTGTCATATTTATGGTTTATTTTGGATAGGATAGAATTTGATGTAATTATGTATATTTGGATAGATGGCAAGAAGACAAGACATATCTAAAACTACTAACCCCACACCCACTACGATCTTCCATTAGCAAAATGGGTCGACATGTAAGGAGAGGGGCAGAGGGACCATCAGCGAGTGTACCACAAGCCCCTACGGCACCTACGGTAGTGCCACCAATGCCTTAAGATATTATTGTCGCATTCAGCACAATAGCTTAGACAATGCAGGCCCAGCAGTAGCTTCAGGTAGCGCAACAACAACAACACGAAGAACGAGAGCGACATGCTATGGAATCCGAAGGATGCCTAAAGACTTTTCATGAGCAACTGAGCAAGACTAGTATGCTAAATTTAGAGGGAACCATAGATCTAGAGAATGTTGAAATGCAGATCAAGGAGCTGGAAAAGAACTTCAAAGTTCTAGAATTTATTGATGGAGCTAAGAAGGATTTAGCCATCTCCATTTTAGTTGTTGAAGCTAAAAAGTGGTGGGAAGGCTCAGCGCCTGCATGCACATCAACGGGATGACCTTTGACTTGTGATATTTTCAAGAAAGCATTTTTGCACAACTATTTTTCTGAGACCCTTCGACTTGAGCCTCAATGAGAATTCTTCCATTTGAAGCAAACTGATTAGTTGACTGTGGTTTAGAGCAAAATTCAATTCATTGTGCTATTTGCTCCAAAACTTATGGCAAATGAGGGACTTAAACTCCTTGGCTTTCATGAAGGGTTGCTGATGTTTTCTTGATTTGAAGTGTCTCATTATCTTGGCCCAACTCTTGATCAATCACATAAAAGACAAAGTTCCCAAGACTCATGAAATAGTCCAAGCTTAGAAATTAGATTGACCTCTTGTTAATGCTAATGATCAACCAACCTAATTGATTTGGCATACAATTTCAATACCTAAGCTAAGTAATTGAAAAGCCCTTCTTGAAGTTTCTCAAGAACCCTACATGAAGAACACTCACAAAGATCATGTTTGATCTTTAAAAGAAACAATTAAAAGAGATTTTATTTTTTGTCATGATGAAAGTTGATATTTATTTCAAAGTTACAAGCCTTTATATAGGCTAAAAAAACCCTAATATTAGTCCAAAATTCGAGCACAATTATAAAAGGTCTAAAAAACCCTTAAATGGGCAAGTTTCTAAGAAAAGCTAAAAAATTCAACTGTTTGATCAAAGACCCATCCAGTTCTGGATAGAGGATCGGACAGCCCCAGTGGTTTTGATCTTAATCCATTTCTAATCAGCTACAATCGGAGAGGGTTAGGGCACTGGAAGGGGCACCAGACAAGGCAATTTTGCCTTGTTTTCTTCCTTGATTGCTTGCTTTGATTGAGCTTCAAGTTGTACACGTCTTGGACATTCTTTAGACATATTTGGACATGTATTCAAGTCTTCTAATCCTTCATATAAGTCTTCATTCTTGAATACATTACAAAGCTCTTCAACTTGCCAATCATCGTCAAGCATAACTTCTTTAATCTTGGCTTCAACATTAAGTTTTTCTTCTTTGTTGTGCACCAATGTTTTCATTCCCTTCTTAATCCTTTGCAAAACCATTTTTGTATTTGAAATACAAGTCTTTATACATGAACTTCATTGCATAGAACAAGTCTTCTTTTAGGTCGGCATTTGCAAGGTCATTATTAGAAGGCTTCTATGATCTCCTATACTTGAAAAATAGGTCTTTATAAGCATAATTTCTTCAATGGATCTTCTCTTCATTGAACTCCTCCATAAATGACTTCCTCATGTCTATTGTAATTTTCTAGTGCTTGGGAATGATTGTCTTTTTCTAGATATTATAAGATATGTAAATAATCCTATTTTCTTGATGAAGTAGAGTATGTAGAGTTATGTGTTAACTTGGTAAAATGTTAGGAATTGTAGTGCTTTAAGTTTTCTAAAGGTGCCACATTCGAAAAGTTAAGAAAGATGGGAGGTTTGGGCATCTACAAATAACCCACCTATTTTGTATTTTAAGTACAAATGAGTCTAACTTTTTTCAATTTTGAATTTGTATAAATTTGGAGAGTTAAATTTTGGAGAAGGTATGTAATTATTACGCTTTCTTCCTTTATTGACGAATCATGGAGTAATATCCATTTATATTTGTTAAATGACTATTCATTTATCAGTATCTACTAAAAATAATTCAATTTTAAATATTGTTACACTAATAAGTATTATCTCCATTCTACCATATAAGTAAAAAGTAAAAATGCTCATTTTCTTTTTTAATAATAACTAAAATTTCTTTCATTAAAAACATTATAATCGACTTATATCATTGGATAAATAAAATATCTTTAAATTATTTATATGGGACAAATGGTCTAACTTATACTATTATAAAATGGGAAGATACTACTCCCTCCATTTCACAATATAAGTCGCTAGCCGGTATTTCATGTAGATTAATGATTCTTAAATATAAGTATGTTATATCAAAAATATTCCTCCTCTCTCTTCCTAATAATTATAATTTTTTTTTTTTTATAAATGAAAGATAATATCAAAAGAGGATAAAAATAATAATAATAAAAATAAAATTATACTTTAAAAGTAGTAAAATGATTTATATGAAGAAGGAAGTATTATAAATTGGGAAGCATCATCATTATAGCAGGTGTTGGTAACACTAGTATAAAAATAATGGCGATGTGAAGGAAGAGCACGTGAGTCCACCATGAGTTTGAGCTGTATTAATGGATTGATTTAATGGGAAAGTTAGGTTAGGAAAATGAAAGAAGAATGGTTTTACTACTACTATCTTTTCCACTCCATGTGTAGTAGTAGCAGTAGTGGTAGCACTTCCAGAGGAGGCCATTTAAAGTTGGTTTTGGTTACTGTGTGCCGTACTGCATTCCGTTTCCCGCCCTCCCTTTCGCCAAAACTATCGCAGCTTTCAATGTCCTCCCCAGCGCAATTCTCTTGCAAGTGCCAACTTTGCCCTTCGGAGTTTTATCTCACTTTATAAAGTATTTTTTTTTCCTTTTATAAAAATAGTTCAATTTTTTAATTTTCTTGCAAGACATTAATTATTAAGCTTAAAATCAATACACCTTTTTTTTGTTCAATTTGAATTCCCTCCTAATTAAAATACATAGATAGAAAATTGATACGATGAATTATTTATGGTAAGATTTTTATTTGATATTTCAAAAGAATTTTACTATAAACAATATCTACTATAAAACAAAAATTATCGATGATTAAGTTGGTTAGAGTCATTCCACTTAAACTTAAAAGCTAAAGTGAGGAACCTTATATATACCATACACCGCGTCAATACTTTGACCACATTTCTTTATAGACAATTGGGTATTTAATAATAAAATTAGATATTAAGATTAATCTATGTAACGAGAGCTTTAATTTAACATATCAAACTAGCTAGGAGACTTAATATCGAAGGAGAAACCAAAGCTCAAAAACAACAAGATCAAACATACAACCCCGATACTGTAAACCAGTCCAACACTATTCATTATATATGCCACATTGAAATGTCATAGATTGACCCGCATTGTCTCACGGTTATATAAGGAGTTAATACCAACTATCTCAGGTAAGTGACATTTACTACCCGCATCATTATTCCCGCATTACTCTCGCACCGTATACATAAGCATCGGAGGACTACCGGGACACAACCACTACTCTTTGACCACCTCCGTTGTTCTGGCACCCGGAACTACCCGCAACATCATTTGGTGCACATTGTGCTAGCAGCAAGATTTGAACACATTATATTTTTTAAGAATACCAAACAAACATGCAAATACGATCGGGATTACCTACCATGTCAAACAATTTAATGGGCCAAGAAAAAACAAATTAATAATATCAAGCACATTCCCGAAGCAAATACCACATCACAAATGGATACAGCTCAAGGCATAATCACCCCCCTTGAAGCACTAATTGGTGATCACCACCGGCCATATACATTGGCATAGTTCCCAAACCCACGGAAGTCCAAAATTGGAACTAATGCCAATAACAAGTTAGCCGCAAAGATACCCAAAGGAATCAGACCACAGATCAAAGCTATTTCTGACATAGACAACATGAAATTGGCAATCAATCACTTTGAAACTTTCTAGCTATTCTTGCAACAAAACAATTATCTCCCTGGACCAGCAACGAAATGGTTGGATCATCAAACCGAAATGAAGAAAAAGAACTGGATAACAGAGAAGTACAATCTAGAAGACATGATCCCGACATGCAATAAATCCCGAGAGTCCCAACCCTTAATCCAGCACTCCACAAAGAAAACCACCCACAAAACATACCATAACACAAATTATCCCCCTTGAGCTTCAAACAAAGTTGAACCGATTGGAACAAATGGTAGATAGACAGGAAATTGAGATGCCAAAATTCAAGCCTACCACAACATCACAAATCTGGAGCTCTAGCCTTTAGTCCCGGAACTCAGGCATGGCAAAATCCCTATAGACTTTCAACTATCCACTACTGACAAGTATAATGGAACCACAGATCCGGTCTGACACTTGTCCATCTTCAACACCACTTTGGCTTTTTATGATCCGGATGAAATTCTCCTATGTAGGGCTTTCTCCACTACACTCTCCGGGAAGGGCCCTTGAATGGTACATGGCCTTACCACTGGCTTCTATTTCCTCTTTCAACCAATTGGGTGAAGCATTTCTTAATCACTTCGCTGGAAGAAGTCAGCATTCACCACTGTAGGCCCACCTTTTAAACATCTAGCAAAGGAAAGAGGGGACCCTCAATGAATATTGGACCTGATTTAACCAAGAAGCTTCGAAGGTCAAGGACTGCTCAGATCCAATTTATGTGGAAGCATTTTTCCCCGAGTTAAAACAGGGAAAACATTTCAAAATTCTCACTGTCAACTTGCCCAAAACAATTAAAGACCTCCTCAAGAGAGTCGAGACGTGGATCCAAGTAGAGGACTAGGAGACGATCAAGGGAACAACCCAACAGGGGAAAATGGGGGAACAATCAAGGCTAATTTATGAGAACAGAAGCAATAAAAAGCAAAGATATGGCCAGTATCAAGGTCATGGTAGCAAAGAAAACTTTGGGAATGATTCAAAACACACTGCTAGGAGCCCATATATAGAACCCAAGACATATTTTACACTAGAACTCCAATTCTCTCCGACTACCACCACTGCCAAACCAATGCAAGAGACAGCTAAAGTACCCAGAAAGTAACTACAGGGCAACCCTCCTCCTCACAATCAATTCAAAGGAAAGCCACCTATGATGCAAGGAAAAGAGCCATCAAACTACCCAAACTACACCCTGTTGAACACTCCCAGTTCTATCATCTTTCAGAAAATAGAAAGTTTGGGTATTTTGACTCCTCCAAAGACCATGAACACCCTCATGAAGAAGCAGGTTCAAGGTCGCTATGGAAATTTCCACCAAGATGTAGGGCACTACAAAGATGACAAAAGGGAGATTAAAAGTGCAATACAAAGAGGGCTGCTCACATGTTTAATCAGCATGGTGCATATTGCCCAACAACAAACCCCGTAGCAGCAACAATTGACACCAAGGATTATTGAGATGATATTCGGCATCAATGTGGACCGTTCAACAACTCCAGGGAAGAAATTGAAAATCGCTTCAACTGTTGTGGTAAATGATGACATCCCCCTGGTTATTTCAATGATGATCCCAAGTTGCCTAGTTAGGCGGATCCTCATAGATATTGGAAGTTCAGGCAACATCTTGTATTATAAAGCATTCCAAAAAATGAACCTCAAGGATGAGATAATCAAATCAAACCATATCCCGCTAGTCGATTTCTCTAGTGAGACCACCTATGCATTGGGAACTGTATCTCTCGAAGTCCAATGGGGGACCAGAAATTAAACTTGTGAAGCAAATCTGTGAATTCATTATTATTAATTCTCCATCCTCATATAACAACATATGGGGAAGACCAGGCTTGAATATGATGAAAGCAAAGGTCAAACATTTTAGAATTCAATCATCATACCTTGTGAAGGAACACAGTTTGTTTTGAAAGGAGACATAAAAACTGCCCACACTTGCTACAAAGTAGTAAATTCCGAAGCAACCCCGGACAAAGAAGATAAGGAGAAGGAGATCCGAGACCTTGGTGAAGATCGGATTGAGCCAGCTACAAGGTTGGAAGATACCAGATACATGTTGCTCACCCCGATCACAAAGTTACCATCGTGAAGGGACTACTAGTCTGGATGAAACACGAACGTCTCAACCTCTTGGTCTTGTACCAAAACATTTTTGCATGGTCAACCGAAGACATGGGAATGATCCCCAAGAGAGTTTCCTGAACATCGTCTGGGAATTCCGAAGACCTGGAACCCAGTAAGTCAAGGAAAATGATTTTATACTCCGAAGAAAAAAGAAGCCATAAAAGTAGAAGTTGCAAATTTGCTTTTAGTTGGGATTATAAGAAGAGCGTAATTCCCCAAGTGGTTATCCAACTCGATGGTAGTCCTAAAACCAGATCGTTCATGGAGAATCTGAATTGATTTCCACTCACTTAACAGTGCTATTCCAAATAGACCATTTCCAATTTCCCAAATTGACTTGTTGGTGGATGCAACAATGGGATTTTCATACCTTTCCTTAGTGGAAACATACAAAGGTTATCACCAAATCCAAATGCAAAAAGAAAATGAGGAGAAGACTTCCTTCATAACCCCACATGGATTATTTTGTTACAAGAGAATGCCATTAAGATTAAAAAAGGCGGAGCGGACTTCCAAGATATAATCAACTTTATGTTTTCCCCACAACTGGGAAGCAAAATGGAAGCATATATAGATGATTTGCTTGTAAAATCCACAACTTAGCAAGGATTCTTCTCGAAATTGGTAGAAAGTTTCAAAATGATGATGCAGCATGGTTTGAAACTGAACCCCAAAAATGTTCATTTGGGGTAGAAGCGGGAAAATTTTTGGGGTATACGGTTTCCCCAAAAGGAATAGAAGCAAATCCCTCAAAAATCCAAGCATTAATGAACATGAAACCACCCACCTCTGTCAAGGAGGTCTAGAGGTTGATTTCCCGGATCGCTTTGAACAGATTCTTATCCAAGGCAGGAGAGAAGTCACTCCCATTCTATTAGGTAATCCGCAACCCAAAGAATTTCAAATGGACCTCAGAATGTGATGAAGCCTTCAAAAACTCAAATAATCATTGGGCTCCCCCCAATTCTAGTTTCCCCTATTCACGGAGAAACATTATAAACATATCTGTTTATATCACCTTATGCTATGAGTTTCATTTTATGGGCCCAACAGTTCAAGCACAAAACCGGTATACTATATCAGCCATGTTCTCCATGGACCTGAGATTCGATATTCTACTTTGGAAAAGCATGCACTAGCTTTGTTGGTTACTACACAAAAATTAAAATAGTATTATCAAGCCCATTCTCTACATGTGCTAACAAATGCTCCCATCATGCAAGTATTGAACAAGCCTGGTATGGCTGGAAGGCTTATGTAGTGGGCGATAGAGCTTTCCGAATTTGATATACAATACTTGCCTCGGAAGCATAAATGGTCAGGTTTTTTTTTTATTTTGTTCTCGAATGTACTTTGCTAAGATCTGACCAAAACCAGAAATTGAATTCTAACACCATTCCTCCTCAGGATTGTTATATTTTGCATACAGATGGATCAACTAAGTGCATCGGGTTCGTTTTGATAAGGCCCGAAGGAACCAGGTTTGCTTAGGCACCAAAATCCAACTTTCCTATAAGCAACAATGAATCTGAATATGAAGCTTTTCTAGTAGGGTTGAGAATCGTAGAAAGACCCCACATCTAGTACCTTATTTCCAAAATCGATTCACAGCTCCTAGCTGGACATGTTAATAGCGAATATGAGGCAAGGGAAGGAAACATACAGTAGTACCTGACCAAAACACATAAATTTTTTCAGAAATTCCTGTGTATCAAAGTGGAACACGTACCGCCTAAAGACAATGTAGAAGCCGACTTCCTCTCAAATGTCAAGCAAGGAACTCAAATGCAGGGAACATGGATCGAACCCTCGGGAAGGAAAAGCGTTGACCTTCCACGGCTCATGAACAGTGACGTCAAACCAATATGGATGGTTCCGATTCACTAATACATATCCGATGGAATAATATCTAAAGATTTCGTTAAGGCCAAGAAAGTTAGGACCACGTCCTCCAGATACATTTTTGTTGATGGACAACTTTTCAAGAGAGCATAGTCATGGCCACTACTCAAATGCATCACACCGGACGAAGGCAATTATGTGTTAAGGGAAGTGCATGATGGGATTTGTGGCTCTCCCACCGAAGCTAGGGCACTAGCCCACAAGGTCATGAGAACAGGATACTTCTAGCCAACTCTTGAAGATGGTGTAGTCAATTTAGTGAAAACTTGCCACAAATGCCAAATCCATGACAACATACACCATTTTTCCAGAATTAAGTTGCACTCCTTGAGCAACCGAATTCCGTGATATCAATGTGGAATAGATCTCTTAGGAAACTTCCCTAAACCATCAGGAGGAAGAGAATTCTTGGTTGTTACAATAGACTATTTCACAGAGTGGATTGAAGCATGAGCGTCGGCATCAATTACTGCCTGGAAGTTGAAAGAGTTCTTTTGAAAGGAAATCATTATCCAGTTTGGAATACCCCAGATACTCATTACAGACAATGGAAAGCAATTCGAAACAAAAGAATTTCAAGACTTCTGTTCTGCACTACAAATTGATCACCACTTGACTTCTGTGGGTCACCCGCAAACTAACGGATTAGCAGAAGTATCAAATCAGATTATCCTCCAAGGGTTGAAGAAAAAACTTGACAAAACAAAAGGGAAGTGGGTAGATGAATTACCCAGCTTTCTCTAGTCATACCGAACAACTCCGAATGCCCAAACCAAATAATCACCACTCAACTTGTGCTTCAGAGTAGATGCTCTAATTTCGGTGGAAATCGAGAGCTCCTCACCCCCATATTGATTCATTTAATGTGGAATGGAATGACCAAAAGAAGGTTGAAAACCTTATCTTATTAGAAGAAACCCGAAATCAAGTTGCTCTTAGAGAAATAGTGCACAAATTAAATTGGCAAGTTATTACAACATTAAGGTTCCGAGGCAACAATTCAAGGTTGGTGATTTTGTTCTTTGAGAAAATGAAGTACGTTGACAAGATGGAAATTGGAAACTAGATTTGGCTTGGGAAGGTCCAAATCTAATCATGAAGGACAACCGGAATGGAAGTTATAGATTGCGGGACATGGAACGCAATGATGAAGCTAGAACCTAGAATGCAAGGAATTTGAGAAAAAATTTTGTATAAGTCTTTGACTTTTTGTAATACCGGTACATAAAAATGAATATACTCTGTAATCTTACAGATCAGACAATCCCCTTTATTCAATGAAATTAAGTTCCCACAAGGCATTTTTACTTGCATTACTGTAATTAATTTCCTTAATGCCTTGACAATAATCACAAAGAAATTAAAACAGGAACAAAAATTGCTATTCAATATATATATCAACAAGATCTTACAAAAAAAAAAAAACCCGAAAAAAAAAAAACTAAACT
This sequence comes from Parsonsia alboflavescens, assembly GCA_028571225.1. Lineage (NCBI taxonomy): Eukaryota > Viridiplantae > Streptophyta > Magnoliopsida > Gentianales > Apocynaceae > Parsonsia > Parsonsia alboflavescens. Next base: position 4,026,817 of record JAOXNR010000030.1, read on the forward strand.
AAAAGTAACTAATAGGTGCAATGCACCATTAATAGAAAACAAAATAATATCCTCCGGGAACTACACTGGATTTAGATTTTTCAAAGTGGAAGCCAGCTACACTAAGGCTACCAGATTGGGGGTTGCTTCTGGAGGTAAGAAACTAGCGAGATCCAACCCAGTCCCAGTTTCCTCGGTAGGACCCATAGTAGGTGATTCATCATCATTATCAAAGTCCCGTTCAAGTAAGGGAAAGGTGCGGCACATGTCCTGGATTCGGAAGATCTCATCCCAAGGTAGAAGATATTCAGATGGGTTGTCCATGATGGCACTAATGTGGGCTGACGACTCATACGTTATTTCCTTTTCCTTCAGATCATCCGTCACCATCTCTGTAGCACCTTTCACCATAGTGAATGACAACCTTGACCACATGTTCGGAACTTCTCATGTTTGAGGAAGTCCCCTAACACTTCTAGCTCCATAGCTAAGTTCAAGTTGCCCTCCCCATTTTCATACCTCCTTTTTAAGGCAACTAGTGCTGCTTCAAGTTTGGCTCTCTTCTTTGCTTCAGTAGCTAGAATCTCAGAAAGTTAATTGTTTTTGAGCTCCAATTGCTGGACAGCCACCTCATCCTCCAAATCCTTTATTTCTTCTTTGGTTTTACACACCTTAACCTCACCTGCTGCAACTTTGTTTTCCGCAACCAATGCATTGCACTGGATTTCTAATTCCTCAGCCCGTTGAAATAATTCAAAGTTAAACATTGCGAACTGTAAAAATAATTTTAGAAAAAAAAATTTAGGGAAAGAAGGACCTACAAAAGAAAGTAAAATATCAACAAATGAAGTGGAAACAAAATCGATTTACCTGGATACTGCGACGTAATGCATTGAGTTTCACATCCTCCATCAACAGGGTCTACACATGAGCCTGTTCTTTATAAGGCAAAATGTTCCAGAATAATTTTAAAGCCTTGGTGTTGCTAAACATCCGATCATTTTCCCAAATGTTCCAACCCGGAACATAGATTGCCCCCTTATCTTCGGGCACTGGCTCCAAAACCTCCACCTCACTCGAGACGCCTTGTACCCCCCTTTTGCCTGTTCAACCTTTCTTCTTCCAAGTGATCCCACTTCCTCTTAAGGGTGCTATAACCCACGGTGGGAATCACTAAGTCTTCAACTCCAGGGGCCTCCTACAGTCTGGTCTTTTGTGCTAGCTTCGATGGAAGCTGCCTTTTCTCTATAGTGGATGGCTAGCAGGAACCTTCTTCTAAAGGGCAGCCTTGGACCCTTCAGCTTTGCTCCCTCCGGCTTTGGATGAGCAGCCTTCTTTGCACATCATCTTACCTTGAAGGAGCATCCTTTTCTGCAAATTGAACCGGAATATAAAATAAGTCGTGCATTCCCGTAACAAAACTATAAGATTTGTTTGCAGAGACTTCTGTCACTATCTAATAAACAGGAATCTTACCGGGAACATCTTTCTTTTACTTACTGATCTTCGACAATGAAGCACTCATACTCATCGCTTTGGATTTTTCTACAATATAGCAAAACACATCAAATTCAACTCCAACACTCAGAAAAAATAAAAGCATAATAGGAATATATACTTAAGGCCACTATATTAAATTCGGTCCAATTATTGATTCCACTGAATCTCAACAAATTCGGGCTTCAATGTTCTCCCCCCTCGCCTCAAACCCAAATTGAGAAATCTTGCCCATCTCAGTAGCATAGCTATCAGGTTGACAAGGAAACTTGTTATTTAAAAGCTTAGGGGTGCACTACGGAAACAGTATCTCCCCGAAACTAGAATGCCTAACATAACAAAACTCAGTCTTCCATTCATGAATGGAGCTAGGACATTCTATCAATTCGGGAGCACCCCTCTGCCAGATTGTATAAAAAACCCCTTCCTTCATTGGTCTTTTGTTTTAGAATAACCAAAAAAATGACGACAAACCCTACCAAACAAAATTAAAGTAATGGTGCATTGAACGAAATTAGGACTCAGCTGACCAAATTGAATCCTAAAAAATTTTAGGATATTAATAAATAAAGAGTAAAGTGAAAACCTCAACCCTTCCCTAAACTATGCACCAAAGCAAGTAACATAACCAGGAGGGGGTAGGTGAATCCTACCCTCCTCCCCCGGAACATCAATTTCAAATTCGGTAGGAATGCCATATTCACACTGAAACCCATCTTTATCCCTAAAGTTACTACTTACATCTTGATATTACTTCGTAACTGGATTCTCCCCTTCCTCACACCCTAATACCGAGGTATCGGTGTGAACAGCTATCTACACCTATACTATGCCCCAGTACTCTTTAGCTAGACTATTGTCGCTTTTGTCACAATAGAGAAAATTTATACTTATATCCCCCACCCCTTAACGAATCACACAATTCACAACCCCAGAGGTGGACATCTCATTAAACTCCCTGATCCTGCTGGCTTCGGCTACACCCTGATTAGCCACTAATTGATCCCTACCAGCACCACTAGTGTCAGATGTGGAAACCGCATCACCAAAAGCCCTGACCCTGGGCTTAACCCTATACCGGCTAACTGTGATACCAGAGCTATCAACAACTTCTACATCATAATCATTAATTAATCTCCTAACCCCCGCATGAACCTTTCCCGAATACCCCCAGAGATAAATCCCTCCGATACAATTTGAGATTCAAACATAGCTACCCAACAAATTCACCTGGAACACAGAAACAAACAATCAGAAAGGATCAAAGTAACTACCTGAAGCAATTGAAATGAAGTTGACGAAGTACATGGAAACAAAACTTCAAAAGTTGGAAACTTTACCCAGAAATCGACATCTAAATGCACAAAAAACGAGACTTTAGGTAGGGTTAAAAAAGCCCAAATCAAGAAACACAAATAAATTGCTGAAAACTCACACCACGAAAGGGCTCTAAGAATCTCACCATTGCTACCACTGCGACGCAAAGAACAGGAGAGAGAGAACACAGGGAAAAATTTTGAAAGTTGAAAATGGTAAAGTGAAGGCAAAAAACAAGGCCATCTTAGCCATCACTTGGACCTGCCAGCTAAATCGTCTAATCACTCAACGGTACACGTGGATATTTCGGGAGAACCAACTGACAGCCAACAGTTGCATCAACCTATCGCATCGCTCCACCTTCCGATGACCGAATCACAAATGCAGCCATTGCTCCATCTTCCTGGAGTCGAATCACAGATGTGACCACAAATGAAAGTCCAAATCGAAGGTACCTCAGTCGTATCAGGGTAAAAAAGCTTAGTCTTGATCTACTTCTCTTTTTTCGAATTGGCATATGCCATATTGGCAAAAGCACCTAGCACCGCACTACCTTCTTTTTTTTCTGAAGGGACATATGGTGTATACCATACACCACATCAATACCTTAACCACATTTCTTCATAGACTATTGGATATTTAATGATAAAATTAGATACTAAGATTGATCTACGTAACGAAAGCTTTAATTTGACATATCACACTAGCTAGGAGGCTTAATATCGAAGGAGAATCCTAAGCTCAAAAACAGCAAGATCAAACATAGAACTCTGATACTGTTCACCAGTCTAGCACTATTCATTACACATTCCACATCGGAATGTCATGAACTGACCCACAGTTTCTCACAATTATGTAAGGAGTTAATACCAACTACCTCAGATAAGTGACATTTACTACCCGCATCATTATTCCCGCATTACTCTCACACTATATACTAACTTAGGCATCGAAGAAGTACCGACACCCACCCGCTACTCTTTGACCACCTCCTTTGTGTAGGCACCCGGAACTACCCGCAACATCAGAACCAAAATTACCGATCTTCCTTATAAACATTCTACTCAATCTCTTCAATTTCTTTCTTGATGAGAACGGAACTTCATTAAATTAAAAGGGCTTTACAAATTGAGGGCGAAAATGGTCTCCATTGTAATTTCAATATTTACCCTCCGACCTGGAAGAAAGTGAACTAAAATAAAATGTAGTCATGGTAGAGGTAGGGCTCTCCACTTCAGTAGCAAGAAGTTAAGATTCTTCAATCCCCCTTACGAAAATAAACTAATTGGCAAACATAGGAGATGACATGGTTGAAAGTCATCCGAAGTATTAACTTCTCCAAAAACCTTTGAAATAATTGCCAATCTTAAGATTGAAATCAGTCATCTCTCTTAATATATAATATATATGCTCCCTCTGTCCAGAAATGAATGTGTCATATTCCATTTTGGATTATACGGAATTGAATGTTTCATTTCCAAAAAAATTTATTAATACAATTTATAATATAATATATTAATGAACTACGTCAAACATTTTTATCAAAATGGTTGCAATACAAATTAAAACATTTAATTTCAAATGAAGGGGGTATCAGTCAAACTCTCAGATTCTATTTCCTAAATAATCTTCTAATCGTTAGTAAAATGTACCAGCCATTGGAGACATATATTACGAGATTATTTTGGATTCTTTAATTAACTCATCATTGTTATTTTATTTTTAAAGTCTCTTTAATTTCAAAATTTTTTGCTGTTTAATTTTAATTTTTACATAATTGAACAATTTCTTCGAATCTTTCAATAAGTAAAGCTATTTTATTTATTGAGCAAGTTGTACATGTCAAAAACTCTCCACTCTCCTTTCCCCTTTGTCTATTTATGTATTAGCTTTGTTAATTGTTATTACTCCTCTCATTGTCAAAAATTATAGGCTTTTTAAGGATATTTAAATTATCTAGCAAGATAACAATAGTGCTCAACGAGATATTCTTTGAGTTAGAGATTACATTTAATTAAATACAAGCAGGTCGTCCCAAATATGATTCAAAATCACTAAATATAAATATTAAATATTATTATCTTACTACATATTTATTTAAATTATATAAAAATTTTGATAAAATCACAAAATTTTATTAATATAAAAACGTATAATTACAAATTTTAAAATACTTCTTTATAATATGCTTTCAATATTTCGATTCATTTTATATTTTATAACATATTACAAATTTTGAAAGAAAAAGAAAATTGATACATAAGATTTGTAAAGTGAATAGAATATACCATATTAGACAATAATTACCCAATAATTAGCCTTATATTTTATTAATTGTCATACATCGTGATGTTGAAATTTTAATAATATTAACAAATACAAATAATAATAAAATGATTATAAATTATATTTTAATTAATGCAAATTTATATAATATGAGAAAGGTTGAAATGATGTCACGTGACATCTCGAGTTCTTCTCATTATATATATATAGTATCAATGCTTTTACTGAAGAGTCCAATTCGACTTTTGAATCACCTTGAAGGATCATTGTGCTTGAAATTCAACCAAAATCAATGAGAATATACTAGAATGAGTTATTGCATTGAGGATAATAGTAGAATTCTTTTAAAGTTAAGAGAGAGTTGAATTCAATAGGATGTAGAATTGAACCTATGCTGTTTTGTGTCAAGTGTGTTACTTCAAACTCATCTCCTTGAGAATAGGTTGATTTTCCTCATAGGGTGTCGATGGTCAAAGATAATTACCGGATATACCCACTATTCATTCTCGCCAATAAAAAATTTCTTCATTTGCAAGGAATTTTTAAATTGTACACGATCATGTACAGTTTTGAATGTATGCCTCAAACTCGAACTCTAAGTCTGAGCTCGAGTTCGAGCGCTCTGCTTTAAGATTTTCGTGAGACCTCTCTGAAGTTTATAAGTCTAATCAGGAAGACTTGTTGACATCTCGAATTGTACTTGGGTTTCATCTCATTTGAGCTATAACAACATTATAACAAAAACTCCCTGAATTCAGGTTTCGGGGGGTTATAACCCGTCAACCTAACGATAAAAAAAAAAAAAAAATTCATATATTCAAATATCCAAATACATCAATAAATTAATAAAAATAATTAATAAATTAATAAGAAACTACTTTTAATTTTAGATATATTTTTCAAAATAAGGCCCATGAGATCCGGTTAACCCAAGCCTCCTAAAATTCTAATCTATGGACAAGACCCAATTACAAAATTGGTCCAATCCGACCCATTTAACGTAGTGGTTTGGCAACCCCTAGTGGACATGAGAGGAAGAACTAAACCTTGGTAACACAATCTCAATCTATTATAATATATAAAAATAAAAGCATTCATCATAAAAATGACACATAAGCGTACATAATTCTTTCAAATCAGGATTTTGAGTGATCTGGAAGCACAACGTTGAAAAGACTCTTCATTTTCCTTTCATTTTTTAAAAACATTTAAATTCTTATTCTTATCTATTTCATATTTAATTATTAGAATAAAATAAAAATATTTTCTTCATTTTTCGTTTCTTTCTCTATAAAACTATTTAAACATCTATTATTATTTATTATATATAATAAATTGTTTGAATATTAAACTAATAATAGTCATACATAAATAAGATTTAAAATTTATGAAATTTATTAAAAAGCAAAATTGCCTATTAAATTTTTATAGATAAAATATATTCATAATGTTTTTTTATTAATTACATTTTCCAAGGATTTATTTGATTTATAATAAATTCAAATCCTATATTGACAAATCAAATTTTAAACTCAAGTTATCTAAAGTAAGTTTATGAAACTAATATATTCATAAATAAAAAAGTTAAATTAATTAAATTTAAATCATCAATCAACTCATAAAATTATATATATTGACAAAACTTATCAAATAAGAAGAGATTTCTTATTCAATTTTTTTTAACCATCGTAAAATAATATTAAAGTAAAGATTATAAGTGATGGGGTTCAAAAGTGAACACTGAGTCACCCCACAGATTCTGATGAAGCTCCGTGGTCAGCAATTTGAGAAATGAAGGGAACAGTCATCGGAGTGGACTGCTGCCCGGGAAAGAACTCCAATGCCTAAGTTAGTATTTCAAGGGATAATCAAAGGGTAAAAGATCTTTTCTTTGAAAGCTATCGAGTTCAATGTACTTTTCTCCTTTTTTTTCTTACTAGTCCCTGGACCGATTGTGTGTTTTTTATTAAGTAGAAGAGAAAGTCCGTTACCTCCTAGATTGGGCTCCCTAGTACGTAACCATAGACAATTAGGATAACTGTGATATTCTGCTGAATCCCTCCAATTGCTCCTAGAATTGTGGAGTTTCCATGCGAAGAGAGATCTTGCAATTCACTTCTCTGTTGAGAGCTACTAGCTCCCTAATTGACTTTCATATCAACTTTGCGACCTCCCCGTAGATGCTTAGAGTCTCGAACATCTCTTCTGATGAGGTCGTGCCAAGAGATCCTTTGCTCCTGAGAGTAATTAGGAGTCTTGCACCATTGGTCATGGCATGGAAGATTTATGAATTGTATCGGAGCTTGGCAGGTCGGAGGTCGGGGTCTGGCAAGACCTTTTCTCAAGCTCATTCAGGAGATAGGTTACCTCTAGGTCGATGACCTAGGAGGTCGGTGGTAGCTGGTTACCGTTCACGCATCCTTATTGACTTTGTGAGTCTGACTGTCAGGTATTAAAGGTATGGGGCCTTTGGCCCTGTTGGGTTGACTGCTATCTAGGTGCTGCCCATTTATATTGACTTGTCCGGATCGTACTCGTTTCACCCATCATTACTCCCTTTAGGCCCAGCGAGCTCAAAGGTCGTTAGTGCCTAAATTACCAACTTCAAGAGGCAGCCTCTAGTGGGTTCGTCGATTCCTTGTAACGGCTAACTATGGGGGTACCTTTCCATTTGCATCTCTAGTTGAGAGCTGCAAGCTGGCTAGTTGTTTTTTGGCCTCAAGCAGAGTTGCGCACACTTGGTCACGGCATGGAAGGTACATGAGTAGGAGTGGGACTCACCAGGTCGTAGGCTGTGGTCTAGTTGAGGCCTCTGTTGTGCTCCTTTGGAGGTCGGTGACTTGGGAGGTCGGTGATGGGAGGTCTTGACCCACTCGTACCTCGGGACTTGCTATTCTGACTTTCAGGTATTAGAAGTTACCGTCTCCAAGTCGCAAGTATGACCTTTCGGCATTAGAAGTCACCATCTTTAGGTCAGGGGCTTTACCTTCAAGCATTAGCAATTACCATCTCTAGGTCGTGGGCTTGACCTTCAGGTATTAAAGACTACCATCTCTAAGTCGCGACCCTTGAAAGGTCGAGCTGTTTTCTTGCAACTGCTCGTGAAGCTGACCTTCAGGTATTAGGATTTCCCATCTAGAGGTCACGGCTCTTGAAAGGTGGTGCCATTTTCTTGCAATGGCTGTTTCTGGAAGAAGATGCATCTAATTAGTTTTTGGAAAAAAATGACGTCGGTTTAAACTAGAAAGTCACTCAGCTCTTGGACAGGCAACTCGTTTCAGCTTCTTGGAGGGAAAAACTAAAGAGTTCTTTGTTTTATGGGAGGTTGAGCCACTCACTTTAGACGAAAATGAACGGTTTCTAGCTCCTCGGTTTCTACTCGGCGATTTTGAACTTCTCTAAAGCCTCTCTACACTCTTGCGTCAGTTTTCCTTTTTCTGCTTTTACTCTGAGTCTTCTTCCAAGTAATTTTTTCAAAAATGTTTGTTGTTTCTGAAGCTGAGTCTCCTTCCATTGACTTAATGGAAAATGGGATTTTTTATTCTCCCCCTCCCTTGCCTCAAGCCTTTCCTGTGCCAAGTCTGGCCTATGACTTGTCTAAGTTTGGGGTTGGTTCACTGTCTTCTTCCTTGACTCCTGCTGATATTATGAAGATTTACAGGGAGATAGAACTGGAGATAGGTGATGTTGCCATTGTTGTTGGGAAAGAAAGTCCTTACAGCAAACGTGTGGGACGCATAGTCCTTTACCACTCTAGCCTTTGGGGGGGAATTCTCTTCCCTTTCCTCCATTATTTACTTTTTGACATTGTCTTCATTTGGGAAGTGCCCTTGGCCTAGCTTGTCCCGAACACTCTTCGGATGGTAGTCGCTTTCATAGCGACCTATCATCTTTATAGAGTTCTAGTTTCTCTGGAACTTTTTAGATGCTTTTTCAAACTGAAGGCTCCATCAGTCTTCAGCTCCTCCAGAGGGTACCTTAGGTTTGTCCCTCGATATAGATTAGTGGGTAAATTCTAGTCCCTAATAGGGGAATGGAATCTTTCTGACAATCTGGTGCAAAGATATTCGAGCTAGAATTTGTATCGGTAATTTCAATGAGCTTCCCCATTTGACCTCTCATCTGAGGCAGCATGGGGACTTCCTGATAGGAATGGTCTATTCTGGTAGGGTCGGGATGGGATGCACTTCTGAGGTTTGGTCAAGGTCTTCCCTCAACGATGCTAGTTTAGGAAGAGAAGTTCTATGCAATCTCCTCTCAATCAAGACAAGCCTAAGCATAACCAATTCTAGTAAGCAGCAACCTCGGTTTTGATTATTTCCTTTGGTAATCTTTATACTAATTGTTTCTTCCTCTTATCTCGACAGTGCTGAGGGATGAGCACTGGCTTTACTGATCTGGTTCTACCATAGTAGCCATCGGCAGAGGTGCCACAAGAGGAGCCGAGGGTAGTGGTGAAGCTTCTTCCTCTGTTGCGTCTACCCCAACCCTAACCATTGAAGTTTCAGTCGAGGTTTATGTTTCTTCTGCTCTTTGGGGAATACAGGCTGCTGCCCATAGGGCTCGATCTACCACCGCGCAAAGAACTGAGAGGGATGCGATGCTTAGGAGTCCTTCATCGGGGTCAACAGTGGCCCTTCCCCATAGAGAATCCATTTTGTAATAGAATAGGGCCTTGAATCATTCAGTTCTTGATGATTCCCTCATTTTATAATTTCTGCATATGCACTAAATATCTATAAAGGTCTGTTTCTGGCCTTCTGTCCTTTTTTTTTATAACAGCTTCATCTCTTCTAGCTATGCTATGCGTTTTACACTTGTAATCTTTCAATAATTGAATAATGAACTTGGAAAATTTTGGCACTAAGGCAATTAGCATAGGCATAATATCCATATAAGTCTTTTCAAACTGAGCTGTTGAGGTCGCCATTGAGTTGTTGAGGTCGCCATGATGCTTGGCGAGGTCTTTTTAACTAGCTTCTTGAGGTTTGCAATGTCTCAGTCAGCTTTAGGCATAGAACTTCTTTAAGTGGCAAATGTTCCAAGGTCTCAGGAGTTGTCTTCGTTCGAGATCAATGAGGTTATAGCTCCCTCCTTTGTGGACTTCTTGGACTATGTAAGGTCCTTCCTAGCTTTCTTGTAGCTTGGTCAGTTGACCCTGTTTGCCAACGTCTGACCTTTTGAGGACCATTTCTCCCTCTATGAAATGTCTTGTTTTCATCCTTTTATTGAAAAAATTTGTCACCTGACTTTTGTAGGTTCTGTCTGCTTCCATTACTTTGTTTATGACCCCTTTGAGGAGGTCAATGTCTGCCCTTCTCTCCCCCTCGTTTAAGACTGAATCATATTCAGCCAATCTTAAAGACTTCATGCCAACCTCGACCGGCATCATTGTCTCTGCACCAAAGCATAAGTTGAATGACGATTCTCCAGTTGCTTTTTTGGGCGTTGTTCTGTATGACCATAAGATGCTTGGGATCTCATCTGGCCAAGCAGTTTTGTGACCTTCTTTCTCAAGCTTGGTAAGTCTCTTCTTGAGTCCTTCCATGATGGTTCTATTTGTGACCTCAGCGAGCCCGTTGGCCTGAGGATGAGCTACAGAGGTCAATCTCTGTTCTATGTTTAAATTTTTGCAGAATGTCTTGAATAGGTCACCAATGAACTACCTTCCATTGTCCGATATTATAGCTCGGGGAATCCCGAATCTATACATAATGTTTCCCCAGATAAAAGACTGGAGCTTTAGCGATGAGATGGTTGCCACTGGCTCTACTTCAACCCGTCTGGTGAAGTACTCTATGGCAACAATAAGGAACTGGAGACCCCTCCCCCCCCCCCCCCCCCGCACTCCTTACGGGAATGATCCGAGAATATCAATACCCCAAACATCAAAAGGTACCGATGAGTTGATGGATTGGTACCCTGTCAAGGGCACATGTGATTTGTTCCCGTGCAACTAGCCGCTCATGCATTTCTATATGTTCTTCTCAATGTCTGAAACCATTGATGGCCAGTAATACATTATTCTTAGTATTTTCTTGGCAACAATCTTTGCTCCTTTGTGTGATCCACATATTCCACTGTATACCTCTTCGATGATGTATTGTCCCTCTCCTTGACTTAGACATTTGAGTAATGGCCAGGTGTACGACCTTCTATATACCTCGTCATTCCCGATCAGGACATAGCGAGGGGACCATTTTCGCACTCGGCGAGCTTCTTTGGGGTCCTGTGGAAGGTTGCATGCTTGAGGAATCTGTAGATTGGATATCTCCAGTCTGCCCGATCCTCTATCACCAAGCTCTCGTCCAAGCTTATGCTAGGAGAATGTAACTGTTCCACCAGTAGCTCTGCATTAGTTCCAGCTATGTCTCGATAGACTTTGGACAGTGCATTTGCCTCTACATTTTGGTCCCTGGGTATCTGCTCAATAAGGAAATGCTCAAGGTTGGAGGTGATATCTCTTACTTGTTTGAGATATTTGACCATGTTGTCCTCTCTAACTTCGTATTTTCTAGCGACCTAGCTGGCTATGACTTGCGAGTCTATTTTGACTTGCAATTTCTGCACTTTGAGAGATCTTATAAGCCTTAGACCTACTAAGAGAGCTTTGTATTTGGATTCATTTTTTGAGGTTGGGAAATTGTATTTCACAAAGTAAGGGATTCTCACTCCCTCAGGGTTGATCAATACTATTCTTGCAAATGAATTTTTTTTCTCCATTGAATCGTCTGTATACATTGCCCAGACGTTATTTTCATAGGTACTTGCAAGTTCCAGAAGAACCCTTTTGCATTCCTCCACGAAGTCTGCAAGAGCTTATGCTTTTATTACTTTCCTTGGCTGAAACTGGATTTGGTATACCGAGAGCTCAAGAGACCATTCCATTATCCTGCCTTATAGCTCAATTTTGGCTAAAGCTTGTTTCAATGGCAAGTTCGTTAACACTCTTATCGGGTAAGCTTCAAAGTATGGCTTCAATTTACTCAAGGTAATAATAATGAGGTACAAGAACTTCTCGAGGTTTGAATATCTAGTCTCTGGACATCGGAGAAACCGACTAACAAAGTAAACAGGGAATTGCTGACCTGTCCTTTATACTAACAGCACTGAGCTAACTGCCTCCTCGGTTGCAGTCAGTTACATGCAAATTTCTTCTCCTAGCATCGGAGACACCAGTTGAGAAGGCTTTCCCAAAAAGTCTTTCAGTTTGACGAACACTGCCTGATAGTCTTCAATCCACTGAAAGTCCTTTGGCTTCTTTATGGCTCCATAGAATTTTTCCCCTTTGTCTGCCATTTTTCTGATGAAGCGCCCCAGTGTTACCATCTTCCCTGCTAGACTCTGTACCTCCTTGATTTTTCTAGGAGGTTCCATATCCAGCAAGGCTTTGATCTTGTCTGGGTTGGCATCTACCCCTCTTTCTGAGATCATGAAGCCAAGGAATTTCCCTATTGAGACTCCAAAGGTGCACTTCTCCAAATTGAGCTTCATGTGTGCAACTTTTAGTGTCTGAAAGTTTCCCTAATGTCCTCGATGAAGATTTCAGAGGTCTTAGATTTGATAACTATGTCATCCATGTAGACCTCTATGTTAATTCCGAGCTAGTTTTTGAAGACATTGTGCATAGCTCGCTGGAACTCTGCCCCCGCCTTCTTCAGTCCAAATGGCATCTTAGTGTAGTAGTAAGTTCCAACCTTTGGGATGAATGAGGTCTTTTCCATGTTTTCCACTACCATTGGGATTTTGTGGCACCCCTTGTAAGCATCCAAAAAACACAGCCACTGGTACCCAGCTATTGAATCCACTATCTGGTCTATGCTAGGAAGAGGGTAGGAGTCCTTCTGGCAGTACTTGTTGAGTGTGGTGAAGTCCACACACATCCTCCATATCCCCTCTTTCTTTGGGACCATGACTGGGTTGGCAAACCATTTAGGGTATACCACCTCTTTCAGAATTCCTGCATCGAGAAGAGCTTAGACTTCTTTAGCTATGACCTCATTGTGCTTGGGAGAAATGTTCTCTTGTTCTATTCCACTGGCTTAACCCCTGGCTTGAGCCCGACCATGTGTTTGGCAATATTTCGGTTGACTCTTTCGAGGTCGCTAGGTTGCCAGGCTTTGATCTTCGATACTCTTGAAGGGAATCTACAAGCTTCCCTTTGACCTTTTGGTGGCAAAAACTCTCCAATTTTGATCCCTTTCTCAGGGAATTATGAGTTGAGGAACACTTTCTCTCCTCTAGCGGCGGCTTGAATACGGAGGTTGTCATCTTCTTTGGGGAGGTCAGTGCATTCCTCCAGCTTGAGCTTTGCTGAGCTCTCCTCGCTATCTTCTGCAAGGTAACATTCAGCAGCTACTTGTCTCTCCTTCGAGAACAATCCAAGTGTCTCCGACCTGATCTTCATGCTATAGTTGAGTAGGGAGATTTCTACTCTTAGGTCCATGACCCTTTTTCTACCTAGGATAGCGTTGTAAGTTTCGGGAGAGTCCACAACCATCCAGTTCATAACCTCGATGAACTCTCTATCGTCCACGCGGACCGTGGTTGGGACTCGTAGAACCCCATCAGCATAAGTTGTGCTGCCGTTAAATCTAGTCAGAGCCATGTCTGATCTTATCAACGAGCTCTTGTCAATTCCCATCTGGTTGAACATTTTGTGATACAGGACATTGACGGCACTCCCAGTGTCCACCAGTGTTTTTCTCACTAGGAAGTTGCCAATCTGGAGGGACGCTATCAGGGGTTCTGAATCTCCCCCTTGAGCTCGCTTGGACCTCCTTTTGATGGCGTTTATCTCACAAATTGGGGCTCTCTGGTTATGGGGAGCTGCCAGTGATGGGTTTGCAGGACCCATATTCTTGGCCAAAAATTCTTGCAAATGGCCCGCTTTTATCAACCTTTCAATCTCACGCTTGAGGTAGAAGCAATCCTCTGTGAGATGACCGTAATCCTTGTGATAGTGGCAGAATTTGGTTAGGTCCCATTTTGCCACAGGACTCTTGAGAGGCCTGGACGGCTTCAGGAGACCTCTCTTCTCCATAACCACCATGATTTCAATTCATGATGTCTTGAATGGAGGAGTCACGAGGTCGAGGATGGTCTTCCTCCTCTTCTTTGATGTTCCTCCTTTTGAGTGAGGGTCTTTCCTGTCCCCGCTTTGATTTCTGAGGGGTCCTTGGATGGCCTTTGTTGTCTTTTTCAAGGGCTAAGGTGAAGCTAGGGATCTTCTTCTTGACCGTTATTTCTTCAGCTTTAATCAACTTTTCTAGGAGCATCTACAGCTCCTTGATAGTTATAAGTAGCTTCTCAGCCAGTCTAAGGGCTACATATCCCCCTTGCAACCCTTGCTTGAAAGCAGTGATGTATATGGCATCATTTATCTACTTAATCTCCATTGCTTCATAGTTGAAATGACTGTAGTAGCTTCGAGGGCTTTACCAACCTTCTACTTAATGAGAAAGAGGTCATTAATATCCTTTTTCGCACCTCATGCCGCTTTGATAATTCTTTAGGAATAGCTTCTTCAAGTATGTCCAGCTCGAGATGCTTGCTTCTAGAAAGCCCTTGAACCAGGACTAGGCCTTTTTGGTCAAGGTCGATCGGAAGGCTCTGCACTTGACGTGGTCGAGGTACACGAACATCTCCATATGTGAGATGTATTCATCAATGTGTTGTTGAGGCTCCCCTGTTCTGTCATATTTGACTTGCAAGTGTGGGGCATTGAAGCCTGGCGGCATTTTGGTGGCATAGATGCTGTGGACAAGCGGTGAAGGCTTGGTAAGATCCACAGTGTTCGGTTGCTCTTGATTGGCTGGGGGAGTTACCCTGTTTAGTGGATTGGGGGCTGCCTCTCGAGCATTTTCGCTTGTCATTTCGATTAGGCTACGTCGAGAAGGCATCCTTTCTCCAAGATTAGTTCATAGCGAGCTCCCTTGCTCTTTAGGATCTTATCTCTGACTTCGCGATATGGCTGCTCGGTTGAGCCTACTTCTAAGTTCATAACCTCTCCCATTATTCAAGGTTTCTCTGAGGTTGGTCACAGGTGGGGTTCTCCATGACCTTTTTTGCTCTTGGCCCGTTTCTCGTCCAGCTTCTTGAGGTCGATGGTCATTCCTTGTTTCTGAGGGTAGAAACCAGAAAGGCTGCGCCTGCTCCGCCTGACCTCGGGGCGGCTGTGAATTCCTTCTAGAAGGCTCCGGAGTGCACCCTGTGGATATATAATACGATCTATTGGATATACTCTCTAGGGATACCACCAATCACTCCAGGATATTTGCTGGAACGGACATCTGTGTTCTTCCAAATCTCTATGGCCTGGGATTATTACTGACGGCCGTAGGATCAAGATGTCCTTGCCTGGACCCATCTTGGGCTTGTCGGGGGGGCTTTTGAGATCAACTAGGTTAGGCAATTCGCTATTGATCCTGTTAAGCGATAGGGCCAGGATTATCATTATTTGCAGCCTGCGTTGGGGGTGGCATTTCGGGCACCATTTCGCTACTGCCCAATTGTATTCTGCAGCGAGGTGGCTGAACACATCATGGTTGAGACTGAGTCATCAGGATTGTTTTTTTTTTTTTTTTGAATGGGAAAGAAAGCTCTCCTTCCTACAGACGGTGCCAGAAGTGATGGGGCTCAAAAGTGAACACTGGGCACCTCATAGATCCTGATGAAGCTCCATGGTCAGCAACCTAAGAAATGAAGGGTTTGGTCACCGAAGTGGTATATCACCCGGGGAAGAGCTCCAATGCCTCAGTTTGTATTTCGAGGGATAATCAAAGGGTAAATGTCCGTTTTTTCTTAAGCTATCGAGTTCAGTGTGTTTTTCTCCTTTTTTTTCTGCTTGGTCCCTAGATCGTTTGTGTGTTTTTTATTAAGTAGAATAGAAAGTCCGTTACCTCCTAGATTGGAGCTCCGTAGTACGTAACTATAGGTAATTAGGATAACTGTGGGATTTTGCCGAATCTCGCCGATTGCTCCTAGAATCGTGGAGTTCCCCTGGGATGAGAGGTCTTGCCATTCAAGTCTCTGTTGAGAGCTACGAGCACGCTAATTGACCTTTAGACCAACTTCGCGACCTCCTCGTGGATGCTCAGAGTTCAAACATCTTTTCTGGTGAGGTCGCAGTGAGTAATCCTTGGCTCCTGGGAGTAATTAGGAGTCGTGCATCGTTGGTCATGACATGGAAGATTTATAAGTCAGATCGGAGCTTGCTAGGTCGGAGGTCGGAGGTCGAGGTCTGGACCTTGGCTCGAGCTCATTTAGGAGATAAGTTACCTCTAGGTCAATGACCTGTAGATGACGCCAGTGATTCTTGGGATTTCATGAGGAAAATTTGTTGATGATGATGAGCTCTACCTTAAAAATTGGATTTGATGACAGGGGCAGTTTTGTATAATCACAAGAGATAGTGAGAACTGAGCCACAAAAAAGCTTTTGACTCTTTTCTAAATTTCAAGCTATTTAGATTGGATGTTTAGAAAATTTTGAGAAAATAGAAAGATGAAATTTAAACTATTTTTCAACTTTTAAAAACTAAAAAGATCCTGGCCAAATGGACCTTTTGCGTGGGGCTTCAACTAATTTTAAGTGAAGGGATAACCTGGACATTTCGCTGAAAATTTGGTCTGCCAAGAAGAAAATTGACCTGGCAAACATCGCCCGCCAATTACTACGATACGGTATGCCTAAATTTAACGCACACGGGAAAGGTCGCCCTTTCCATCCTTCGCTTTCCCTTCCCCACACTCACTCTTTCTTTCCTTTGAAGTCTTTTATTATTTTATTTATTTCAGCAGCAGTAGAAGTAGTAAATAATTCTGCATTCAAAGCTGCTGACCACACTCCCTCTGACACCCCCAACCCCTTCCTTTGCTGTCTTCCTTTCCCCGAGAAAAAACAACTGTAACTTTTCATCAGCATTCACGAACGCGAACACCTCTGCCCCTTTCTCTCTCTCTATCACGTTTGTGTTTGCTCATCTCTCTCTTTTTTAACTAACACAGATTCAGAGAGTGTTCATCAAATCATAGGCCTGTAACTAGGCTTCGTCTGTCCTTGTTTCGCAGATTGGTTTGGTCTTTTCCTCGGTATCTAAATTTTTTTAGTATAAGGAGTTCTCTTCTGTAAATGCCGCTGGGATTATACACATTTTTCCTATGGGAAAAAAGGGTGGAGGATCCTCTTGGTTGACTGCTGTCAAAAGGGCTTTTAGATCTCCCAGTAAAGAGACTGAGAAAAGGAATACCAGAAGGAAAGAAGAGAAGAGTTATGAATGGGAAGCAGAGGAGGAAGAAGAAAAGGTAACACTTAATTAATTCTTCTCATGCCTTTTTTAAAGTTTTCTTGCTCTGTAAAATTAATTGTTCTTTGAAATTTTTTCCTGGGACTAATTCGTGGATCCCTTTTTGATTCTGGAATCTTGTGTACTTATGCAGAAGAGAGAGAAGCGAAGATGGCTCTTTCGGAAGTCGTCAATTAACCAAGAAAATGTGTCGCACCAACAAACTAATACTGCTGAACCGTTGCATGAGGGAAGCAGTTCTGGTGTTGCTGTGTCCATGAGTTCTACTGTTTCAGAAGCTAATGCCAGTGCAGAGCAAAGGCATGCCATTGCAGTAGCGGTGGCAACTGCTGCCGCGGCCGAGGCGGCTGTTGCCACGGCCCAAGCTGCAGTTGAAGTTGCTCGGCTTGCCAGATCACCTAATTATGCTAAAGAGCACCATGCTGCCATTGTCATTCAAACCGCTTTCAGGGGATATCTAGTAAGTTGTGAAATACAGATCTCATTTTTTTCTTTATTGGCTTTCCTTTGTGAATATCAGACTTCTTCATATATTCATTTAACGAAATCTGTTAATTTTCATCCCTCCAAGTCCAAGCATGAGTAGTTGTAATCAAGAAATATTGGGGAAAAAAAAAAAGTTTCTTGGTACAAAATGTGATATGATTAATTTTTTAGCCTCTTTTGATTGACTGTGAGCAAGTAGAGTTGGTTTTGCTTTTATGGTACTGTCTTTTTCCTCTAGATAGGGTTGCAATTAATTGCTTGAAATTGGTTGCTGAAAGAAATCTAACTAAAGATTCAATGCCACTTAATGTCTTTAGGTTGGACTATATTATTTCTTGTCTTTGGGAGGCTTCTTAATTACTGGTCAATTCTTACTGTGGTTGGACTCTGTTATTTTCTGGTGTTATTGTTGTAAAGGGGTGCCAGAGAATCTATTGCTTAAAATCAAATTTGGCTTATTGTTTATGTTTAAGGCAAGAAGAGCTCTCCGTGCCCTCAAAGGACTTGTTAAATTGCAAGCCTTGGTTAGGGGTCACAATGTGCGAAAGCAAGCAAAGATGACCCTGAGGTGTATGCAAGCTCTAGTACGAGTGCAGGCTCGAGTGCTTGATCAAAGAGTTCGGCAATCAAGTGAAGGGAGTAGAAAATCAACATTTAGTGATACCAATAGTGTTTGGGAATCACGATATCAACAAGATGTTTCAGATAGGAGATCTGTGGTTAGTAAATTTTTCATGAATCCACTCATCCCTTTAGCAGTAGGCTTTAAGTAATCATCTAATCCAGTGGCCTTTTTTGCATTGTAGTCGAGAGATGGGAGTAGCATTCCAGACGATTGGGACGAACGACCACACACGATTGAGGAGGTGAAAGCCATGTTGCAGAATAGAAAAGAAGCTGCCTTGAGGCGGGAGAGAAACTTGTCTCATGCTTTCTCTCAGCAGGTGACTTCTTTAATAGTATTCAGTTCCTGCCGTGTCCCTTTTGCTGATCTCTTAAATTTTAACTAGTTGTTTGTTATTGCAGATGTGGAGAGGTGGTAGAAATCAATCACTGGGAAGTGAGGATGATCTTAGAGACAACCACCAATGGCTGGACAGATGGATGGCTACAAAGCCATGGGAGACCAGGGCAAGAGCTTCAACAGATCATATTGACCCTGTTAAGACTGTTGAAATGGACACTTCACAACCTTATTCTTACTTAGCTCCTAATTTTCGTAGGTCAAGCCTACATCAGTATCAACCTCATCAGCAGCAGCAACAACAGCATCAGAGGCTTGGTTCACCTTTCCATAGAACCTATCCAAATCAATCCCATCACTCCCTGGGTACTCCTTCCCCTTCAAGAGCAAGACCTCTTCAAGTTCGCTCTGCAAGTCCTCGATGTGTCAGAGAAGAAAGAAGCTACCATACTTCACAAAGCACCCCAAGCCTAAGGTCCAATTACCAGTACAATAGTGGTTTACACCCACAACTACAAACCACATCCAGAGGCATGACTAGTACCATCAGTAATGGTGGTGCTATGCCTAATTATATGGCTGCAACAGAATCTGCTAAAGCAAGGATCCGCTCGCACAGTGCACCACGACAGAGACCATCAACTCCAGAGAGGGAAAGAAGTGGATCAGCCAAGAAACGCTTGTCCTTCCCTGTCCCAGATCCATATAATATGGGAATAGGTTATGGAAATTATGGACAACCCTTGAGGAGTCCAAGATTTATGAGTGCTAGTGGAGTGCTCGAACAGCAGTCCAACTATTCTTCTTGCTGTACAGAGAGTCTTGCTGGGGAGATTTCACCTTCATCAACCAGTGACCTTAGGAGGTGGTTGAGATGACCCGGTGAGACTAATGCCGTCTTGGCTACTTCATTCAGACTCTAATATAAAATTTAGCAGCATTTGACTGGCAATACTAGAAGTACATTTTCCCTAACACAAGAAGAGTTTTCTTGGTTTGGCCAGGTAAGGATAACTTTACCACTAACTGCATAGGCTCTTAGCCGGTGTAGTTTGGGTTATGATGTGTGTATTTCTGATTGTGTGTTTTAGCAAGTGTGCTGTAATAGGAACCATTTCTGGTTTCCTTGAAATGATTAGCTTCTGTAGTTTGTTCAGATTGAAAGGATAACTTGTGTAATTCTTACGCCCTCAAGGGTGAACTTCATCTATCTAATTTACTTCAGGATTGTAAAATTTGAAATTACGGCAACTTTCATTCCAAATAGAATTTCTTTTTACCTTTATTTATAATAAGCCCATAAGTCAGTTTGAAAGGAGTCAAGTTAGGATCTTTGCAAGGTGGGGCTTCATCTTTCCAAACACAGAGGTCTGTTCTGTCCTCATCACTGACTTCTTCCTGGTCATCATCAGGACCAACCGGAAACCATGATGATACTATCTAGATTAAGCTAATATAACTTCTCAGCGTTAACCTTACTTTGCAGGGGAATGGGCCGAATGACCAACTGATCTTCGAGCTCCTTCACTGCCCATGATGATGTGTTGGTTATCATGTGGTCGCGTTGTTTTGCCAGACAGGTTATTGCTGTTGGCCATAACAAAATTCCTCAATTTCGATGGTCAAATGAAATTTGTCAATTTTCATACTGGCGTTCATAAATGGTAAACAATTAAATACTCCCCCTTTCTTTTTACAGATCGTTTAAGAATGGGACACACAAATTAAGGTAATAATTGTTTTAATCATTATCTAATTTTCTTAACTAAAATACCCAACTTTTAATTAAAATAATTTTTATTTTACCATATTTAATATACTTATCCTGGAAATGCAAATCTCAAATTTTTTAGTAAAAATAAAAACCAAAAAACAAAAAAAAAAAAAAAAAAAAAAAAAGGCAGAAGATTAACATGAAGATGACAAAAGTCTACATTCCAAGCTACTCCCAAACTGCATACGGAACGAAAAATAAAAATGTCTAAAAAAGAACCTTTTCAGATCCCAGACTTGAACATTGAAGGCATTAACTTTGAATCGTGTTCTGATCCGAAGTGTTCTTTTGATTTGAACTCTAGGCTAGACATGGGGAATTTATCTGATTCAAACTTTGGACCATTACAAAGAGTAGATGGTTTATTTGATTTAAACATACAACAACTTCCTGATCTTAATGTTAGTCTGATTAATCCAAGTTCAGGTTGTTTAATGTTCTCCAACTTCTATGTTAATGTTTTATTACACTAAATTTCGTTTTCTCTAGTTTTTGTTCTTTTCGTTAAGGTTTTTATGTCATTACGTAGGTGAATATGATGCCACTATGAATGAAGAAGTGCAGATCCACCATGAGGACGTGAATGGTGGAAGAAGGAAAGCTGTGACTGATGAGGAGACAAAAGCAATCTACGAGATATAAAAAATATAGCTCATTATATAACAAGATATTCTTGCATAAGAGTGTAGAAGGAAAGCTAAAACAAGATATAACAAATACATTATCAGATGCAGTGAATATTCACATCCATACGATCTAAAGAATTTGAAAGAGGGAAAAGATTCAGAAACTAACAATGTATCCCATCTGAAATCCAAAAATTGTGGGAGGAAGAGGATTGAAATTAATGTGGTTCGGTTCAAACAGATCCCTCTTCACTGAAGGACTACCCTTGATTCACTTGCTTTTTCCTTAGGTGCAAATAGGAGTTCCTTGTTCAGACGTATAAAACAAGTTGCGTTAAAGATGACATTTTAATCCAATAAAACCATTTTTAACAGAGGAGAACTAGAGGGCTAGGTTAAATTTTTGTTTGTCAATGATTGATAATGCAATAATTCCTAGTAATCCTCAATTCTATGGCATGTACAACACTATACATATTGATGAAAATTGGTTCGATATATCAAAGAAGACTAAGAACTATTATATGCTTTTGGATGACGAAGAACCCTTGCGTACTTGGCAAAGCAAGAACTTCATTAGCAGGGTAATTTTCTTTGCCGCTATTGCTAGACCAAGGTACAATGCAGAAGGTAATATGACTTTCTCAAGAAAAATAGGAAAGTTTGAAACCAGAAACCTAAACAGGAAATGTCTGCAAAGTCTTTAAGAAACTTATTTTTAACATTCTGATAAATTTAAATGTTAAACCAGAAACTTATTTTTAAATTTATTTAATTTTATTTTTAACTTAAACAGGAAAGACTACAAAGTCTCAAACCAGAAACTTGAACAGGAAAAACTACAAAGTTTTAAACCAGAAATTTTATTACTCAGGAAAACATTATTAAGACTGCAAAGTTTTAAAAAAATTGAACCTAATATACAAATTTATAATGCTAAAAAAAATCTCAGGAAAATTGTTGCAGCAAATTGCCTCAATTGTATAATAAGTTCAAAATGGCTGATGAGTTCTGAATCTGTAAGTTCACAAAATGAAATGAATAATCGTATGTAAGAGATCAAATCTCTTTGGAGGTCCATTCATCACGAAAAGCCTCTGCACCTCTTTCAATCTCCTATGCATTCTCAGGTACTGAGTTGAATATATACTTAACAGAGTGTTCTTGATGTTAGGAATATCTTTAACTTGTATCTCAATTGAAAATGCCTTCCAAATCAGTACATCACTGAAAGGATTGAATCCTTTACAAGTATCATCATCTTCTAATTGTTTTCTTTATTACATAATCTGTTGGCAACATTTTTTCCCACAATCCAAAACTTTTCTAAAAAAGTCTCTACGAGCAAATGCAGCTCCCTGAGAAATCTATCTTCCATAACACAAGTCAAAAACTTCCCTTATACAGCATGATTGAAGAAAGTACAAAAGAATTTAAATAACAAGAGGACAAGCCTTAGCAATATCAATAGCTTTCAATATTTCAGGAACAAGGGGAAAAAATATCCAAAGAAACAATTGAAATTGAATCACAACCTATAATTAGACGCAAATGGGAAATCTTATATGATAAGTCCTCAGAACAACAGGAAAGGAAACGGAAGAAGAAGAAGAGAGAAAAAAAAAGGGCATCTCAATTTCTTTGTTCTTTGTTATGTTGCAACGGCTCTTCCTTCGTCTGACTCAAAACCACTGTGGAAAGTAGGTAGCCAACATAAACTTGTACATCTTCTGCATTTCCTCATCCCCAAATACTAGGAACTCCTCTTCTGGAAACTTGTTCAGATCTAATCCGCCATCCACCTCATTTAAGTCAAAGTCCCTCTTACCCAAACACTCTTTTGCAATCACAATAGAATCATCCATGACATATTTTTCTAGGATAATCATTCAAATCAAAGTTGTGGCGGGTACCATTGTTAAGATTTGCTGTAGAATGTGTGGACGATTCAACAACTCCACCCAAATCCCTTTGGTTCGAATTTTCCTTTTGTTCGAAAGAATCTCGACCACCATCCCATTAACAAAACTATCTTCAACAAAAGAAGCTTCCACAACCTGATTCGTAGACCCTTCAGATTGATCCATGACGAATCAAGATTTCACAAATCTCTAAAGTCCATTGATAACGGCTGTCTAATTTCATACTAAATACTGATTGATACCCCAAAACCACTACAAATATGAAAAATTATATGTTCTCTTAAACGACTTATAAAAAGAACAGAGAAAACACTAAATTCCTTTGGCACTTTTTTTCCCTTTTCTTTTTCCCTAACTTAGAACTTATGGTTCTTTTAGGAAAACTTTAGTTTTTACATCCTCTATTATATTTTTCTTGATACAATTTCTAATACATTAATAATAATAATAAATAGAATCTTAACAAGTGTCTTTTAATTATTTTTGTAAGTATACTTTATTAATTGAATTCTAAAAAATAAAATAAACTCTAAAGTATTTAATCTTTTAAGACAGGTAAATCTTTTACTAGTGCATTAAATTTTTGAAAGTGTCACAAAAAGGTGTACTGAAAGATTCAAAACATTATTACTTGTTCCTAATGGTGAAAGGAATTCTTAGGTTATTTTGCAGATTGTTTTGATTTTATTTTGTTATTTCTATTCTTATCTTCTCTCAGTTTAAATTGGTCAGTTAGGATTCTCCTCTTCTTTAGGGGATTTAATAGGAGTTCAGTTTTGTTTCTTCTTGTATGTATATGTTTGACATTCATTCAAATAATACATATATTCTGGTTATTCATTTTTGTGAAGATTCTTTATGGTATCAGAGATGTTCACTCTCCAACGAGATTTTTTTTTTCCCCCTTTTTTCCTCCAATGGCTTCCACTGTCACAACCATTTTCAATACAAACTCATCCATCTCCAGCAATCACTTGGTACAGTTCAATCCCACATCCTAATTACCCATCAAATTACATGGCAACTCCAGTTTCATGACTAGGAGAGCCCAGTTAACCTTGTTACTTGAAGGACATGATCCGTTTTTGTCATATAGATGGCAGCATACCTGCTTCTTCTACAACAGTAACCAGAAATGACGTTGTGCAAAATAATCCTGCATGGCTTCGTAAAGATCGTCTCATTCAACAAGCAATGATGGCATCTGTCGATACCACTATAGCTTTCACAGTTGCAGGTGCTTCCAATGCTCAAAATGCTCTTACATTATTACCCACTTCGCTTGCTAACAAGGTCATAAGAGTCATACTCTTGTCCAAGAGTCATACTTGGACAAGATATTGAAGAAGTTCAATATGCATGAGTC
Source organism: Parsonsia alboflavescens (assembly GCA_028571225.1). NCBI lineage: Eukaryota > Viridiplantae > Streptophyta > Magnoliopsida > Gentianales > Apocynaceae > Parsonsia > Parsonsia alboflavescens. The sequence goes on from JAOXNR010000030.1 coordinate 4,051,341, forward strand.
TAAGAGAGGTCTGTTATCTGCAAGACATGGAATTCATCTTTCTAAGCAGATGTCTCCCAAGACACCTAAAGAGATAGAGAATGTCTAATGTTCCATATGCTTCGGCAATTGGAAGTCTTATGTATGCTATGTTGTGTACAAGACCAGACAACGCCCATGCTGTTAGTATTACTAGCAGGTTCCAGTCTAATCCAGGTCCAAAACATTGGACTGCGGTCAAGACCATATTTAAGTACTTAAATAGGATTAAAGATATGGTATTGATTTTTGGAGGAAATGATTTGAGAATCGATGGATTCACGGATTCTGATTTTCAATCAGATGTGGATGATAGAAAATCTATCTTTGGATTTATCTTTACTTGTAATGGAGGAGCACTAAGCTGGAAAAGTTCCAAACAAACTACCACTGCAGATTCCACTATAGAAGTCGAGTATGTTGCTTCATCTGATGCGGCAAAGGAAGCTGTTTGGATGAAAAAGTTCATCACAGAACTAGGAGTAGTTCCTATCATTGAATCAATAGTACCTCTATAGTGTGACAACAATGGTGCTATAGCACAAGCAAGGGAACCAAGGTCTCACAAAAAGTCCAAACACATTGAGCGTTGCTTCCACCCCATTCGAGAAATCTTTGGGAGGGGTGACATCACCTTGCAGAAAATAGCATCAGTTGAGAATTTGACAGATCCGCTTACAAAGCCTATGTCACAGAATCAGTTAAGTCGTCATTTGGATATGATGGGACTTAGATTTTGTAATGAGTGGCT
>JAOXNR010000030.1:4052209-4102574 GCA_028571225.1 Parsonsia alboflavescens
ATTTGTGTTGAAGAAATCCAAACTAATAGATCATATTGGAAGACAATCATGGTCATTAGTCACTAGCTTGAATCTCTCGTTGAAGTCTTGGGCAAAATTTCAGATTATGAGTGACATTGGGTATGGAGAGATAGATGTTGAAATTCCAGCCATAATTCAAGTGAAATGTAGAAATCTAAGTTACATTGTGTAAGGGTGAAATGGTCTTTATCATGTCTATGTTAACATTAGTTATAAAATATGTATTGATAGACAATGTTCTGCATCTTGTTATGTAAGATATTTATTTAACTATGTAGATCTTATATTTTTTTAACTTCTATAATGGAGTGATTGGGTCATGTAAGGTTCTGGATGTGGACTGAGCTACTCTTGCTGATTTTGAAAGAGAATAAATGGTTACAAAGACTTAGTTTTCTCGAAAATGTAGGAAGGGCCAAAATAGGATATTTTGGGGCATTTACTTATCTGGCCATGTTAGTTTATTGATCTTATAATTTGTGATACTTCATCAAGTTTCGTAGCACATTAAGAGTCAAGAATTTATTGTGGAACCTTAAATTGAATTAATATGTTATTAGCTGTAAATTCTAAGTGTCTAGCCTTGTTGAACTTATATAGGAAAGTTGGCAATAACGAGAAGTGAGGGGATCATGAAAGCTATTTACCCTCCTAATTCGGGATCAAGTCCCAGGGGTTCGAGTGCATTGAACAGCCTGTCTAATGACCTTTTTTCTTCTCCGGGGAAAGCAAGCGGTATGTTAAGCTCCTCGATGCTTGACACTCACCTCGAGGAAGTCTTTCAAAGAATTACAAAGTGTACTATATGCTATTTAATTTTGTGCAACAAACTCACCTACTTTTGCATGTAATACAATTCGAGTTTCTAAAATTTTATATTGACAAAGAAAACCGATAATTCCAACAAGAACCTTTCGAAAACAATACTGAAAGAACAACAGAAGTCGCTACTTATAGACTCTCTTTGGTATCACATCTATTGCAACAAGGAAACAAATTCTGTCATTCAATGGATGAGAAAGCAGGACATACATTTGCTCACTTACATTTTGGTCCCAGTTGTCATGTGGTAATTATTAGACTTAGCCTATTGAACATTTATTGCAAATTTCATTTTAGTATCATTAATTTTGTAACACAATTTTGTAACTTAAACATGTAGAAACCACTAATTTCTCTTAATTTATTGTGGATTAAATGACTGCTCATCAGACAAATGTACTATCCTTCTAGACTAATTGTCATTAGCGAACCAGAGTGCCTTAGAACTGCTAGCAAGACGGTATGTTCATATTTCAAACTATGAATCAGAATTTCCAACTCATTTATGGAATGATGCTCTAATCTTGATTGTGTTTTTTTCATGTCATTTGATTCCTATAAGACGTCTACAAGGCAAAGGGCGACCCTAACAAAGCTGATCTTCACAGCATACCTCTTTTTTTTTTTCCTTCTTTTTTTTTTTTGCGACAGTAACACTTTTCCTAGTATCATGTACTCCTAGGTTCCTCATCAATTCGGGGGTGTGGAATGAGGTTATTATGTCATCATATTTTCCTACCTGTTTGCTTCAAATACTCCCAAGACATTCAGATTGGATGATTTGCATATCACACCAGATAGGATCTCTATTGTGGAACTAAACACAAGCCGGACATATCTTAATAATCTAGAAGAGGTGGGGAATGATACACTCAAGGACAATAGTGAGGATACTGCAGAACTGGGATGCTATATAGTGATTGTCTTCAAACTATGGCATGACGAGGGAGTTTTAAAGGAGAAAAACGAAAGCTCTAAAGTTTGAAAAAATAGAAGAACTGTGAGTTTCCCTATGGGCTAATATTGTTGATATTGTATACTTGTCCTAATTTTATTGTCATGCCCAAAATATATCAATTTTATTTCTTTTACAGGATGCTTGCAATGGAAATGAAAAGAAAAACGATCAAGAAGTGGGGCCCTCCTAAGTATCTTCAGCTACCATTCCTCACTCTATGGAAATGGGGGAGCCATAATCCCAATTGCAACATGTGTCAACACCATTCACCAAATTGAGAGCCACATTATTTGTGCAAGCAAGTCAACCTAAACTCCCCAAGGTTGCAAGTCCCTCACTACACAATTCAGTCACACCCATCTAGAAAGTTCCTAGAATGCAAACACGCAACATGGTCAACTCTAATGTTGGGAAGAAATTGTTGACGAAACATAGTGATTTGCCAAGTACCAAGCCATCTTCTGATCACACAACCTCAAGTGAGTACATTATTATATTCTTGCTGGTAATAGGAGTTCCTAAAATCAATACAGTGTAACTAATTGCATGTATCTTACTCTCTAAAAATTCAGTCATCTTTCCAATTGGAATGTTTTATCTTAATTAAGCAGGGGCTACTGCTGTTTCATCAAGAAAGAAAGGTCGTAGACCAACTAGGATACCTAGCAAATGGGGTACTAGGAATCACCTATGTGTTAATTTGTCAGCTTTAGGTGGCATTATTAGTGATGATTACACTCAATTTGCTATGACTTGTGATGTCCTAGCCAAGAATGAAAAAGAACTTCCAATGACTTCCCATTCATTCAATGATGTGCCAAAGGAGATCAAGGATTAGCTGTGCCATGAGATAAAGGTATAGAAATTAAATTTATTCAAAGTCATTGAATAAATAACTAGGTAGAAGTATTATTGATAGTAATGTTAATCCCCTTTGCCTATGTGTTGAGGTTATTATGATATGAAATGGTCCAAGAGAAAACTTTTTGGTCTTTTATTTGGCAAAATATGGACTTTATTGGCTACAAAACATTACTCTTCAGTGAGCAGTAATTTGAGATGAATGTTAACTAATTGTGCATACTTTTACTTTTTAGGAAGACAATAGTAGATTGCCCAACAATGATGACGTCTAAAGGGTGGTATTTCAAATGATTAATACAACTTGGAGGGACCACAAATGCAGGCTCAAGAAGGAATTCTTTAAGCCCCTGCCAAGATTGTGATGAAATACAGTGTTACTAGGACGCAAGGGTTGATCCAAGTTCATGGGAAGAAATATGCAAGTATTGGAAGAAGGATGAAGTGAATGTTGTTTTTCTTCTTTGATCTCCAACTACTTTATTTTTCTACCTCAATTATTATTAATTGTTTGAAAATTACCATGTGTCTAATTCAATTATACAATAAAATATAGGTGGAGTCTACTCAGAACTCGTTGACTCGGTTTTCCCACATAAAAAGGAAGGATACCAAGGCTGCAAAAAAAATGGAGCTGAAGAAGATCCAACACAATTGCACAAAGGGTTTAAAACTGGAAAAGGAGAGAATTAGAGAGGAACTTGAGGGTGAGCATGAGACATTCAAGGCAGATTTGGAAACAAATATGGGAGCAGAGGTCCGTCGTCAGGTGGGGGAGGAGATGAAGACATTCTTTTTTTCACGAATGGGTACCAGTGTTGCGGGCCTTCAACCTACAACCCCATTTCCTCCCTCGAGTGGTTAGAACACTTCACCTGGAGTTGCATTGATCAGTAGGAAACCTCTCAAAAGCTAATGCATCAAAGACTCAAACCTTTCCTTGATTATCTTCTTATTTCAGGTATACTTTGTTTATGGGGAAAATTGAACATGTTTGTGCCATGAATAGGATTTAATTCGGTTTCTTTTTTTCCTTTTTCTAAAATTTCCTTTTTGTAAAATCGAGATAATCTGTTTGTTGTATGTGTTGAATTTATTTTGATTTCCTCTTGATCTTGGAGCTTAAAATTGTGATTTTGTGAGTGTAATTTGTCCCTTGATTTTCAACCTCTCTTTTTTTCTTTTTTCCTCTCTATATTTCTTGCTCTTGCAATTAGGTGCACTTTGTTTTCTCTTCATTTCTGCGATCACTCAAATTTTGGTTATCATACTCCTCATTTCACCTTATATTTTGTGTTTATGTTGTGAGATTATTATGTCCTCCGTTTTTACAAGGCTAATTTTCCTTTTTGTTCTTGTTTGATTAAGTTTTTATGATTTGGGAGTGTCTTATTGATTAACTAAAAGTATTAAAAAGGACGAGTTTTTGTTTTTTTTTTTTTTTTGCCAAATGTTTGTGCCAAGAATTCCTTTTCTTTTCTAAAGATATGTTGGTTTGTTTGGTGATCAGTTTTTATTTAGGGATTTCTCTTGAATTCTAAAAATGTTGATGCTCTTTTACTTTATGAAGATGGTTATCTTGAGTTGTTGCTCAACACTCTTATTTGTGCAAAGAAAGTACAGACTGCTGGTAAAGAGCGAAGAACACACACTTCAAGCAAATTTGGTGTGTTTTAATAAGTTATATATGAATTTTGTCCCTTTACATGTGTAATATTTTCAACTTTCTATTTTTTAACCCATTGGAACTGTTTTTCTCTTGTTCTCCCCTTTTTCCTCCTTTTTCTTTTGTAGCTTCAAAAAAATAATCAATGATTTGAGGATGTCGATGAGCTGGACAGTGAGAACAACAATGATGCGGGTAAAGATCCCTTTGTGTTCTTCTCATACCTCGTAAAATTTGAAATGTTTTTCCGTAGAACAAATTGTGGTATAATTTTGGTTTTGGTCCTCCAGATATTATTTTGTATTTAATAAATCTATGATTGATATATTAACATGGAGGTGAGCTATGAGCCATATATTATGCCTCCATCTCAAGTGGTAATATTGGCTTATTACTACTAATATGAATTAACTTTGATTTCCAAATACTCTGGTTTATTTTTACATGAATCAATATTTTTAAATTTTAGTACTAGTTTGCAGCACGATTTTGTTACATTAACTTGTTATAATTTCGTTCTTCCTTAATTTCTAAGAGATTGAATGGAATAATGAGCTTCCATGGAAGTTTTGAATGTTTGTCTTGTTGGGAGATTTCATAATTGAAGTGGTGGTTGTTTGTTATTATTTGAGTCAGGTCTTGTTGGATGTAGGAATTTCATTATTTTAAATTTTGTTGGCTCTTCTTGGAAATGTTGTTGGATGTGGCCATAGAGCTTGGAAAATGTTCTATTTTTAATGGGGACTTTGTCAAAAAAAAAAGAAAAAATTTAAATGTGAAGTGTAAAACCCCCCATTTATGTATTTAATTTTTGATCATGGATTAGGGCTCTTGATTGATTGATAAAATTTTTATCAATATTAGATTAGTTAAATTTTCCAAAAGCAAAGATTCCACATATTCATTTTCTCAAAAGTTTTTCTTTGGTGCATAAACTTGATGCAAATATTGACCAAAATCTAGTTACCAATACAATTTTGGAATTATCTAATCATTAATAAAATAATGAGCAGAATTCAAAAAAGAATGGTACCATTTCCAATGCTTCAAATAAACCAAAATGTTTGTTTGAGCCCTAGGCTCCAAATAAATTCAAAAAATCATTTCTAAAACCTAATACCTAATTTCCAACAATAGCAACCACAAGAAAGATCACTAGGAAAATTGAAAACTAAATAAGGTAATGTATATATGGCGGCCAAGAGATCGCCACATAAAAGATTATACTCCAACAACCGAAGAACAAGCTAAGGTATATAAGATGGTCGCGTACAATCGTTTATAGGTATTGCTATATACAATGACTACAATGCCTTCGTTATAGGCACAACTATATACAACGAGTACTGACATTTGGATATAGTACCCTATGCATCATATTTGAAGCGAAATTCCCAGAGCCAACTTGTAAACTACTTAGATATACGACAACATGTTATCTGCTGTATAAAACCCTTTATTTGTGATGGCCCATCTCGTATACCTTACAATAGACTACAACTTGTTGTATATATGCTTCACATTATACGGCGACCGTGGAGTCCTAGGATATAATTTTTTATAAGATGGTTTGTAGCATAAAACCTCTATTTGCGATGGCTCTATGGCCATCATAAAAATGCCCATTGGAAATGGCTCTGTTTCTGGTAGTGAACCTTTGGGAGTGTTGCTCATGTAGAGCTTTTCTATAGAAGTGGAAAATCTAAGGCTAGTTGTGTTGCTTCCAGCTTTTTGTTGCAATTGTAAATGCAGGATGACATTTTGCTCAATTTTCTCAGAGGTTGTCATTAATATATTTAGCATTGTCGTGTTCATGTTGTTATGTTCCTTGGCCTTGTTTTTTCTATTTTGTCATGTACTTCTATTTCTCAGCTAAATGGAAGTAAATAAGTGAAAAATGTCCGAACAAGTATCAAATGACCAAAAAATGGAGAACCAGTATCAATTGACCAAAAGTTGGTAACTTTTGGCAATGCAAAAATATATCCATTGTTCCAAACAAAAGAGCACAATTGAATCAATGCATCTAAACACGACTTCCACAACTTAGCATTTTTACATAGCTTACATTAGCTTCCTGACTTAACTGAAAGGACTAACATTAAAATGCTCTAAAACCAGTTGCTGCAATATCCATTTCACATCAACTTCTCAAACAAACAACCACCCACACACATAGCTATAAAGTTAATTCTTATTCTCAAACAAACCCATAAAAATTAACCAAGATAACCAATTGCAATAATCAATTTTTCACTCTGTTTTTCAACAAAGTCTCTTGTTCCTCCATCTACCTAATTGTTCTCTAAAGACCAGGCATAACAGTAGTTGCTCTCTCATAAGATTCCAGGGTCAACCCATTAGAAAAAACCACAACTCTCATTCACCTGTGAATCAAAAATCAAATTCAATGAATTAGTAAACAACATTTTTTGCTTCTAAAACTCATATCTCACAACCAATGATATATGAACTCACTTGATTCCTTCACATGCCAAGAAACATTTGTAAGTGTTGTGATTTGTCCAGGAGGTCTTCATCACTGCCTCCTTGCCACAATGACACATCATCGATGAGAAAGGAGCTACATTGGGGTTCCAAGAGCTGGCTGAATCTTCCTTCTTGTAATGCATCTGATCGGATATCTATATGATGATTCTATCCCTAATGAGAGAAAGATGTGAGAGGAAGGATAACAGATGGGTTTCTTTGCAATCGAGGTTCTAGATGTGATTTGGGGAAAAATTATAAATTCAGGTTGTTGGTTTAGTTAGTTAAATGAAAATGAAAGTGAACTACATATTTTGCCCCCGAAACAAACTAGAGACAAAGATCAGATGGGTAGCTCCAGTGTCTCTTTATCGGTAAATGAGAAAAAGGATCAAAGTTATAGCCCGTAATTTATTTAAGGACCTAGAAAACTTTAAAAAAAAAATCAAGGGACTAAAGTTACCAACCATCATTTATTTGGGGACCAAAGGCACCAATTATCCGGAAGACAAATGATTGTCATAAAAAAATTTTTTTAAAAGGATAAAACAACACAAATGGTTGAAAGGAATCTATCTGTAGTTCGTGTTGGATGTAAAGCAAAGCTAACAGTGGTCAAATGCCAAATAGGACCGAATTAGATCATTTGTTTGTTTGTTAAGAGCACAATCATTCACTATCTACGCCCTCGAAGGTATATCTTTTAAGGTCTCACGTGAGAGTATCAATTGTGAAAAAAGCCTTAAATCAACAACTCTCTGAGGAGAATGTATTGATATGCAAAAAAATTAGAATTATGGAAATTGAATCTGGTGGGGGCACAAAATATGAGGTGTACAAAAAAAGATTTATGGAACTTCAAAACAAAAAAAGAAACAGAAGAAAAGGAGAAAGATAGATCTTATGATGCTTTTGGAGATGTCATTGTGTTTGATACAACATATGACACCAACAAATATAGTTTCTGGTCCCATCACTGGAGTAAACCATCATGGTTAGACTACTATTTTTGGATGTGCCTTCCTAAGTGATGAAAAACAAAATCATTTCTTTGGTTATTCAATAAGTTGATGGAGGCAATGCCACAAGGTGCACCATTGACAATTATCACAAACCAGGATCCTGTAATGACGAAGGCTATAGAACATAATTTAACATCAACTGTTCACAGGTATTACATATTTCATATCTTTTGAACAAGTTTTCTAAAAAACTAGATTCAATAACATATTGTGACAACTATCATTGATACAAGGACATAATTTTCAAGAGTGAGACTACAGGACAATTTGAAGTAAGATTTGGTAATTTGATGAGGGATACCAGTTTGGAAGCAAATGAATGGTTGACTCACTTATTTAAGTTTCATGAGAAATGGGTTCCAAATCATGTGATCATGTTCTTTAGTGCTAGAATGAGCAGTAGTCAAGAAGTTGAGAGTTCACATTCATCTTCCAAGAAATATATAAAGAAAAGAAATTCTTTTATGGGTGTTATCTATTACTTTAATAGAGCCCTGAATCATCAAAAGCACAAGAAGTTAGTTGCAGATCATGTTGATGCCAATGAGAAATCAAAGCTGCAATCTATGTGGGTGTTGGAAAAACAAATGGTGGAAGTATACACCAAGTGCAATTTTATAATCTTTCAAAGTGAGGTGTTTGAAAGTGGTGGTTGCAAAATCAATTGCTTATAAGAAAATGAGGACAATGTCATTTACTTTGTATGAAAGGATGACAATGATTCTCCAGGAAAACACAAGGAAATATTCTACAACAAGGTTACTGATCTTTTTTTTTTTTGCAGTTGTAAGAAATTGGAGTTTGAAGAACTATCTCGTAGACATATGATGTTATATTTTCAGCAAAAGCAGATGAGTCAATTACCTACTTGGTAGGGGTATAAATGAGACAAGACTATTCATGAACGGTTCAGGCTCGTTCGGTAAAAGTTCGAATTCGGATCGTCTTATATTAGCTCGAGCTCGGCTCTCTTCTTAAAGGAGCCAAGCTAAACCCATATATATTCGTTTATTTAAGCTCAAGAGCTTAAAAGAGCTTTTAATATATATAGTAATAATTTATTTATATATTATATAACATAATCTATTTTTTATATAAATATATATTATAATTTTTTTTTATAAAATAAATTTTACATTTTAAGATACAAAGATTTTTTATATTATATACATATAATATAGACATTAACTAGTAGCTATTAGATTTGTTTTAATCCAATGGTAGTAATTTTTAACCTTAAATTTTTATCCCAATTACACACTCAATTCTTACTTCTTAGTTCTTATAGCCGACTACAAACGAGACAAACCCTCGCCACTTCTACTCTTCTCAAACCACTTCCACACCACAGTCGGTCAATGTCGCCTCCTCCATTGCCACTGAAGTCATTGCCTATTGCTGAAGTCTTCTCCATTGCCACTGCTGAAATCGTCACTGCCTACTGCCGCTGAAGTAGCTGCCTTTGAAGTCGTCTCCTTCTGCTACCGAAGTCAGCGTCGGCATCGGCATCACTACTTGGTACTGTCTTCAGAAGAAATTACTCAGCACCATCGGCCGAGTCTTGAGAACTGAGTGGGAGAAGAGAAGAAATTAGGTATTTCCTTTCCAGTATCTATTTGGGACTGGCACCGGTTCATCAGTATCTATGTAAGAAAAATATTTTTATTGTGAGGAATGATATGGTTCAATCTTTTTTATCTGATGAGAAAATTTTGCAACATATTTGCGGGGAAAATGTAGGACTCCTTGGACTCATTAGAGTTGGCAGTCGTAGAGTTGTTCAAATTTCTACAAGCTTCATGATATTCTTTTCTATCTTAGGTTGTTACTTTCATTCTGAAACTGAATAATAACTAAAAGAACGAAGTTAAAATTCAATATTAATAATAGTGTTGTAGTTCAAAATGAAATTCTAGTACTAATTCAACAATTGCACTGTTGTGTTGCAAGAAAATTTGGAGCTGTTTTTGCATCCATCCCATTTTCTATATATGTGATATTGTACTGTGTTGTATTTGGCCTCATTATTATTGTATAAGACTTTTTTTTTTTCTTCCTTTCACACAAAAATATATATATATATATATATATATATATATATATATATATGGAAAAAGAGAGAGAGAGAGAGGGTTTTACATGGTAATTTTATTTTTTGTGAGTGGTGCAGGTTCAGTTGGGTTGTCATTTTTGTAGTTCACCAACATGAATTCTATGAGGAACCTATTTAAAACGGGTCTTTCACTGTTCCTTGGGATATCAATCCCACAATTCTTTGAGGAATATTGGAACCCCAATAGGCATGGTCTGGTCCATACTAATGTTAGATGGGTAGTTAGTACTTTTGTTTGAGAAAGAATGAATCCCTTTTTCAAATACCAAAAGGAAAAAAACATCACGATTTTCGGTCATTTGTGGATTGCAGTTCAACGCATTCTTGAACACTATATTTAGGTCACCACCTACGATAGGATTGATGATTGCAGTGCTCCTGGACAACATATTGGAGGCAGAGAAATCAAAAAAAGATCGAGGGATGCCGTGGTGGATAAAATTCAAAACATTTAGAAAAGTTTGAATGTATTTTATAGCTCCATTTTATTAGTTTGAATGTATTGTATAACTCCATTTTGATTAGTTTCAATATATTGTATAACTCCATTTTGGATTTTAAATATTATTATAGTAAAATTTAAGTTTAGTAGTTTTTTTTTAAAAAGTTTAAATGAGCTTGATCTTGAGTTGAGCTGAAATGAGCCTGATCTCAAGCAGAGCTTAAATGAGTTTGCTCACTAGTCGAGCTTAAACAAGCTTGAACTTGAATTTTTGACTCTTTTAGACAAGTCCGAGCCCGTGCTTGAGCCTTCCTTACTCTTCATGAATCAAGCTTGAGCCTAGATATTTCGGCTCTTGAGAGCTCGAGCCCAAGAATGAAAAAATATAAACGAGCCAAACTCAAGCCTAGTAGATTCGGTCTCAACTCAACTCATCTCATCTCATTTACACCCCTACTACTTGCTGTATTTTGAATAGGTGGACACAAAGTGCAAAAATTGGATTACAAGATACCAATGGCATGTCTTTGATGTCACGTCATGCAAGTCTTTCCCTTTATGCATCCGTTGCACTTGATGATGCAACTTTAACTAATGAAGCCTCATCCTTTTTACTTGGTGATTTGAAGGTGATACATGAAAAAATTAAGGGTATTAATATTGAGTCTAAGAATGTTATCTCACAATCACTTAGCAAAACTTCAAAGCAAACACTGAATGTTAGTAATCCTATAATAGTGAGAGGTAAAGGATGTGAAAGAAGACTAAAATCAAGAAAAGATAGAGAAATTCCAAAAAAGAGGTTGTGTCGTGGATGTGGAGTTTGCAAGCAAGCAGTTGACAAAAGAAACTGTCCAAAATTAAATGAAAGGTAACTTTCTTATTTATTTGTAATATTTGACTTTACCATGACAAATATGACATTAAGTTTAAATTGTTTTTTTTTATTTCAATTCTATGGTGGATGATAAAATTTTGGATACTATATTGAATTTATATGAGAATTTTTTATTGTTTATGGTGTAAATTTAGATGATGTATTTTTTCTATGTTTGATTAAAAGCAGGATCAAATATGCATGGTCTAACTAAGAAGTGGTATCCTGCCCTTATCTGTTTAATAAGGATTTGAAAGTATGAGATTTGTGTAAGTTATTAAATAATGAATGGTCACTTAGTATTTCTTTGGTTTATGTCTGTGTGATTGGAATGTTTCTTTGAGGTTTTAGGATACATCTTGGATATTTCTAGTGTGCTACCGAGGAAATATATGGTGATGTTTATGTGGGTAACAATGCAACTTGGAGGCTGACTAAGCATTGTGGTTGCCTTTACTTTTGACGCATGGTTAATGAAAACAACTAGTTTTAGAAGTGAAGAACCTTGGGTCCAGCACATGAAGTGATTTTAAATGAATGTATGGTTATGTGACAAGAAATGTATTGAATGTATGTTACCTTTAATGGCTTCTCATTATTCCGTTCTTCCTGTTAAACCGACATGCTCTGCTCTTGTTCTAGGGTTTAATCTTTTTCATTCTGTGAAGTTGGAACTTTCTTCTTGCATTTGGTTGCTGAACTATTCTTGTGTTTTCTGGGAATAAATTGATATAAGAATTCTGGTTAGGAGGGTCAGATGTGGTTTGCAATTGTGTTTGGAGGATCAATTATTGTTAGTTAGATCCTTCTTCTTTCTAAATATGAGGGACATATGTCGTCTATAATTGTTTGTAATACCTACTCTTACCATGCTTTCAGCTCGTGATTCAATGTTTCTTTAGCACTTTAAGCTTTATTTGAATTCTTGTTGTTTGATTGGACGCCGGTTGGAGATTATGTATTCCAATCTAAAGTTAATTAGTTACAAAAGGGCTTCCACCTATAACTTAATGAGGGCAAAATGAAACCATAAAGCAGAGTAAAATTTCATGATGGGCTCGTTAATGCAGCAAGTCAAGAACAAGAAAGAAGTAGTGAAAAGTACATACTTTGTTCGATCACAACAAGAATACCATCTTTTGAGCAAATCATTGCAAGCAGAAATCAAAAGTCCCTCTTGTTTAAATAAAAATAAAACCATTTCACAAGTTATAACATTCTAATATCAATTGAACTTTTCATACATAAAGATCCTACAGATGAAATTAAAAGTTAACGATACTAATTCTTACATTTTGAATTTAACTTTTCATACATAATATATCCTACTAACAGCACAATCAACGCATAAAGGAAATAAATTATAGTCTTGTGGTACACCCTTCACTTGTTTTCTTCTTGATTGGCAATTAAAATCTTGAATATCTTTTCAAGCTTAGCATCCATCCCTTGCATATTACAATTTGCTTTCCAACTTAGGTTAATAGCTTGTATTTCATCATCCCAATAAAAATTTCCCCAATACATGTCATCCAGTAAAGTAACTAAACATTAAAATGATAAAAAGAACATAACATTGAATGTATTATAATAGGGTTATTGCTTATAGGATATATTACCTTATTATGGTAACACTTCACATATTTTCGATTTGGATTTTTTTCGGATTGGGAGATTCTTGGCCTCAGGTATCTACCACACTCACATCTTTTTAAGTGAAGAACATCATTTGTACTGGATGTTGACATTTCACCTATGTAGGAAAATAACTATTAACTTCCGGCCTAGTTTTTATTAACACTATTAAACCTTAGATTGCAAGGTGCAATGGCTAGTTCATATTCAAGAATAGATACTGCCAGCTAGAACACCATTCATTTTCATGGCCTACGTTGCCTTCGTGTTCAAAGATTCGGCAAACTTTACAAGTAAGCATGATAATAACAGTAAATTTGCTGCTTAAAAATTATGTATTTTTCATTTAGAAGAATTTTTTCAGGATCTTGATTAGTTCTAGAAAATATGTCAATTTACAAATCTCTTCCTCATACATTCTGCTTCCAACTTAACAATTACTTGAAAAAAAAATTAAAAAACATTAACAATTACTCAAATTTAAAATAACTTAACAAGAGGATAAGAAATAGGTAATCTTAGATGCTGGAAAAAGAGGTAGTTACATCTTTAGCTTTCTTTATCTTCGAGAGGTTACATATGGTGGAGAGGATTTTTTATCTTCGAGATTTGACGGAAGAATAGAAGGTTAAGATTGTGGTGATTAAGTTGCGGAAACATGCTTCGATTTGGTGGGAGCACGTTAAGAAGCAAAGAGCTAGAGAGGGAAAGTCAAAAATTTTGACTTGGGAAAAGATGAAGAAACTGCTGCAGAAAAAGTTCCTGCCGGTACACTATCGGCAAGAGGCGTTTATTGATTATCATTCCATTTGGCAGCAGGAGTTATCAGTGGAGAAATACGTCACAGTGTTTGATCGGCTACGCATGAGGTGCGACGTCGCCGAAGAAGACTAGCAGACGGCAGGGGTGAAATTCGAGATTGCTAATGTGGTTCAACTATAGCAATTTTGGACGTATGAGGATGTTTGCAGATTGGCCTTGAAGGTCGAAGGACAGCTTAGGAGGAAGGGCGGCAGTTCGGGCTCTAGGGTTTCGAGTCGATTCCAGAACAAATCTAGTAGGCAATCATCATCTACAGCAGTTATGAATGAGTGAAAAGGGCTAGCCGGTGACCAAGGATAGCTCATAGGGCCGAATCAGCAAAGGTGCGACCACGGGGGTAGCGGCCAAGCGGTGTTTTAAGTGCCATCGTTTTGGGCACTTTGTCGTAGACTGCCCAAACATGCCGTTCATGACTCTCAGCGAGGAGGAGAACCTACATGCAGATTCGGGAGAATCCCAGATGATTTGACGATTGCTAAGTGTGGCGGCGGAAAACGAGTCTTGGCTGCGACTTAACATCTTCCATACTCCATGCACTGCCAGGGGAAAGGTGGGTAACATGATTATTGATGGAGGCAGTTGCAAGAAAGTGGTCTCAACAACAATGGTCGAGAAATTAAGATTGGAGATAGTGGAGCATCCGTAGCCTTACAAATTGTCGTGGCTAAAGAAGGGTAATGGAGTTAAGGTCATCAAGCGGTGCTTGGTACAGTTCTCAATTGGGAAGAGGTACACTGATGAGGTATGATGTGACATGGTTCCCATGGATGCTTGTCACATTCTGCTAGGGAGGCTCTGGCAGTATGATTGACGAACGAAGTATGATAGGTTTCGAAGTACCTACACCTTCAGCAAGGACGGCCAAAACATTACGTTGGGTCCTTCGGATTTGAGGAAAGAGGCAGCAAAGGCTCTATTGTCTAAGGCTGATTTTCGAGAGGAGGCAATTAAGGCAACAGAGATTTTTGCTTTGGCGGTTATGGAGCAAAATGAAGATCATTCCGAGTTTCCTGAGGAGATTATTCCTTTGTTGAGGGAATTTGCCAATGTAATGCTAGAGGAGTTGCCTTCAGGACTGCCACCTATGAGGGATATTTAGCATCATATAGACTTCGTCCCGAGGGCTGCAATTCCGCATAAGGCAGCCTATTTTATGAGTCCGCAGCAGCATGAGGAGTTAGAAAGGCAGGTGCGGGAGTTGATGGAAAAGGTGGTGGTCCAACAGAGTATGAGTCCTTGTGCAATACCAGCACTGCTGGTGCCGAAGAAAGATGGTTCGTGGTGGATGTGAACAAGATTACCTTCAAGTATAGATTCCTAATTCCCCAATTTGATGACTTGATTGATCAATTGCATGGGGTGTCTATCTTTTCGAAGATAGATTTAAGGACCGGATATCATCAATTTTGGGTTCGGCCAGGAGATGAGTGGAAGAACAAGTTTAAAACGCGAGATGGGCTGTGCAAGTGGATAGTCATGCCGTTTGGATTGTCGAACGCTCCTAGCACTTTCATGCGGTTGATGAACCAGGTGTTTCGTACGTTCATTGGCTGATTTGTGGTGGTGTATTTCGACGACATTCTGATTTTCAGTTGTTCGATTGGGCAGCATTTACAACATTTGAGAGAGGTATTTGAGGTGCTAAGGGAGCAGAAGTTGTTCTCAAATCTGAAGAAGTGTCACTTTTTGACAGATCAAGTGACATTTTTGGGGTACGTAGTGACGGGTGAAGGTATTCGGATGGATCCTGCAAAAGTGGAGGCGATTCTGAATTGGGAGACCCCAAAGACGATGTTTGATGTTCGAAGTTTCCATAGACTGGCATCCTTATACAGGCATTTTATCCGACTACTCCATTAGACCTTAATCCATTACCAGTCCACCACCAGTTCAATTCGGATGCAGAGGAGCATGCTCAGCAAATCAAGAAGTTGCATTCCCAAGTTCGTGATCGGATCAATCAGCAGAACTTACAATACTAACAAAGGTCGACAAGTGTCGGAAGAAGGTAGTATTCAAGGAGGCCAATCTGGTTTGGATTCGATTGAGGAAGGAGAGATTGCCGGTAGGCAGATTTGAGAAATTGCAACCTCGTGCAAATAGGCCATTGGTATTGGAGCGGTTTGATGACAATGTATACAAGATTGATTTGCCAGGCAACTACAACGTGTCGGTTACTTTCAATGTAGCTAACTTGTTACCTTACCAGTCCGAGGATGAGGATGGTTTTGCGAATGATGTAGGACAAGTCAGATTCGAGGGCAAATCTTTTCCCAGTAGGGGAGGATGATGCCGGGCATCATTCTCGAGGCGACTAGTCCAAGCTCGGATTGGGCTCAAATTTGATTGGGTGATCTGGAATGGCCCAACGATCAATAGACACTATTGTGCTGTGTTGCAAGGCATTTGTCGGCCATCTAGAGTCATCTTGATGGAGTTTGGAGCATTTTTCTATTTTTAGTGGCATTGTCGTAATTTTTCAATTTTTAAGGGTTAGTTTCGTAATTTTTCAATTTTTAAGTGGTAGTTTCGTAATTTACTGTTTTCTAGTGGTATTTTTGTAATTTCCTTCCTTTTCAATTCCGATTAGGTTTAGGTTTTGTTTTTGCTTTAAATATTTCGTTTCTCATTGTTTTCGCAGCTTTTGACTAATTGAAAATTTTCTACTTCGGTCATTTTTCTGAAAACTTTTGTGTTTTTACAGTTTTCCAGCTTTTCTTCTATTTAGTCATTCTTTTCGACATTGTTCTTGCATCACTGACCTTCGTGGGCCTAGAGATGCGGGTTGGGCTGGGGCTGGGGTTAGGTTGGCCCATTTGGCCAAATTGAATTTTAAGACAAAATAATAACAATAATACTAAGAAGTTTTTTTTTCCCTTTCTACCTATCATTTACACACACTGACAGACTCCACAGCTCACAAATCACCAATTTTTTTTCCAGCATACATTCGTCTCTCCCAAATTCCCAATCCAAATAGAACCCTAAATCTGCATTACTACTTACTAGTCTGTCTACCACCACGTCTCCTCTCCAACCTATCACCACCACCACAACAGCAGCGAAGGAAGAACCCTGAACGCTGAAGGTTGCACTCATTCAGCAAAGTAGCAACATGCACCACTGCACCAAGCAGTCATGCAAGCTACTACGAAGGTTCATCCTGAATCCTTACAAACCTGAATATGTTTCTAACTTTTGTTGGTTTTGGTATTTCCGGCAGCAAACACATGTTCTTTTTGGAGAAAAAAATTATGTATTTAATATGACTTTTGGCTTGTGATTGAAAGGTTGATGATAGTCCAGTTAATAATCCTCTGTATTTTGATGATGAAAATGGTTCTGAGTCTATGATATGTTCTCTGCATTTATATTTCAATTATTTTGTTTGAATTATTACAAACCTAAATGAAGTTGGAAGGGTTTTATTTTCATAAAATTTTCAATTCCTACCATCAAAAGTGTGTCTAAATTATAAAATTCTGATTTAAAGTTTATTTTCATGATTTAGATAATGGATGAAGAGATTGAGTGTGGGCTTTCATGGATTGTGGAGAAGATATAGATGTGAGGAGTGCAAGGACTTCTAATGAGTATCCTTCTCCACTTGTTGCTAATGTCAGTGTATCTTAGATTGAGGGTGAGGGCAGTAGTTCTAAAAGGGCAAGAAATGACACTTTATATGTTTGGAATTATCTGAAGAGAGTGGGTAAAGGAAATGATGGGATTGAGAAAGCAACTTGTAATAAGTGTGGAGAAGAGATTAAAGTTGGTGAACATCTACTAGAAATAATTATGGGACTTCTCATTAGCAACGTCATGTCCAAAGTTGTAAACATATTAATATGAAGTCTTCAAATGCTTCTTGATCATGAAGGAAAAGTAAGGACATCTAAATATAATCCTACATGATATACTTGCCCAAGCAATAATTAAGCATGTTTTGCCTTTTTCTTTTATTCAACATGATTTGATTAGAGTTTGGATTAAATCAATAATTCCATATGAGATAGTTATTTCTAAAAATACAATTGTTCCTGATGTATGTAAAATTCATATTAGAGAAAAGGGAAACCTTAAACAATTGATGGCTAAAATCCCAAATAGGATTTGTTTGACTTCTAATTTATGGATAGCTTATACTTCTGAGGGTTATATCTATTTGACTAGTCACTTTGTCAATGATAATTGGGAATTATGCAGCAAGATACTTAACTTTACTGTTGAAGTTTTGGCCTCTACTATCTTTAATTGTTTGAAAGGTTGGGAAATTGAGAAAAAAGTTTTCTCTATAACTTTGGATAATGCTTCTCTTAATGATTGTATGCAAAATATTCTAAAAAGTCTTCTTCACTTGCATAATAATTTGATTTATAATGGTGAATTTTTTTCATGTATGTTGTTATGTATTTGTTTTAAATCTCATTGTTAAAAAAGGTTTGAACGTGGTTGAATGATGCTTTATTCAAAATTAGAGGGAGTGTGAAATGTGAAAAAGGATCAGATTGGAAGAATAAAAAAGTTCAAAGAACGTGTTCAATAAGTTGGGGTTGATATGAGTGTTGGGTTGAGACCAGATGTGGCAACTAGGCGGAATTCAACATACTTGATTCTTGCAAATGCTATTGATATGATAAAATTTTTGAAGCACTTCACATTGTTGATAGAGGTTATAAATATTGTCCAAGTGAAGAGGAATGGAGAAGGGAGAAGATAATTTGTAATGTTTTGAAACCCTTCTATGAGATTACAAACTTTATGTCGAGTACTTCTTATTTCACTTCTAACTTGTACTGTTTGCTAGTTTAGAAAATTGAAGCTATGATATTTGCACATTTGAATAGTGAGGATGAAACTATTAAATCTATGGCTTCGGAAATGAGGACAAGATCTGATAAGTATTGGAGATAGTCTAAATACTTGCATTTGTAGCTATTCTTGATCCAAGATTTAAGTTTGAATTTGTGAAGTTTTTCTATGAGAAGAGTGATCAATTTTGTTTGTGATGAAAAGATGGAAACATTGATAAAAAATTTGAAAAACACTTTTTTCAAGAATATGTACGTACATGTGAAGCATTTTCCTCCAGTCATTTGTCATCTGATGTTTCTAAGACAATGAAAAGGAGAACTGATATGCAAGATGCAGTTGAAAAACTAATTAAAGTAAATTTGGTTCTCTTTTATATTTTTTATGTAAATTTTATTAATATTTCTTATTTATATTTGATTATAGCTTTTTTACCTTTTTCCTTTTTTATATTTAATCTATTGTAATAGTTTATCTTGAGACTTCAATCAATCTCTGCAACTAGAAAATCAAAATTAAATGTTTATTTAGAGGAGAACAAGGTTAGTAATGAAACTTTTCAATCGATCAATGTTCTTAATTATTGGAAGGACAACATGGTTTGTTTCCCCAACCTTTCTATCATGGCAAGAGATGTGTTGAGTATTCCTATTTCTATTGTGACATTCAACACTCCTATTACTACTGTGACATTAGAATCTATATTTAGTATTGGTGGGCATGTTCCGAATAAGTATAGGAGTTCTCTTCTTCCTGAGCATGTCCTAATGCTTATTTGTACAAAGAATTGACTACATGGAGTTACTCTAACTCCCGATAGTATAATTTTTATATCTTTACTCTTTATTCCTTTAATTTGATATTGAATTAATTTACTTGTTCTCTTCCTTTTTTGTAAATGGCGTTGATGATCAAAGCCTTGAGGTTTCATTGCTTTCAACAAAACATTTATATGCTACAATTATTGAAGATTTTAAATCTTGATTGAGGATTGTAATCCATTAATTACTTTTTCTTTATGTAATTCTTGTTCTAGTTGAATTTGAAGGCTTGAAGTCTACTTGAACTTGAACTTAGAAATTTGTTACTTTATGTAATTTTAGTTACCGCCCATAATATTGAGTATTGAGTACATAGTGACAATTACTTTGATGGAATATAGACTTTGTTGAAGATTTAAAAACGTATCTTGATATAATTTGTCATATGTGATATGATATAAATGAAATTTTATTATTGAAATTTTTTAACTTTTTTTAAATAATAGTATAGTCTATGTATATATTACATATTTGAACCTTAAATATATTACTTGATAATTAAAAATTATTATTTTAAAAAATATATGCAACCCGTAGGCTTAAGGAGGTTTGGTTGAATTTCAATATCTTCAATCTCTTTAGATCCGGACCAAGACCCTACCTGGCCCAAATTGAGTGGGCCTACGTGAGCTAGGGCTACACCGGTTCATATTGATAGGTTTACCCATAGTCACTATCTTCATTGCTTTCAACAAAACATTTATATGCTACAATTATTGAAGATTTTAAATCTTGATTGAGGATTGTAATCCATTAATTACTTTTTCTTTATGTAATTCTTGTTCTAGTTGAATTTGAAGGCTTGAAGTCTACTTGAACTTGAACTTAGAAATTTGTTACTTTATGTAATTTTAGTTACCGCCCATAATATTGAGTATTGAGTACATAGTGACAATTACTTTGATGGAATATAGACTTTGTTGAAGATTTAAAAACGTATCTTGATATAATTTGTCATATGTGATATGATATAAATGAAATTTTATTATTGAAATTTTTTAACTTTTTTTAAATAATAGTATAGTCTATGTATATATTACATATTTGAACCTTAAATATATTACTTGATAATTAAAAATTATTATTTTAAAAAATATATGCAACCCGTAGGCTTAAGGAGGTTTGGTTGAATTTCAATATCTTCAATCTCTTTAGATCCGGACCAAGACCCTACCTGGCCCAAATTGAGTGGGCCTACGTGAGCTAGGGCTACACCGGTTCATATTGATAGGTTTACCCATAGTCACTATCCGTGTATATGTACATAGTCCAACTCAAGAGAGTGCTGATAAGATTTAAACTCGGGACCTATGATCTCCACGCTTGTCACTCCACTTATTAGGGTATCTCCGAAGGTATATACATATCTGAAAATATTATAAAGTGCACTATCAAGTTTTTAACGGTCAACATAATGTTAATTTTTTTAAAAAAATAATAATAATAAATTTGATCCACTACCCCTATGATTTGGTTTATCCTTTTAAGATATAATATGTAAAATATATTTTAAAATATATTGAAGATTTTATTTTTTTTAAATAAAATCAAATGTTGACAGTTAAAACATTAAAAACTTAACAGTACTCTCCATAACATTATCAATGGTTATATATAGGGTAATTGGAATAAATACCTGTAAAGAAAATTCTGTGATATATAATGTACTCACTATGTGTAAAACTCATTTAAATTATACTTTATTCATCCATTTGTTGCTAAGAATGAGATAATTAAAAATTAAGGTGCAAGTGTAATTCTGTTCAAATACTACTTGTAAATTAAAAAGAAAAAATGAAAACGATCTTCACAAGGAAAAAAGGATTCTTTTTTCTTTTATCTTTTTTTGTCATCAAATTTATTATTATTATTATTGTGTTCTTTTGGTTGCTATATTCCGTGTTTCGGATTCTAAAAAAGCTTTTCCAGAGTAAAGTTTGAAAATTCTCTGACAATGATAAGTCATATGGAGTGGTTCTTAGGGAATTGAGTTGACGCCTAAATCGGGGAAAAAGGTAATGCTAACTTTGTTAGGATCAAAATTCAGTGCTCACACCATTTTCTGGTGTCCTTGCAATGCACGACAAATTCGGAAGCGGTTGGATTCTAACATTTGTCATACATATATCGAGGTGTTTGTTTGTGAGTGGCGAAGTTCTTAACATAGGATCCAACTGGATGTTTTACTTTTCCAATATATACATATTGTGGAATTCTTACAAGGGAAATGGAATACTAAAAGGACCTTGTCCTGGAGGTTACATCATCAGTTAAGAAGGAAACTCCCTTGTGGATAAGCCACCTAAATCTGGTAATTGAAGCTTTATGTAGACGGTCTATCTATTGACTAGCAGTATTATAGGGCGAGGGAAATGGTACAACAGTATGGTATCAACAGAGAAAAAGGTAAAAATACTGAGCTACCTTTGTAGAGTGACTACACACAGCTTATCAAGATTCTTGCTAGTAAAGATCTATATAATTCAAACTAACAAAAATTCTTTGTCCATGAACACCAGATAGAAAAAGATATACAACGCTGGTTTGCAGTATAATAATAGTATCATATCATGCACAACAAAACTATGAAAGGAAAAAAAAAATTAACATATTTCTGCTTTAAAATTTTGACAGGCAAAACGTACTACTGACCAAAAGCAGGACTTCAGCTTGCACTGAGACAGTTCTCCCAAGTCCCATACTTTGAGCTGAAGGTTCCACCACCACTCTGCTGTGCATACTCCGAAATTACTGCACGGGCACACATATCCCAGGTCTTCGCCATCTCCTCCAGTGACATTGGTTGTGAAAGACTTCTGAGCGAGATATTGAACCTTGACTTGGCCTTAATAGATAGATCCTCGTATTCTTTGCTGCAAATACAATAATTTTCCAATAAAACTCAGGACATCTCAAATCACTTATCCATATATATAAGCAAAAATATAACAAGACAAGGAAGATATTACTCACTTTGACAACCTCTGTACAAGTGGATAGGAATATTTAATCAAAATATGCAGTATTATGAGATAAATGATGTTCCTCTTTCCATTAGCCCTTTGTCACTATACTATACTTTTATTTGAATTAATAGGAAAAGCAGATTAAGAACCAATAATGCACAGGAAAACTTTTCAGGCTTAGTCCCGCACCTGACTTCAACTGGAAACTTGTCTAAGAGAATGGGAGAGCAATTTGGATAATTTGTGGGAATGAGCAATCTTAAAGGCTGAATTGGTGACTGCAAATGTATAAAGAAACAAAATTAATTAATCATAACTTGAAAGAAATCATAGATATCACTGAGGATAAACAAACATCAATTGAAATGGACGGAAAATCTCACCATTTGAGCTGACGCATACTGTGATTTCAGGTTTGGGCTGAGGGCCACAGCAATGAAAGAACACTTGACAACTGTTCCTTCACCTCCTTCAGAGGCAGCAGCCACTGCAGTTGGATCAACATCTTCATCACAGACATCAACCACTGTATCAATAAGTCGACGATTTATCTCATGTATTTCTTCCAAAAGGGCGTGATTAGTCTGCAGTAGTTTAACTCTCGTTATCAACGGAGGAAGCTAGGGAATTTACTATTTTGTATCAAACTTCACAATTATCTGTTCTAAACATCCGAAATGCAAATGCACAAAAAATTGCCCAAGAGGATAAACAAGGAATGATACATCATAGATGACAAAAGATAGAAATAAGAAATTACATTTCAGCTGAGAATTTTCTTTTCCACATAAGAACTAAAATATTTCCATTATTTATTTTGGCATAACAGGAAGAGTGAAACTTTAAACCCAGATCTTACAAAAGAGCAAGGAGCTAAACCAAGATCTTGAGTTTTGAATTATCTGTAGCTAGTAAAGTCAAAATACCACCCAAACACTTTTATGTCAAACCTACATGAACAAAATTATGATATTTCCAAATGTACAAAAATATAAGTAATCTTCCAGGCTAATTTAAGATCTCTGACTCCAAGGGTATGATATCTATACTTTTAAGTGCCCTCGGTTATCTGATTCTCTCAGAATCAAGCTATCTAGGAAATTGTTGTCAACTTTTGAATCGAGAAATAGGGGTTAAAATGAAAAACAAAGATTCAATTTGAGAAACTAAGTTAGAAGAAGAATGTTATGACTCCCTGGCGTAGGATCGAGTCATAGGAAGATTAATTGTGAAATCTGAATCAAAATCAACCACCTTCCCTTGCCCTTTCTTGTGTTCTTGGATCTATCTATCTTGAAGAATAATTCAGCTCATCAAAGGGAGGCTAAAACCTGAGTTTAATGGGAGAGAGAACTCCGTTCTCGTATTTTTGACTAAAGTTCTGACTTACTGTTTTATTTGATTTAATGCCTTTTAAATCAGCAAGACTTGTTACAGTAATAGAAGACCTATTTTGGTAGTCTTCTTTAAAAAGAATCACTCTCCAAAATAACAAAAATAGAAATAGGAAACTAACTAATAAAAATAATAAGAAGAAACCCTAAACCATTGCTCTAATGAAAATCTAAATTATTGCCTCTTTCTTTACTAATGTTTAAGCAACTCTCACAGAGTCAATTTCTGAGCGATGGTGGAAATTAGAATAAATGCCAGGTAGGGTTCTATGGCCAGGCAGAAATCCATGCACCACAATGGCATTTTATGAGCCTAAATTACCCAAAATTGCATATCTACCTTTCTTTAAAATGAGTTTATTTTGATCCGTTCAGTAAATTGACTCTTAGGAAGACAAAATCCTACCAATTAGACTGAATTAATCCCAATTACACTTTCCTTCCAAATTCTACATTCTAGATTCTTTCACACACCAATTAGTCCAAGCCATCCGCTCAAATCTAATGATTCAGAAGTAAAAAGAAAACAAAGTGTCAAGATTCGCCTAATGCAAACCAAAAACAATCACTATATTTTGCTACTTGATGTAGCTTCATTACGACAAGTGACATTGTATACTTCCCGCCTCAAAGCCTATCCATGAAGTACACAATTCTTCCTTCATTTTTAAGAGACAAGTCTAGTGACAAATCAATGAACATTAAGACCCAGAGTCTAAATTGTAACAGTGGGGTTATACTCTATCAATATCATTCCCCAAGCACATAACTTGAATCTTTTAATCATCATAGCAAAAGAAAACTACACGGCAATCATGCCAAGGAGCTTCCTGTTAAGGGACAAAAGCGTACCAACAGAAACTCGTAGAACACTGAATTAACTCAGGCTACCAATTGTGGCTAACATGACTAAATCAGAAGCATAAAAGTTTATCAATCTATCAGAGAAATTTTGCCCATCCATCCTTTCTCAAGTTAAACCTTTGATAGGATAATCCTTCAGAAGTTTCTGCTAAATGAATGTAATTACCAAGTCCTATCACCAACTCATCTCTTCTGCCCTCAGAACTGAAGTCAACTAAGCCCATGAATGTTTTGCATTCAAAGTGAATCCTTATCACAAAAACTTCTCTAATTGCACACAAAATGTCAATCTCACACCACTAAAGTTTAACCACATGATATCCGCCTGGAAAAAGTGACATCACTGTCGTCTCCCATCTTCTACCAGACAGCCATCAGTATCTTTGTTGGGAATTTTTCCCCACTCTAGCAAGACCTTGTTTCCATTATCAGATTAAACAACCCTAAGATTTATTCACAGTTTCAGGATTGAGAATAAATTATATAACTCTTTAGTATAACCACAAACTTGCATAGATCAAAATCAACTTGCACTCGAAATCCTGGGTTGCAGAATAAAGACTGAAAGATCAATAAGAAATCTTGGAAAAGGGAGTGGAGAGGAATGGAAGGAGAGGGAGAGAGAATCCCTGCTTGGATCTTGGTCTTAGAGCCATTAATCTGAGCATGCTATAATCTAATGTACCAGAGAGGAGCATGTGTAAAGCGTGTCCAACAAGTCAATCTCCTCTTCCATGTGAATCTTGGTTGTTTTCAGGATGATTGGATCCAGGGAGATGTTATAAGCTCAATTCATGGGAGCCTAGTGTAGAGGCAAAAGGCAACTCAATAAGAATTTCATAGGAAGTGGATTAAAGGATCAGCCTTCTTCAAGTCCTTAGACATCAAAATTTTATTGCTATCTCTCGAAAATAGAAAATAATAAAATAGAAAAGATATAAAAAATCTTTTATCTTTTCACCATGAAGCTGATCTGGACCTTTTAGAAAATGCCCATTTGAGGAACTTTCAGAGAATGCTCGAAACTAAAAGTTTCCAAAACCTAATGAAATTAGGTTAGGAAATAATAGTAGAGCATAATAAGATGTTTCTTGTTAGAAATGTCAAAACTTATTAGCTAAAGGGGATTGCCTGTTGGCTTGTTTTCTAGCTGAGTACTCTAGGAATCTGCATCTCTCAAGAGAAATGGAGCCAACATGTAGTGTACCTGGATTCAGTTATGTAGTTTATTGTTCCCATTTTCGTTTTTATTGCCTCTTTGATGCTGCATAAATAGACAGGTCATATTCAGACCTTGGGATTGGTAACATTCATTTCTTCAATAAACTACCTAGTACTACCAGTACATATCTTGAAATGCAAAAGAAACCTGCAAATAGTATACTAACTATAGATACATTATGTGCATTCCATGTTATAAAAGATGCAGAAGAAGATTACCTCAGTCCTGGGCCTTTTAACGCTTGATGTTGCTGTAGACTCCACTTCAGATGTATCCGAGCCATTCAAATGCTTGCCACTTTCATTTAAACTGCCAGCTGATGGAACAACATTAGAAGGCATTGCACTTGTGGAGCGTCTCATTCTCTTTGTTCCAGAAGGTCCATCTTGAGTGAAGAAATTTCTAGCCTGCAGCCGACACTTTGTCATAGCAACTAAATCTTCGCCTACAGCAGCTCTTGAGCCATTCCCAGGTGCAGAACCAGCTATTCTATCAACCATACTGACAACTGAGCCAATATCACTTACAGAGGCAGTCAATGCTTCACGTGACACAGACTTAACCTGAAAAACCACAAATATAAACACCATTACTGAAAAAGAAGACAGCATCTACTAAAGAACCATGTACCATAGTCACCCAGTAGCACACCAACCGCTCTAATTAAGCGATCAAAAGGTTGCTCTACAGCATTCAACTTGCTCAGGACAACAGATGATGCATTTCCATGTACAGCATCAGGACTTGTAAATTCTGCAAGTAAAGGTGAGGCTGATATCCCAGGAGTGCCAATTGCAAGAGATTGAGCAGGCCCAGAAACAGCAGTTGTTTGAGGCTGTCCAATATTTCCAGTGTTGGGGAGTGATGAAATGCTGGAATTCACCTTTTCAGATTCTCCGGGCATAGGTGATGGAGCCAAGGGAGTTGAGGGGGATGGCACTATAAAGGGTGAGTTTGCAGACTGCAAAGGTGTTCCAGTTTTCGTCATGGAAGAAAGCAGATTCTGCTGGTCAATTTGTGGGGAATGATGTTGGGGCACCTGAGGAGACGTTGCCTGAAGGACTTGGGGTGACGTCGCGGAAAATGGGGGCCCAGACTTTAATTGTTGATGATGATATGATGCACGCTGGGCAGTTGAATGATGCTGCTGGAAAACTCCAGGTTTAACACCCATCTGTTGTCTCATCTTCATGTCACTAGAATCTGTCATCTGATGAAGAGGTGACATGTGGTGTCCGGTCAATTGAGTAGGCTGTTGCTGCTGCTTAGGTGGTTGCTGCTGCTGCTGTTGATGCAATAACTGTTGTCTCCCCATAAGTTGCTGTTGAATCTGTCTCTGTTGCATTTGCTGCTTCAGTTGCTGGCTCTGCAACATCTGTTGTTCCTGTTGTTTCAAATGCTGGTTCTGAAGCATAGCAGAATTTGGCTGTAGATTATTAAGGTTTGACTGCAGCGTATTCATTCCAGTCTGCGAAGTTAAACTACTAATATTTACTGATTGAGGACCACTGACTGGATTCTGCTGTAGCGAGCTCATAGCCACTTGCTGCAATGAATTCAGAGCATTACTCTGTCCTCCATCTGAGTTCAAAGCAGGCTGCATCGAATTAATCATGCTTTGCTGTGAATTTGAAACCGGAGGGACAGATGACAAAGCGTTATGCTGCAAGCCAGACAAATTGTTCTGTTGCATTGTAGCTACAGAACTAGGTACATTCAATGATTGCAACTGATGGTTCATCTGATTTTCATGTTGCTGCATTTGAGAAATTTGAGATTGAGCCTGGGGCTGTTGCATATGAGCCTGAGGATGTTGCCCTTGTTGCATAGAAACAGGCTTGCGGGGCCTATGTGAACTAAGAATGCTGAGAATCTGCTTCTCAACAGAGCCTAACTTCTCTTTGTGGCCAATTTGGATATCATTCTTGTTAAGTCGCAGAAATTGAACAAGACGCTCCAACATAATCTTAAACAACTTCAGTTTTTCAAGCTGGTCACTCTTAGTTTGCTGGGAAAGAGACTCATGCTGCAATCAAGAAGAAACTAATTAAAAGACTTTAAGAAACAAAATGAAGAAACAAGATAGGTAACAGTACTAAATGTTGGTTCTCTGCTACTTTACGCTTTCTTTAAAATATAACCCATGAACTACAATGAAAAGTTACATTGTATTAGAAACCATAGCCAGTGAGGTCTCTCTTAACTTTTATTTTTTCCTGATTCAGGCTGTTGCAACAAATATTATCTAATGAGATGCCAATCCCACCAATCAACTACACGCAACTTAGAACCAATTGCTTGAGGAATGTAAAATACAGAAAATCTTAGGAGCAGTATTCAGAAGTGTTGTGATGGTAAAAAATCCAAATATATAAATGTATCAATTGTTTACCTGTTGCAATTTTGCAGCAATCTTCGAGTACAATTCATTTAGATCAGCAAAATGCATCTCCTTCATGGCTTTAATCTGCAGGCCAAAATTGCTTTAGTTTCAAGTAATACGAAGAGCATAACACTATTGGGATTTGGATTTCATGGTTGATGCATATTATGTTTCCTCGTGCTTCTTCACAGACAAGAAATAAAATGATCAATACCTTTTGATATACCTCCTCCTGCCAGTCTCCACTACTTGGATTCCCAGTTTGAGCAGTAGAATCTAAAGATGCTACAACAAAATTAAGAAAGCGGTTACATATGCTGACGATGGCTGTTAAGGAATAATAGTTCAGCTTATAAACAGTAGCAGTATTATGCGTTAAGCTAACTCATTTGTGGGAAAAGGGAAGTAATATGTTATAGACCACAGCAGAACAAAGATATTTGAACATGCATAATGCTAAACTGAAGTGAAAGAAATGGAGAAACCTTAAGAGATTCCATATGTTCATTGTGGTAACACAAATTTTCCACTGATGAGACAAAATGTTCAACTAGTTAAAGAACTTGTATGTAAATACTGACACCAAGGTGCACCAGACAGAAATGATGGAATCCTTGTTCTCCTTTTAAAAAAACGTCTGCATAAAAGACAGCATAACAAATAAAGTTCCAATGTCTATTGACTCTATGAACATTTTCTGAAGGGTTGCATGAATGATATTTAGACCATCAGAACAAAACATTGACTTACTCTGGAAGGAACAGAATTAGAAGTCTAAAGAATACATACTTGATGATGCCTCAGGAATGGCCCTTTGTGTCTGAAATAATTGTTTCTGCTGTTCAACCACATTCTGATGTTGAAGCAAAGCACCTGAACTTTGTAGCCTTTGCTGGATGTCCCTCTGCATGGGATTTGACTGCTGCTGCAAATGTTGCAACTGCCCATGTTGGGATTGAATCTGTGACATCATTTGTTGTGATGGTTGAGTCTGAGACTGTTGAGCTTGGTTCGGTACCAAATTAGGATGTTGCATTTGTTGCTGAACTGGAACCTTCTGTTGTAGCATGTGGACAGAATGCTGATTGGCCGCTATCCCTGAATTACCAGATTGCGATCCCAGCATTTGTGACTGTTGGAGTCCAGAGACACCGCTCTGAGGGCCCAGTTGTGATTGGTGTATATTTGACAGGTTATTCTGCTGACCCATTAACTGCTGCTGTTGCTGCAGGTTTGAAATATTATTCTGCTGGCCAATCAGCCTTTGCTGCTGCTGCAAATCAGGAATGCTGTTGGGTTGACCAATCAACTGGTTCTGTGGAATACTTGCAGCATTAGTCTGCTGTCCAATCATCTGCTGCTGTTGCTGCTGTGCCGGTGGCAGCATTTGCTGTTGAGACATTGATGTTTGTTGCTGATGCAAAATGGACGCCTGTTGAGGCTGCTGTTGCTGCCTCATAACTGACTGGGAGTGTTGTTGAAGTACTGGCTGAGTTCCTTGTTGAACCGAAGATTGCTGATTCTGTTGAATGTTAGATAAAGAAGTTGACTGCATCGGCGACTGCTGCATGACAGCTTGCTGGGAAGTTTGAATCTGTGCAGGTTGCAATAGGTTCTGTGGTTGTTGCTGCTGCTGTTGTTGTTGTTGCTGTTGCTGTTGCTGCTGCTGCTGTTGGATATGAGATTGCATTAGAGATTGTTGCATACTTCCTTGCTGTAGCTTTTGCTTTATGATGTATTGCTGTTGAAGCTGCTGCTGATAAAGAAGCTGTGAACTTGTTGACTGCTGCTGTTGCTGTTGTGGGACCTGTTGTCGTCCTGGCATCTGTCTCTGAGAATTGGCAAAAACATTCGGATGCATCCCTTGTCCCATTGAGTTCCCAACTTGAGTCGGACCAACAGTGCTAATATTTGGCATGTTCTGTAAGTTATTCTGGCCAACGACATTCGGCATGCTCGCCTGGGTCAAGTTGCCAACAGGAGGAAGGGTAGATGTCAAACTAGCAGAATTTTGACCTCCAGCGGATGTAATAGTATTCTGCATATTCTGGGCTAACAGCTGTTGACGGGCTTGAGATGGATTGTTCACGACTGACACTGAAAGTGGTTGGTTATGAATTTGAGACTGCATATGGCCAACTATTCAAGATTTGGAAAGATGCATACAAAGAAAGGAAGATAACATTCAGTAAAGATCATAACAAGCAACAATGCAAATAGGATAGCACCCTGAAATTCCAAAAGGGAAGGGGGATAAAAAAGGAGAGAGAAGTATCCTCCCCTACCAAAGTTATGGAAAAAAAGCTATCACATCTTAAAAAGAAAGGGGTAAATTCAACAAACATTATCCACAACTTTCTGTATGAGAGCATGCGAGGAGTAGGGGAAAGAGTGACAGGGAGAGCAATAGGCAAAAGCATCTAGAATATCTAGTTTCTACAGTTTAACCTCCTTTTGAAGTCAGCTTTGCAATCTCTTTACCATCATCCAATAAGGAATGAACAAGAACAAAGGCTTGTGAAAAATAAAGAATAAACTAACAGTCCAACCAATGTTCACCAACTAACAACTTTTTCCAGACCAAGCCACTACACAAGGATTACATATGCACTTGTCTGCATATGCACCCATACAAGTGAACGTAGATGATATAGGACAATCCTGCAAATGTGTTTGGGAGGAAGAGTTTGACTTTCGGTTCATGTTATAGTGTTGGAATGTCTCCCATCAGGAGACTGTTTTCAGGTCAGGTCCAGGAATCTAAAACTGTAAACTTATAAGATTCAAAAAACTAGGATTTACATATCAGAAACCTAATCATAATATATTTATTTGAGATAATTCTAGTCTACTAATGATGTCTTATTACTTAATTCTTTCATTTGTAGGATAATCTAGAGTAAATCAGACCAAAAAAAAGGCAAAAATGGAAATAACTCAGCATGGAAGTAAAAAATTGTGCAGTAAAAGAAGTAATTAAAATTTAGACTTCAATTCTACAACAGATAGGATTTATAAATTTCTATTTTCTTCTTCTATTAGGATGTTAGGAATAATTTGGGAATACTCATAGGATTTGAATTAGGTAATAAGGTTACTTATTTTTATAAGGTCTAAATACCAAGACTTAGAGATCTCATTCTCAAAAGCTTAGAAGCTTAGGATTATCAAGAAGAATTCCCGAGGAAAAAAAAAATTCATTTAAGCCGCTAAGGATCACATAAATTCTTCTTTTTTTTTTGTCTCTCTTCTGTATATCTCGTGTTTTATTTGTTAGTAGATTTATTTTGTTAGCAAGAATATGAACTAAATTTATAAAGATTCAATCTCTTGAAGAGTATTTATGCAATTTCCAGTATAATTTTAAATAAAAAAAATAATAATTTTAATTTTAATAGTAAGGGACAAAAGCTAATCTCACAAAATGAAGTCCCATTACTCTTTACTCTTTACTCTTTAGGTAGGGCATAAGGATGACTCATTTTCATTGAGGCATTATTCCATAATCTACTACGTAATCCCAAGTTTGATACCACTTACGAACACTTTAAAGTTGATTCACAAAATATAACCCAAAGGAAACTAACGACATTTGTGGGAACAAGAACAACTTACTTAGACATGCTCAATGAAATCAATTTTCAATTTCCAAGGAAAGAACAAATTTTTTGAAAACTATAAAATAAGTAAATAATTGGATCTTCAATGCTTTAAGAAAAGGTTCCAAAGCTATTATGCCATCTCATTTTTAGCAATTGAGAAGCAAGATGTTTTTCAAAATCTGAGAAATATAGCCATTGTCCTCAGCATCGCTAACAGACTGAAGATGAAAGATGAACATATGAAAGAATAGAGTTTAAGACAATTGGACTGAAGGGCAATTGCTTATTAGCACACTAAAAGATATGGGCAACAGAAACGATGATGGAGGAAGGCAGAATCCAAGAAACGCAGAGAGAGATGAAACTGAATTTGACTGCAGCAATTCAGAGAGATGGTCTGTGGTCAAGTTGATGGAGAAGAGAGCCTGGTGACTTTATTTCATGGAAATCAGTTTTTCACTTGAGCGACAAAAACAAAAGTACACTTTGTTTTCCAAACAGCATGAATAGCTAAATTGCTTGAGGAAAATAGGCAATCAAAATGAGTCAATGTATAACTGAAAAACAAAATAATTAATGCGACTGATGTATACTTAGCACAAATATCTTACAAATACCAACCAGAAAATTCAAGAAAATCAACATTTCCCATGAAAGCAAACTGATTTTCTATCTCAATACCTGGATCAGGAGGATTTTTATTGGCATTCGGATTAGCCATAGGATTCTGTGACTTTGTCTCCATGGTAAGCATCTTCAGAGATATCTTTCTCAGATAATCTGACTGCAATACAAATAAAACATGTAGAAAAAAGAAAAGTCAAATAGCTAATAGAATCATCATATACAAGTTTAAATCAGAGTATTTTCTTTGGTTCCCGAAGGGGACAAGGAGTGAAGGGAGAGGGAAGGGCTTCTCCCAATGGAAGTAATTACATTTACTTTGATTTTATTTGTACGAGTGGAGAGAAAGCAAATTATAAACACTTGCTCTTTTTTGGTTCTATTGAAAAGTGAAGGTGAAGGGGAGAGCATTTTGGTAAATTGACTATATATCCGTACTAGTGAAATAAAAGGAATGGGTAAAAAAAAGCCAGGATTAAAATTGTCTTTAGAGTATTTATTCAATCCTTCCAACCAAAATGGGAGGGAAACAAATCTGACATGGAGGGATATATTTACTTTAACTCCACATTTATATCTTCACCAAAAAAAATATTTATTTACTTCCCTTCCACCTTCACCTCAACCAAACAAACCCTTAATTCAAATTGTAACATGTAGCAGATTGCACAGATAATACCTGGTTTGTTGCAGCAGTATAAATCTTTTCCTCAAATCTTACAGCAATTTTCTTGAGTTCTTGTAGTCCCTCTTGTCCAGAGAAAGGAAGATGCCTCTTCAAAGTATCCATTCTAAACAAAATAATTATTGTTTTTGTAAATCGATAGGTATATATAAAGGACTAAATAGAAGTGAATAAAATGAAGCATATACCTGATAATATCCAACAATGCAAAATCAAGAATCAAAATCCACTTTAAAAGATAGATGGCTACAAAACATCTACCCCGGGGTGTGGGGGGCAGAGTAGAAAATAGAGGTAGACTGATAGAGAAAACAACAAAAGTGGAATTCAGATATCTCTGGATTACTTAAGATTTTATTTTCCCCACAAGCACATTAGAGGTGTGTACGAACTAATTCCTAGTTCAGAAAGGGGAAAAACTCAGAATTTAAGATCTGAAATATGAGTACAATTCAACAAGTTAAATATTGCTTTCTCAATTTTAACAATTTTGATTCACAGATTAACCTATTCAATAAATAATTTTGACTTATTTAATAATTTATTAAAGATATGATACCAACTTAACATAAAATTATACACTCGGGGGGAGAAAAGAAAACATTAACATCAAGTTTGCAAGGGATGATTTCGAAAGAAAAGAAGGAAATTGAGAAGAAGATGGATAAAATTGATGTGTTAGGGAGTCATTTTGGGAAAAAAAAGAAAAAAACAGAATTAGAACAGATCATTCATAAGCAAATTTAGCTTCTCTCCAATTAAGAAAAAAAAGCAACAGATTCAAATCCTGACTCAGTACACATTTATAAATTTCCTTATGTACCCTTAAAAACATTACAATAACTTAAGAATACAAATTCTATCTCCATTTGGGAAGGATATTATTGCAAAACCCATTTAAAATAACCCATCATTCCATTTCTCTCTAAACTTCTAGACAAAGAAACATATTTCTCTTCTTTTCAATCTTAAAACATCCAAACAGCTTTGGGCCTAACTCATATCATATTCTCTTGTCTTCTTCTCTCATAACTTAAATTTAATTTTCTTTTCTTTTCTCTTCTCCCCTGAACTCCCAAACTAGGTGTAAACCCTGTCCAAATCTCTCAAAATAAACACAAATTTTCAGTTTACAAGCATTTCCATCTTTGGGATCCTCAATAATATCTATGTAATTAAAAATTCAAACAACCCAGACAGATAACAAATTGAAGAATCATAAGCGATTAAGAAGAGAAGATCTCATAAACAAAATTAATCCAATCATATTCATTTCATGCCAATCATAAAGGTAAACAAGAAAAAATCCAAATGAAAACAAGAAGGTATGCTGAAAAGAGGAATAAGAAGAGAGGAGGAACAGTATGAAGGGTAGAGAGGCTTAGGGTGAGCAAAAGATTGGGAAAAGAGAAGAACGAAAGATTAGCAGACAAAGTGTGAGGCAGCAAACAAGAAGAGGACGGATACAGAGACAGATGAGGAGTAACTAACAAGATTTGAAGACAGCTGATGAAGGATAGGACAGAGAAACCTAAACCATCTCACAATTCTGTACCGCTGTTGTATGTCCCAAAATGGAATATATTTATGCCTGAACTTTCTTCTTTTTGTGAATCTCTAACTAATAATGACCAGAAAACCCTTAAGAATACTCTGCATCACCATGTGATTTCATTCGCAAATTAATCCAAGTATCTACCCAAAAAGCATACACAAGACTCATCTTGCTATCTCTAACTCCAGTGACAATGATTTAGACAGATCAATCCTACCTTATCCAAGACCCATAATCTGACATTTTTTACAACCAATCTGGATTCCCTTATTCCTCAATGACAATCTTCATCATCTACTGTAAGTTAATCAAGATGCAGCTTTTAAGTTGTGATTTCTTCATGTGCGTAATATTTTACAAAATATTGCATATAAAGTATAATATACAGGAAAAATATACTGACAGTACAAAAATATAAATATTTACCCTCAAAATTTAGTATAATAATAAACTTGCCCTGAAAAAAATTTTAAAAAATTGTTCTAGATCCATCAATGTTTTAATAACAAAACAAGAAATTTTATTGGCCATCATCTTCCAAGCACCATCTCATGGTAACAGAAACAGAGAATAAGTTTTCATCATCCATTCATAAGGGATTTGAACTAAAAATCATAATTTTGGCCTATCTATCTAGAACAGTATATACAACAAATTCTAAATATTAGGGAGATATTCACAAAAGAAGATTGTAGTTGAAAAAGATAGAAAAATTACATCTTATTAACGATCCTGTGACGAGAATCAGCTTGAAGCTGACTCCTCCAATCAACATTGTCCATGGAGGTGGCAGCCACCGCATTTGCAGCATTGGGCATAGCTGAAGCTTCACCAGCACCCCCTTGACCCTGAGCCATCTGGCCCTGTGCTGCTCTCCAACTATTGTCCATTCCCTAAAAATTAAGAATACAACTTCGTGTTCAATTCAAAGTTGAGTAGTGATTCAACCAAGAAGAACAACTGAAAATGCTTTTGTGAAGAAGAGACGATCTCTTGAGGATAGATTACAACTATTTATCAGACAATGACGGAAGAGACGTGTTCTAGTTCCCCATTATCGACACGTGCTAGTGGCGGTTACTTTTGTCCATGTTTGGAAACTGTATTTGAGACTAGTTAATGACACCTCCTCACCTACCAGCACATATAATGACCATTAGATTTTATTTGAGTCTGATTAAATTATAGAGATGAAAATTGCAAAAGAAATAATGTACATATCCAGGAGTAAAAATATGATGTTCATTCGGATAGGGTTTTTTAGTTATTCTCAAGCAAAGCAGAAATAGATTAAACTTATTTGTACAAACTTTAAATTTAGGAAGTAATCAAAACTGATCTACAAAAGAAATTCATATTTGGACTTTGTTTTGTTGTAAATATACAATTAATTGAATACTTCCATCAAATTGATACAAAATTCAAAAAATGTTTGCCCCACACAATTCAAGAATCAAAAAGCCTTTTCTTTTATTTCTATATCATAACTTACCTTAAGAACAAAATTAAACCTTAGCTTCAACAGTCATCCATGCTAATTCACCTCAACAATGCTTAAATTATTTATGTGTCTAGTCCAAAGCCTCACCTTAGTTCCCAGTAAGGGA
Source organism: Parsonsia alboflavescens (assembly GCA_028571225.1). Lineage (NCBI taxonomy): Eukaryota > Viridiplantae > Streptophyta > Magnoliopsida > Gentianales > Apocynaceae > Parsonsia > Parsonsia alboflavescens. The sequence goes on from JAOXNR010000030.1 coordinate 4,088,471, forward strand.
AAAATGGAGAAAGAATATGAAAACAAAATTAAAGAAAAATTTAGATTTATTTGTAACAAAGACATGCTTAAACAAGAGATACAACATCATCAACAGCTTTCCTAATGTTGCAAATATAATAATCATAGAATGATTATAGACCTTCCCAACCTCCTTATGGGTAATTATCATAATTTGTAACCCAGAGGCAACAGATCACAAAATAACCAGGGGAACAAAAACTATTCTAATAATAAACTTAAAATCATTCCGGTCAATGTTCCACAACATCGGAAATCATTAAAACAGATGACAAAAATATTGAATCATTCAGCACGGCCCATCAAATTTTTATATTCCTCCAGACTCTACCAAAATTTTAAACAAAAAAAATCAATACAAAAAATAGAATAGCAGAGCAAGCAGAAATGAGCCCAAAAAAACCCAAAAAGATTAGCACGCCAAAAAAAAAAAAAAAAAGTTAGAAAAAGTAAATTACGGGAACAATTATAGGTCGAAATTCAGCAAAGAGTGAAGTGATTGAAGAATTGTGTGCCCTTCAGATTACCTTGAATTGAAGCCGAGAAAGCTTCCTATTGCTTTTTCAAGTTTCAGGAGGAAAAGGCGGGTGAGGTATATTATTAATTTGTGGTCGGATCATAGAAGACGAAGAATTTTGGAGAAATTTCACAAAATCAGGACAAATTTAAGTAAATTCAAAGTTCCACCAAGCAGTCCCTCTAAAATAATAATATTATATATTTATTATTATAATAAAATAATAAATACATATACACACATACATACATATATAGAGATTAAAGATTTGCTATAATGCGCTACCTCCACCTTCACGTAGCGATCGACTGCTTTGTTTTCAGAAATCCGCTTTCACCAGATTCTCTGTAATCCCTGCCTCAGCAGAAATTCTCTCTCACAAAATTCCCCAAATCCCTCCCTCGCAGTCGCAGACTGCTCAATCTGTTCCCTCAGTCACGTCGTCGTCTTCTTCTTCTCCGTCTTGCTTTTTTAATTCTAATTCTGTAACTTTTCCGGTTACTAAAAAGAGTTTTGATTTTTATTTATGGCACAGAATATGCCCTAGTCTCTTGCCTTGTCTTTTGAAGAAGTTGTAGGGGACTTTTTCACATTTAAATTACATGAACCCCCTGAACTTTAAGATGTATTAAACTTTAATCCCCCAAGAGTCCGTTTTATCTTTAATATTTTTTATTTTAGTATATAAAAAAATATATTTTTATGTATTTAATTGATCAACTTTCAATTATAACCTCAACGTTGGGATATTTTCGAAACTTTAATCAATTTTTGGAAAGTTAATTAAAGAATTAACGATAGGTTTCAAATTCCAATATACTCCCTCACTACTTGATCTATATCAACTAAAGGTATAATTTAAATGTTGATATGGTGTTAAAAATTTATAAAATTATTATAAACTGAAATAAATAAATATTTTGTGTATCATAATTTAAAAAAATTTGGTCGGGGTTTATCGATTCAAAATCATAATGTGCATTATCATATTATCTTGTTTTAAAATCAAATATGTAATATAATCACCAGGATTATATTACAGGATATCATTGTCTAATATCATTTGTTGATTGTTATAAAAATATTCATAAAAATGTTCATATCTCCCATAATAAAATTCCATTTTGTAGTATTATCTATGCTCGTTATAAGATCTAGTTGCTATATTCCAATCATGACATACCAAACTAAAATATTTTCTATCATCTCGGATTAATATGGTAGCAATGGTTTCCAATATATCGTTTGGTAATTTAGTAAAATCTCTTTCTTGTTTAGAAATCATATATATTCAAATTTAAAAATTTATATTGAAAAGATATATAATCTCTTTTTTCTTTCTTAATCTGTTCTTTATATTTTTACAAGTCTTTGTAGTAAGATGTTTGATGCAATTTATATGATTTTATAGCATTATCCCAACTATGGCATACAAGTTGAAAAGATTATCTATCAATGATCAATAATTTATCGATTACCAATTTCAAAATAACTGGAGGTAGCCTAGAAAATCTTGTTCGGGTTTCAAGTGTTCTTTTTCCATTCATTTTAAAATCTTCTCTCTTTTTTTTTTTGTAAATAGTATACAGGAAGAAAACAGTGTATGAAAACAATAATAGTTGTTATATTATCCTAGAATAAGATTAAACAGATACAAAAAGTCTCTATTATCTCTATTGAATCTACCGTTAATATATTCTTTATAATAGTAATTAGTATGTCTATAATAGTTTCTAACAGCAAGATCACAGTTGGTAATGTTTCTTGTAGATTCTGTTTATAAAAAACAAACAGTTTAGATGCAATTTGTTCTAATATATCAATGGTAATTCTGAATAATCTCTTTCAGGTTCCATATTCATTCCCAAAATATAGAAATCATATTATTCTAAGATCATAAAATTTTTTCAATTTATGAAGAAAAGGTCCACTATGCTTCCATACTTTTGCTTCCACTTTGACTATAATTACTTTAGGTATCTGGTGGAACTTTTCACGTGCGTCTCAACACCAACCTTAAACCAGGTAACTTTCCCACCGTCCCTTCAGAATAACCCAACACAGCCTAAATTCGTTTTCTACCTTTAGGCATTAGGAGACTTGGGTATTGAGTATATAGGAACTTTTGTATATAAAATGACAAAAGTTTAAGAACAAAGAACAATACTCTTTCTATAAGGAATGAAACGGAAATGATTTTATTCACTCATGCTTGAAAACTTACAAATGTAGAAAGGGTTTACAACATACCAAAGTTGGAATTTTTACAAAGCTAACTAATACAAAAGCTAAAATTTTTATTCCTTTCTTTCTCTCTCCGTTTTCTCTCTCTCTTTTCTGATTTTTTCTTCTTTTTATCCCGTGCCTTGAGCTTCCTAAACACACTTATTTATGCTAGTATTCAGCAAGAAATAAGTACATCATATAAACTTTGTTGTTATCTTCTTTGGCTGAAACTTGATGAGGTGGCTGTTATTTTGTGGAGCTAGCAGCCTCTATTTATTTTTGGCTACTTAGAGTTGTTAACATCTTTAGTAGACTCTCATTTTATCTTGTAAAAAGTCAAAACCTTATTAAGGCTTGGGTGAATCTTCTTGTTGCTGTCAGAAAAATTTTTCTCATTTTTCGGCTTTCTGTCAAAATCTCATTTGTCGCTTGTACTTGTATCGCATTCCATCTTATCCTTTTCCTTATTGCTCTGGCAGGAAGGACATATGTTTTCCCTGTGTTGCCTTAGCTGGCAAATCTTCCTCTGTGTTGTAGGGCAGGATTTGATTTGTCCTCTATCGAAAATGAAATATTTGTCTGCTGATGGCGGTATTGATTTAGCTAGTGCTATCATTATTGAAGAGTGACTTTTCATGCCTCCATATGTACGAAAACCTCTCTTGAAACAGCTTTCCATGCCTTGGAGTACTATTCTAATTCTGAGTGCTCTTCGATAATGAACATCTTCACCTGTGTCTTTGACAAAATCCTTTTTCATATCCAATGTCTTGATTGCAAAAGTCTCCGCTTTCCCCAATTGAATAAAATGATAAGAATTGTACACTTCATCTTCATAGAAATCAGGGCCTGCATATAGGAATTGAAGAACCAATACATCTTGCTGTGTAATCGTCGGGTTAAGCATATAACAATCTTTAACTCCCTCTTTCACCCAAAAGGGTAGTGCACTGATCTCTGTGAAGTTAGCAGAAGTCATAAATATCGAATTGATAGCTCCAAAATTATACCAATATCGAATTTTATTTGGGTCAAAATCTTCCAAAAAATTTATTCTAGGATAAATCCCAAAAAAATCTAAGTAGCTATTTTCTGTATTTCTAAGAGAGAATAATTCTCTCATAATCTCACTGTGTTTACCTGGTGGCAAAATATCGAGATTTCTAATAGGAATATCGGAAGGAACCTTTGTCAGTCAAGAAATATCTTCTGATTTACCTTTATCTTTGCTTACCAGGGTTGAACATTCTCCAGTGACTAGAATCTCGACTTTCTCTAGTTCTATCTTTTTCTGTATATTATTGGTAACTTATTTGGCCACCGAGTAGTAACCTATCTTGGCCATCATCATGGAACATTCTGCCTTAAGAAGGCTTTCAATCTCTTCAGCACTCTGATAATGGGCAATCTTATTAATCTTAGTAATGTAATGCTTTATCCACTGGATTCGTGCATCCATTTCATTAATCATATTGATAATCTTTTTCATGAACTCTGACATTTTTGGTCAAAAAATCTACTAAAACATTTTTGTTAGATTTAATAATTTTAATATCAAATGAGTATTCAGATAATAACATCTGCCATCTAATATATCTTTTATACTCAAGTTTCGAAGGTAAATTATTCTGAATAAATGCCTTAACCAGTGTATTATCAATTCTTAATTTGAATCTCTTAGGCAGTAAAAAATAATAAAGCTTTTGACAACTTTTAACTACAGCTAAGAGTTCCTTTTCATTTATATGATATCTAGTTTGTGCATTTGAAAATGTTCCACGACAATATCTACATACATCTTCTTGTGGAGAATCTACTTTTAAAATTCTGTTCCATCCATGTTCAAAAGCATCTGTTTCTAATATTAAATTATCACTATCTTTACTTTTATCTCTTTTGCTCTATCCTCTAAATATTTATTAAACTCAAATATTTTATGTTTCTTGAGTATTTCCTGTAAGGCTTTTCTTAGACATGCTAAGTTTTGAATAAAATCAGAAACGTAATTTAACATTCCAAGAAAAGTCTATAGTTGTTTTTTATCTTTTAGTCTATCTAGAAAGACTGAAAAATTTTCAAGGATATGACTTTGCAATTTTATTCTAGTTTCATCTACCTTCGTTCCTAAAAATTCTATCTCATTTTGAAGAATCTTTGCCTTTTTCTATGATAAAACTTATCCATTTTCGAGACATAGATTAACAAAGATATCAAGATGTTTTAAGTCAAAATCATCAGATAAGACTAAAACATCGTCAACATAAACAAATAAGAAATTATAATCTTTAAATATATTATCCATTTTTCTTTGAAATATCTGTGATACATTTTTTAATCCAAATGGCATTACTAGCCCTTCATAGTGTCCCTATGGGTTGGAGAATGCAGTGTACGGGATACTATCCTTGTGCATCTTTACTTGCCAAAATCCACTTTTATAATCGAATTTAGAAAATATCTTTTTATTCATTGTCCAATTTGTTAGGCTTTCTTTATGAGGAAGAAAGTATCCATCAAATATAGTATTATCATTTAACTTTTTATAGTTAATTACCATTCTAGCTTTATTTCTCACTATCTCTGCATGGTTTCTAACCATAAAAGCTGGTGAGCTATGTGGTGATTTGCATGCTCTAATCAATTTTGGATTAACTAGTTCTTGTATCTGTCTTTGAAATTCTTCCTAATCGTCTGGACCATATCTGATGGGTGTTACCCTAATGATTTTGTCTTTATCTTTCATTTCTAACTTGGCTTCTATCTTATTCTTTTCCCAAAATTGGAGTGGGTTTTCTGAGAAACATTCCTCTAATATATTTTTTATTCTTTCTATCTCATTCTAAAGTATTTTGAACATAACTTAATATTGCAATAAAGGTGTTCCCTTAGGTAAAATCGATTTTTCTTTGTATCCAATATCACCATGCTGGGCTGTGCAGGGTTGAAATCTAATAGAAAGATTCTTTTGATAAGTATTCTTTAATCTTTTTACTATATCTCTTGATATAAAGTAGTATCGAAGGTAATCTTATGAAATAATTGTAAAAAATTATTTCCAAGTAGAATATCTGTTCTAGTATTATAGAAATAAAATGGAGGACATCTTACTTGGAAACAATTTTTTACAATTATTTCATAATATTACATTTGATACTACTTTATATCAAGTGATATTTAAAACACTATATAAACATTTGATAGTAGTAAAAAGATTAAAGAATGCTTATCAAAAGAATCTTCCTATTAGATTTCAATCCCGCACAGTCCAGCATGGTGATATTAGATACAAAGAAAAATCGATTTTGCCCAAGGGAACACTTTTATTGCAATATCAAGTTATGTTCAAAATACTTGAGAATGAGATAGAAAGAATAAAAAATAGATTAGAGGAATGTTTCTCAAAAACCCACTCCAATTTTGGGAAAAGAATAAGATAGAAGCCAAGTTAGAAATGAAAGATAAAGACAAAATCATTAGGGTAACACCCGTGAGATATAGTCTAGACGATCAGGAAGAATTTCAAAAACAGATACAAGAACTAGTTAATCAAAAATTGATTAGAGCAAGTAAATCACCACATAGCTCACTAGCTTTTATGGTTAGAAACCATGCAGAGATAGTGAGAAATAAAGATAGAATGATAATTAACTATAAAAAGCTAAATGATAATATTATATTTGATGGATACTTTCTACATCATAAGGAAAGCCTAATAAATTGGACGAAAAATAAAAAGATATTTTCTAAATTCGATTGTAAAAGTGGATTTTGCCAGGTAAAGATGCACAAGGATAGTGTCCCGGACACTGCATTCTCCACCCCATAGGGACACTATGAATGACTAGTAATGCCATTTGGATTAAAATATGCACCATAGATATTTCAAAGAAAAATGGATAATATATTTAAAGATTCTAATTTCTTATTTTGCTTATGTTGACGATGTTTTAGTCTTATCTGATGATTTAGATTTTCACTTAAAACATCTTGATATATTTGTTAATCTATGTTTTGAAAATTGATTAGTTCTATCATAGAAAAAGGCAAAGATTCTTCAAAATGAGATAGAGTGTTTAGGAATGCAGGTAAATGGAGCTGGAATAAAATTGTAGAGTCATATCCTTAAAAAAATATCAGTCTTTCTAGATAGACTAAAAGATAAAAACATAAGTATAGAGTTTTCTTGGAATGTTAAATTACACTTCTGATTTTATGCAAAACTTAGCATGCCTAAGGAAACCCATACTGAAAATACTCAAGAAAGATAAAATATTTAAGTTTAATAGATATCTAGAGGATAGAGTAAAAGAGATAAAAGTCAAGTGTAAAGATTTGTCCAAATTACAATTACCAAAAGATAGTGATAATTTAATATTAGACACAGATGCTTCTGAACATAGATGGAGTGGAATTTTAAAAATAGATTCTCCACAAGAAGAAGTACATAGATATTGTTCTGAAACATTTTCAGATAAAATATTTGAATTTAATAGATATTTAGAGGATAGAGTAAAAGAGATAAAAGTAAAGTGTAAAGATTTCCCAAATTACAATTACCAAAAGATGATGATAATTTAATATTAGAAATAGGAGCTTCAAAACATGGATGGAACGGAATTTTAAAAATAGATTCTCCACAAGAAGTATGTAGATATTGTTGTGGAACATTTTCAGATACACAAACTAGATATCATATAAATGAAAAGGAACTCTTAACTATTGTTAAAAGTTGTCAAACGCTTTGTTATTTTTTACTGCCTAAGAGATTCAAATTAAGAACTGATAATACACTGGTTAAGGCATTTATTCAGAATAATTTACCTTCGAAACCTGAGTATAAAAGATATATTAGATGGCAGATGTTATTATCTGAATACTCATTTGATATTGAAGTTATTAAATCTAACAAAAATGTTTTAGCATATTTTCTAATCAGAAATGGCAGAGCTCATGAAAAAGATCATCGATATGATTAATGAAATGGATGCACAAATACAGTCGATAAAGCAGAACATTACTGAGATTAAAGAGATTACCTATTATCAGAGTGCTGAAGAGATTGAAAGTATACTTAAAGCAGAATGTTCCATAATGGCCAAGATAGGTAACTATTCGGTAGCCAAAGAAGTTATTGATAATCTACCAAAAAAGATAGAACTAAAGAAAGTCGAGATTCAGGTCACTGGAGAATGTTCAACCCGGGTAAGCAAAGATAAAGGTAAATCAGAAGATATTTCTCTACGGACAAAGGTTCCTACAGATATTCCTATTAGAAATCTCGATATTTCGCCACCAAGTAAACACAGTGAGATTATGAGAGAATTATTTTCTCTTAAAAATACAAAAAATCGCTACTTAGATTTTTCTGAGATTTTTCTTGGAATAAATTTTTTGGAAGATTCTGACTCAAATGAAATTCGATATTGGTATAATTTGTAGCAATCAACTCGATATTTATGACTTTTCCTAGCCTTCTGGGTGAAAGAGGGAGTTAAAGATTGTTATATGCTTAACCTGATGATTACACATCAAGATGTGTTGGTTCTTAAATTCCTATCTACAGGCCTTGATTTCTATGAAGATGAAGTGTATAATTCTTATCATTTTATTCAATTGGAGAAAGCGGAGACTTTTGCAATCAAGACACTAGATATGACAAAGGATTTTGTCAAAGACATAGATGAAGATGTTCATTATCGAAGAGCACTCGGAATTAGAACAGTACTCCAAGGCATGGAAAGCTGTTTCAAGAGAGGTTTCCGTACATATGGAGGTATCAAAAGTCACTCCTCAATAATGATATCACTAGCTAAATCAACACCGCCATCAGCGGACCAATATCTCAAAATGAAGATAAGAATGCTTGAAAGAGGACAAATCAAATCCCACCCTACAACACAAAGGAAGATTTGCCAGCTAAGGCAACACAGGGGAAACAAATGTCCCTCCTGTCAGAGCAATAAGGAAAAGGATAAGATGGAATGCGATACAAGAACAAGCGACGAATGAGATTTTGACAGAATGCCGGAAAACGAGAAAAATATTTCTGACAGCAACAAGAAGATTCAGCCAAGCCTTAATAAGGTTTTGACTTTTTACAAGATAAGATGAGAGTCTACTAAAGATATTAACAACATTAAGCAGCCAAAAAAAAATGGAGGCTGCCAGCTCCACAGAATGACAACCACCTCACCAAGTTTCAGCCAAAGAAGATAACAACAAAGTTAATATGATGTACTTATTTCCAAATGAATACTAGTATAAATAAGTTTGTTTAGGAAGCTCAAGGCACGGAAGAAAAAGAAGAAAAAAATCAGAAAAAGAGAGAGAAAACCGAGAGAGAAAGAAAGGAAGAAAAATTTCAACTTTTGTATTAGTTAGCTTTGTAAAAATTCTAGCTTTGGTATGTTGTAAACCCTTTCTATGTTTGTAAGTTTTCAAGCATGAGTGAATAAAATCATTTCCTTTTCATTCCCTATAGAAAATGTATTGTTCTTTGTTCCTATACTTTTGTCATTTTATATACAAAAGTTCCCATATACTCTATACCCAAGTCTCCTTATGCCTAAAGGTAGAAAATGAATTTAAGCTGTGTTGGGTTATTTTGAAGCGATGGTAGGAAAGTTACCTAGTTTAAGGTTGGTGTTAAGACACACTTTAAAAGTTCCACCGGCTACCCGAAGTAATCCTAGTCAAAGCGGAAGCAAAGATACGGAAGCATAGTGGACTTTTTCTTTATAAATTGAAAAAATTTTATAATCTTAGAATAATATGATTTCTATATTTTGGGAATGAATATGGAACCTGAAAGAGATTACTCAGAATTACCACTGATATATTGGAACTAATTCCATCTAAACTGTTTGTTTTTGATAAACAGAATCTACAAGAAACATGTACCAACTGTGATCTTGCTGTTAGAAACTATTACAGACATACAAATTACTATTATAAAGAATATCTTAACGGTAGATTAGATAGAGATAATAGAGACTTTGTATATCTGTTTAATCTTATTCTACGATAATATAACAACTATTATTATTTTCATACACTGTTGCCTTCCTGTATACTATTTACAAAAAAAAGAAGAGAAGATTTTAAAATGAATGGAAAAAGAACACTTGAAGCCCGAACAAGATTTTTCTAAACTAAATCCTAATATTTTGGAATTGGTAATCAATAAATTATTTGTCATTGATAGACAATCTTTTCCGCTTGTATTGCATCAGACATCTTACTACAAAGACTTGCAAAAATATATAGAACAAATTAAGAAAGAAAAAAGAGATTATATATCTTTTCAATATAAAGTTTTTAATTTGAATACATATGATTTCTGAACAAAAAAGAGATTTTACTAAATTACCAAATGATAAACTTGAAACCATTGCTACCATATTAATCCGAGATGGTAGAAAACATTTTAGATTGGTATGTCATGATTGGAATATAGCAGCTAGATCTTATAACGAGCATATAGATATTACTACAAAAAGGAATTTTATTATGGGGGATATGTACATTTTTCCGAATATTTTAAGAACCCACACTATAACTTCTTTATTTCTACAATCAACAAATGGTAATAGACATAGATATCCTGGTAATAAATGATTATGTTACATATTTGATTTTAAAACAAGATAATATGATAATGAACATCATGATTTTGAATCGGCAAACCCCAACCAAATTTTTTAAAATTTTGATACACAAAATATTCATTTATTACAGTTTATAATAATTTTATAAATTTTTAACACCATATCAACATTTTAACTATACCTTTAGTTGATATAGATCAAGTAGCGAGGGAGTATATTGTAATTTGAAACCTATCATTGATTCTTTAATTAACTTTCCAAAAATTGATTAAAGTTTCGAAAATATCCCCAACGTTGAGGTTATAATCGAAAGTTGATCAATTAAATACATAAAAATATATTTTTTTTATATACTAAAATAAAAAATATTAAAGGTAAAACAGATTCTTGGGGGATTAAAGTTTAATACATCTTAAAGTTCAGGGGGTTCGTGTAATTTAAATGTGAAAAAGTCCCCTACAACTTCTTCAAAAGACAAGGCAAGAGACTAAGGCATATTCTGTGCCATAAATAAAAATCAAAGCTTTTTTTACTAACCTAAAAGGTTACAGAATTAGAAATAGAAAAAGCAAGACGAAGAAGAAGTAGAAGACGACGATGTGACTAAGGGAAACAGATTGAGCAGTCTGCGACTACGAGCGAGGGATTTGGGGAATTTTGTAAGAGAGAATTTCTGCTGAGGCAGGGATTAGAGAGAAACTGGAGAAAGCGGATTTCTGAAAACAAAGCAGTCGATCGCCACGTGAAGGTCGAGGTTGCGCATTGTAGCAAATCTTTAATCTCTATATATGTATGTATGTGTGTATATGTATTTATTATTTACACAATAAATATATAATATTATTATTTTAGAGGGACTGCTTGGTCGAACTTTGAATTTACTTAAATTTGTCCTGATTTTATGAAATTTCTCCAAAATTCTTCGTCTTGTACACTGTACATAGCTCTCCAATGATTTTCATTTGGATATTCTGTAAACCTACTAAGTTTACTTACCGCACAAGCCATGTCCGGTCTAGTGTACATTAAACTGTCTAACACACTTGCATACTCCTTTTGATTCTTTCCTTCACCAGTATTTTTAGCAAGATGTAGATTAACATCTATTGGGGTTTTCACTGATGAAATTCCTAAATTCTTGTACTTGCGAAGAATCGTTTCAATATAATGAGATTGTGATCAAGCAAGCCATTTGGATTTTAACTCCTAAGACCACATCTGTAACTCCCATATCTTTCATCTCAAATTTACTTGAGAGCATTTGTTTAGTAGTCTTGACCATTTCACTACAGCAACCCAAAATAAGCATATCATCTACATACAAACACAAAATAACAAAACTATAATTTGCTTAACATATACACATCTATCACATTCGTTATATTTAAAAACATTCGATAGCATAACTTGATCGAATTTTGCATTTGGTGCTTGTTTTAGGCCATATAATGACTTAACTGGACGACATACTTTCTTTTCTTGTCCAGGAACTATAAACCCTTCAAATTGTTCCAGATAAATTTCTTCTTTCAAATCTTCATTTAAAAAAGAAATTATTTCAACATCCATTTGATGTATTTCTAATCCATACAAAGCCGCTATTGTGATTGACATCCTTATAGAAGTAATTTTAGTAACAGGCGTATAGGTGGCAAAGTAATCTAGACCTTCACGTTGCCTATAGCCTTTAACTATAAGCCTTACTTTGTATTTATCAATAGTACTGTCTGGCTTCATTTTCTTTTTGAAAATCCACTTACATTGTAATGGTTTACTACTTGGAGGTAAATCAACCAATTCTCAAGTATGATTAGACAGAATATAATCAACTTCACTATTGATCGCTTTCTTCCAAAATGGAGTTTCGGGAGAAGTTATGGCCTCGTTGTAAGTTCGAGGTTCATTTTCTAACAAATAAGTTAGAAAATCAAGCCCAAAAGAAGTAGGCGTTCTTTACCTTTTACTACGCCTAGGTTCATCTTCTATAGGATTACTTCTTGGTGTAGTTTCCCAAGGTCTCTTCAGAACAACTTTGCCAACTCTTGCCACCTTTGAAGTAGAGGAGTTTCCCATGTATAGCTTTTCTTCATCCCCACAGGCGAGTATGATGAGAACATTGACCTATTGGCACATACATGACATGTTGCTCCGGTATCAATCCACCACTCTTTGAGATTCCCAACCAGATTACACTTAGAAATCATAACAACTAAGTTGATGTCATCAACTCCACTAGCAATTTCTGGCTTTTCTCCTTGTGTTAGTACAATACCGACCAACAGGAATCATAGTACTAGCAGAAGGTACAGATGTAGAAGCCATTTCGGATTATAAAAAACAGAAATATGTAAATTCTTACAAAAATGTAACAAACTGTCTTAAACAAAAATACAATACAGATATATTTAAGACACAATCAGAATACTGAAATAATTTCCTTAAAAGGATAGACAGTATTCTGAACAATAAACCATATAAATATTAATAAACAAATAAAATACTATTATACTGTTAAATATATAGATGCTATTAAATTGTAAAATATATTACAAAATTTATATATTCTAAATATTAAAAAAAAAACTATAATATTATATTCCATTATAATATTACAGCAGAACACAATAAATTGATTATTAGTATTTATAAGTAATCACAATAAACTGATTATTGTACTTCACTGATTATTCTTTGTTTATTTCTAATTTCCTACACAATCACTGTGTATGCTAGCCTGAGTAAATCATTATTTTTTTTTAATCACTGTCAGAAAATATTAGAAACTATGATTAAATAATAATAATAATAATAATAATAATATATAAAAAAAATGTATATCCTGTATATCAATATACAAAAAATAAACCACAAAGCCAAAAAATAAATTAATAGACAGAAGCAGAATATGATAAACTATTATGTTTATCCTGTTATCCTGTACTGGCTTGTTATCATAAAAATTAATAGTCATATGTGTATGTTGTTTTTTGTCATTTATTTTCTCGTTAATCACTATGTATACGTTTAATCCTTGTTAGGCTTTGATATCCAACCAATTTTGTCTTAAGATTGTTATCCCCAATAAATGACAGAAATATGCCAATAAATACATGAACAACAGAACCTGTTTGCAGATAAATAACCCGAGTCCACTGAATTTACAGAGTGTGCTCAAGACAAAATTGCTCGCCCACAACATACTGGGTTACTGGAACAAGAGTCGCCCAGGCAAGAATGGGTTCTTCTCTCTAAGTTGGTACAAAACTTTTAACGGAGACATACGAACACAATTATGGAAAAAATAGCACAAACAGAGAAGAAGAAAATGCAGAGGTTTTTTTAGTATGCTGTTTTTATTTTTCTGTAGATACAAAGAGTTTTTCATAGGAAAAATTTCCATGAAATGAAAAGACATAACTTTAAAAACAATAACTGTAACTTTTGAATTTGAAAAAAGAAAAACGTAACTCTTGAAGCAAAACTTTTGCCTGAACAGACACACCACTTCTCATTCATTACTAAAATAGGTTCCAACAAAAATTGTATATATATATATATATTTATATTTATATATATACGGATTTGCTAAGGTGGGCTCCGGAGTGTGCCTTAATGCGCTCTCCAACCGTTACCGTAACGGAATTCTTGCTCCGCTTGGTTGGCTGCATGAGCACTATAGCAAGAATTTTGTTACGGTAATGGTTGGAGCGTGGAGCGCGCCTTAACAAAACCGT
>JAOXNR010000030.1:4107012-4134065 GCA_028571225.1 Parsonsia alboflavescens
AGCTTTCTCATCTTTATTCTCTCCTTTTTAATTCTTTGTTTAATTTTATTTTTTACAAACTATTTTAAAGATTCCCCCTTTTTGTGACTTATTAATTGGTTTTATTTAAACTGAGATTCAATTCGTTGTGGGTTCGACCCTACTTGCCCTAACTGCATTAGTTTTGGTAGATAGGTTTAATTTGTTCGTGTTAAGACGCACAGTCATGGACAACTTTATGTAGCTATCTCAAGAGTAATAAGAAGGGTTTGGAATACTTATATGTGATTTTGAAGGCAATTTGTGTTAGAAACTACAAGTGTTGCGTATCGAGAAGTTTTCCTAAATTTGTAATTGCACATTTTTAAATCAATAGAAATTTTATAATTTTTGTGAGTATTTAATGTTTACTTACAATAAATATTATAGAATAATATAATTGTTTACATTTTATACTTAATAATTTTAATCACAATTGAGACGACACATACCCATATTGATTGATGCGACAATGTTACACGAGTAACTATTAAAAGTAAAAGAACCAATTGAGCTCGTTTTGATCAGTCAACCTCCAAACCCTTTATTAAAACAGTTCTACTTTTAATTCCTTTTTTGTAAAAAAAAAAAAAAAAAAAAACATAGCTTAATTTCTTGTCACATTTATAACAAAGGCCAAGATGTGACTTATGCCAAGATGGGACCTATTCAATGTAAATAACTTTCATTATAAATAATAAAAATTAAATGGCTTAACTAATAATGTAATCACTGAAGTTGTCTCTTTTTTCACTTTAGCCATTAAACTATAATACTAGAAAATTTAACTACTACACTTTGGATTTTAAGACATTTTAACCACCACTCTATAGTTGTTTGATAAAATAAAAGTCACAAATATAACCATTCTTCTTTAATAAGATCATATAACTTGCCATATTACTAAAATTTTTCTTATCGACTAATTAAATGTAAATTTTTACTCGATGTCATTCAAATTATGTGTCAATAAAAAATTATATAAAAGAATAAATTGACAAATTGAAGAATATTCTCTCAGCTGATATGAAAAATTTTGATGACATGGAAAGCTACGTGGCATTATCACTGAATATCAATTACATTCGCCATTATTTAATCAGACCACTATAGAATGGTTAGATTGTATTAAAATGCAAAGTATAATGGCTAAATTGTTCAAAAAAGTAAAGTACATGGTTAAATTGACTGATTTTATAGTTCAATGGCCAAACTGGAAAAAAAGTGATAATTCGATGGTCACATTATTAGTTAAGAAAAAATTAAATATATATACATAATAGGGCAAAAAATTTAAGGTAACCCCCAACTTTTTTAAAATCTAAGTCTTGGCCTTAAAACTTTAAAATTCATCTGTCATAACCTCAAACTTTCAAAATGTATACTATATGCCCTTCCGTCCAAACCATCCGTTAGAGTTAACGGAATTCATTTATGAAACGTTTGTTTGTCCAACTTTCGCCCTTATACTTTATTGTTGTTCAACTTTTGCCCTTGAACTTTATGGTTGTCTAACTATTATCCCTTACTAAAAGTCTTGTCATGCCATGCATTGTTTATGTATAATACATTATATGTGTTATTTTGTAAATTTTAAAGAATTAGGGATATGCAAATTCATCCTTACTTCCCCAATAACTAATTTATTGTGTCATTTCATTTTTCTTTAAGAAATGAAATTATTTTTAACCAGTAAAAATTCATGATTCAGTTTATAGTGAATATGAATTTCTATTTGCTGCAATATGGGTATCCAATTATCTTTTTAATTAAGTATATTGATAACAATACATAGTTTTTACAAAAAAGGATAGGATAAGATAAATAGTGTGTCGGACTAATCAAGAATATCTAAAATTAACACAAGAATTTTGAATAATTGAATGTTAAGAAGAATTTCATTTCTTGAAGAAAAATGAAATGATGCACAATAAATTAGTTATTGAAGAGTAAAGTTGAATTGCATATTATTAATTCGTTAAAATCTACAAAATGACACATATCATGTATTATATGTAGACAATGTATGACATGACAAAACATTTAGACAGGGATAAAAAAAGGGAAAGGATAAAAGTTAGACAACAATAAAGTCGAAGGGTAAAAGTTGAACAATAATAAAGTACAAGGGCTAAAAATTGGACAAATAAATGCTTTATAAATGAATTCTGTTAACTCTAACGGAAGGGCATATGGCATATATTTTGAAAATTTTAGGTTATGACAGGTGAATTTTAAAGTTTAAGTACAAAACTTGAATTTCCATAAAGCTCAAGGTTAGCATGGATCTTTTGCTCTAAATAATACTTCATCCCTCCCCAATTGAATGTCTCATTTTTTCTTACATACATTTTAAGAAAACAGTTTGACTTTGTTCATTTTTAAGTTGTAATGTCAATTTTCTTAGTAAAACTTTATCTAATTTACAAAATGAAACATTCATTTCTGGATGACTTAAAATGGAAAATGAGACATTTAATTCCAGACAGAGGAAGTATTATTTTTATCTTAAATGCAGAAATGAAAAATAAAAACAAAATAGTTTCTTAAAAGTAAAAAAAGAAGGTCAAGTAACCAAATAAATCAACTCAAACACATTGACGGCATAAAAATTTTTTAAAAAAATCTTTAACCTAAGATTGAATGTTACTATATTTGTTTTGAATAGTTCGAAATTAAATCTATCCATTTTTAAATTAGTTGAAATTCTACAAATAAATTGACATTACAATATTAAAGATAAAGTAAGTCAAACATTATTTTTTAAAAATTTTCAAAAGCAAAAATGTAACATTGAATTTTGAATAGTGAGAGTAATAAATATAAAGTAAGGTTAAAAAAAAGTTACCTATTGATGGGGGGGTCACCCCAAAACCATGATGACGTCAATCAACTACAACCTGAGAAGAAAGAAGAGATTAGTCACCGGAGGTAGGCTGTACCAGGAGAAGAGCTCTGATACCTAAGTGAGTATTCCGAGAGTAATTAGGAGTAATCAATTCATAGAGAAATTGTCTCTTGTGCGTTCATTGTATCCGTTTTTTTCTCTCTCCGACTGTGTCTTATAATTGTTTATTAAAAGAGAGATCAATTACCTCCTTAATATAGGCTCTGCTATTATGTGACAGTATTCAGTTACAATAGCTGTGGAATTGTGGAATCCCGCCAACTACGCCTGAAATCGTGGAGTTTTCCTGGGTTGAGTTATCTTGCCATTCATGTCTCTGTCGAGAGCTACGAGCTCGCTAACAGACCTCTGTACCAGCTCCCCGACCTACCCGTGGATAAGCGAATTTCTCAACTATCTCTTCCGGGAGGTCGCTCTAAGTGGTAATAGGCTCATGGGAGTTGTTAGGAGTCACACACATCTAGTCGTGGCATAGAAGACATATGAGATGAGTTAGGAGTTACCAAATCGTCTGCCAAGGACTGGTGGTACCTCTCTCAAGCTCATTTGGAAGGTCGGTGGTAGCAAGTTGCTACCCATCTATCCTTGTTGACTCTGTGAGTCTGACTTTCAAACATTGAAGGTTGGGGCTTTGGGCCCATTTGGGTTGAGTTCTGTCTGGGTCCCGCTCCAATTTGAGTTTTCTTATCCAGGTCATACCCGTTTCTCCCATCATTGCCCCCTTTTAGGCCTAGTGAGCTCAGAGGTCATGGTGCCTAAATTACCATCTTCAAGTCTTAGCCACTAACGGGTTCACCGATTCCTTGTAACGACTAGCTTTGGGGTACCTTTCCATTCGAATCTCCAGTAGAGAGCTACATGCTGGCTTTTCAATTTCTCGACTTCAAGCAGAGTTGCGCACACTTGGTCGCGGCATGGAAGGTACATGTGCAGGATTGAGTCTCACCAGGTCGAAGTTCGTGGTCTAATGAGGCCTCTGTTATGCTTATTTTCAGGTCGGTGACCTCTAAGTTCGTAACCTGGGAGGTCGATGGTGAGAAGTCCTGCCCATCTATACCTCGGGACTTGCTATTCTGACTTTCAGGTATTAGAAGTTACCATCTCCAAGTTACAAGTTTGACCTTCAGGCGTTATGAATCACCATCTTCAGTTCGGGGGCTTTACCTTCATGCATTAGTGATTGCCTTCTCTAGGTCATGACCCTTGAGAGGTCAAGCCATTTCTTATAGCTACTCGCAAGCTTGACCTTCAGGTATTAAGGGTTACCATCTTTAGGTCAGGCCTCTTGAGAAGTCGTACCGCTTCATTCTGTAATGGCTATTTTTGGAAAGAGGCATGCCTTTCCAGCTTCCTAGAGAGCTGAATCGCTTAGTCTTGATGTGAGTAGATTGCTTCGCTTCTACCTTAGAAAAGAAATTGAAGCGTTTCCGGTTTTGGAAAGTCATCTTCTCTCAGTTTTTGGGAAGTCGCGGCACTTAGACTTTAGAAGAGGAGCTGTCTTGTTTCGGGTTTTTAGGAGGTTGCCCTATTTTGGGTTTTTCCTTTTTAGAAACTGAATCGTTTCGGTTTCAGAAGGTCGCCCCATTTCGCAACCCACCAGACTCCGTCTTCTATATAAATTTGGAGTCTTTGAGTTTTTAGGATTTACGTAAACTTTCTCACCGCTTGCTTGTATTTATAGAGCCTACTGCTTAGAATTTTTTCCTCCATTTTTTCCTGAGCATTCAGTTTCTTCAAGACAGCTTCCTTCCTTCTAAGATCTTACCCAGTGAGTTTTCTGACTTTTTTCTTTGAAAAAAATTGTTTCTTTTGCCTCTTTTCACCAAGTCTCAACATGTCTAGTGTGCCATCCACGTCATCCTCTGTGTCTAGCACCCCCTCCCTCCAAACTAGGGGGACTGCACCTTCTTCTTCTCCAACTGACCTAGAAAAGGAGGTCTTTTATCTTCCCCCAGTGTTGGCTAGGGCACCCTTTGTCAAAACTCAGACCTTTGATCTTTCTGAAAGAGAAGCCCATTCTATGTCTTCTTCTCTAAACATTAGCCTAGTCTTTAACATCTATGGTGAGTGGGGACTAGAAAAGGACGAGATAGTTGTTGCCGAATGGCATGAGGGCCCTTGCAATAAAAGTGATGGACACATAGTCCTTTGTCTTTCTAGTCTTAGGGTTGGCATTCTTCTACCTAACCTTTACCCCATATTTCTTGATCTCACCTACTTTTGGTGCTTTTCCATGGCCCAAATTGTGCCCAACTCTCTTCGGACTGTGGTTGCTTTTATAGCAACCTATCATCTTTACCGAGATCCAATTTCTCTAGAGCTCTTTATTTGTTTCTTCAAATTAGGCATATCCTCAACTTCCGTATCTTCCAAAGGATACCTTTAGTTTATCTCCCAAAATAAGCTAGTAGGTCCCTTTCAGTCCTCCATGGGGGAGTGGAAACCCCTCTTCTTCTTTGCTCGCCTTCCAAATCTCTTCGTCCAATCCAAGCCTTACCCAGATTGGAGACTGAACCACTCATTTTTCAATGAGCGCCCTGCCTTGTCTATTGAACAGGCTGAACACAAGGATTTCCTAATGGACCTGGTCAATTTAGACAAGCCCAAGGTAGGGTGTGTTGCCCCAATTTGGCCTGAATCCTTCCTTCGCCCTGCTGGACTAGGAGACCCAGCAGAGCGTGATCTTCCTTTCTTTAGGAAAACTATGAGCATATCCAATTTTGGTAGGAAGTTTGCTTGGCTTTGCTGAATTCCTGCTTTTGCTGACCTGCAATTGGGTGCTGACAGCTTTTCTTTTTGTTTTTTCTTTTTTTTTTGCCACAATGACTGCCTCAACTTGGCTTGTTTCTTCTAAATCTTCCCTAGCCCCCAGCGGTAGAGGCAATTGACCATTGGTGCTTCCTCTATTGGGACCCCTACTATCAAAGTTCCCATTCCCCGGGGCAAGAGGAGAGTAGTGGTTGTGGAGAGAACCAAGGGAGCCACCAAACGAAGCTTTGCGACTACAGGGATGGGGCCTTCTAACAGGCCTCTCAGGATTACCAGCTCCTTTTCTTCACCTTCCCCTCAACCAGCGACGAAGATTCCCTTGAGCTCGTCTGGGATGAGGAAGGCCCCTACGGCTTCAGAGCCTAAAGCTAACTTCCTGGGCTGCGCCACTGAGGAGGTCACCTCAACTTTCAAAAGGCTAGAGAGCACTATTTTGGCAACCCATTCCTTCAAGGGGACAGCGAGGTGGGTTCCCGACCTTGCTTTGGAGGGGGTTGACTCCCTACTACAGTGGCCCAATGCTCAATCCTTCTTGATGGAGTGTGCGCCTTCCATTGACTAGGAAATCTTTCAGCAACTAACAGATGAGGAAGTCAAAAGGTTCACCGCCTCCCTTCACTCTGTGGTACGTTATTTGCGACCTTCTATGGACTTGGCAATTATCTTCATCTTACGATTATTCTCATGCTGACCTTCTTTCCCTTTTGTAGAATCATCTTCTTCTTGGCGAGCACCAGAGAAGACTAGCCAAGAAGACCAACAAGGACCGAGAGTTTGCCTCAATAATTTCCAAGCTTCGGGATGCCAAGGTTAGCTTGGAGAAGGAGGTTGCCAAGCTCAAGGCTTCTGCTGAGCTGGCCAATGCCTCTGCTGACTATAGTCACAAACTCCTCGACTCGTGTCAAAAGGAAATTACTGTAGTTCAAGCCAACAGTGCAGCAATGTCCAAGGCTCTTGATGTGGCTGACAAGAAAAGAGCTGAGCAAGAGGAGTATATCAGGGAGCTCGAGGCTAAACTGGGGGAGTTCCAGGGCTTTGGGACAAGGATGGCGACCTCTCAATGGAGAAACTCCAGGAAGTCCTCTCCTTCCAAAAGTATATGGATGTCAGATGGATCTGATAAAGCGTCAGATGGTATCTTTGTACACGGAGGTGGTGTATGAGTTCAAAGGGCTCAACCCTGGGATGAAGACCAACCCATCCCTAGATTCCTCACTCTATCATCTAGATTCAATTGCTTTCCCCCCTTGGCAGTTTGAAAAACAAGGACCAACTTCTCTAGAAGAGGTTGCTACTGCAGAGACTTTAGCTCAGGTCGGCCAAGCTGACAAGGCCCCTTCGAGGAAAGGGAAAGAACCCATGAAGGTCACTCCTGTTGTTGAGGAGGTCTTGGATGTCATTCCCCAAGCCATGGTATCCTTTGAAAGTATTCCCATGGTTTGCGATGTGGATGAATTTGCTCAAATTTAACCTCGCCTTGCGCGTAAATATTTTGGACTAGGTACTTAACCATTTCCAATATATCAGTCCATTTGTTACGTAGCCTTTTCACCTGACTATATTTCCATTTTTATTGCAGGTCCTTCTAGTGTTGCCGGGGCAAAAAATGCCGGTGAAGAGGGGGTCCCTCAAGGCATCTCTATGCCAATCACTTTATCAGAGGAGGAGGAGGATGGTGATAACTCGCCACTTGTGCAATGCCAATCCCAGAAGTAGCTCCGGACCTCTTTCTGTAACAACCTAGGATTTATAATTTCCGCACCTGTACTGAATAATTACAGAGGTCTGTTTGTGGCCTTATGTTTTGTTTTTAATATATATAACAACTTTACTTCTTCTACCAATGCTATGCATTTTGCACTTGCAGCCTTTCAATAATTGCATAACATACTTGAATTGTTTTGGTATTAAAGCAAATAACATATACATAACATCCACATAAGCTTGAAACACTTAGCTTTAACTTGTGCTTTGTTCAAAGTAGGTTGTTGAGGTCACCATTGAGTTAATGAGGTCCTCACGATGTTCTGCAAGGTCCTTTTGACCAACTTCCCGAGCTCAATTAATAACAAAGTCTTAGGTGACCTTTAGGCGTAGAACTTCTTTAAGTGGCAGGCATTCCATGATCTTAGGAGTTATCTTCCTTCAAGATCAACGAGCTTGTAGCTCCTTCCTTTATGAACTTCTTGGATCACATAGGGTCCTTCCTAGCGTTCTTGCAGCTTGGTCAATTACCCTTGTTTGCTGACATCTGACCTTTTGAGGACCATCTCTCCAACTATGAAGTGTCTTTCTTTCACTTTTTTGTTGAAAAAAATTTGTCACCTACCTTTTGTAAGTTCTGTTAACTTCCATTGCTTTGTTTCTAACCTCTTCGAGGAGATCGAGGTCTGGCCTTCTCTCCCCCTCATTTAACACTAAATTATATTCAGTCAGTCTTAAAAACTGCATGCCAACCTCAACCGGCATCATTGCCTTTGCACCAAAGAGTAAATTGAATGGCGTTTCTCCAGTAGCTTTTCTAGGCATTGTTTTGTATGCCCATAGAATGCTTGGAATCTCATTCGACCAAGCAGTCTTGCGACCTTCTTTCTCGAGCTTAGTGAGACTCTTCTTGAGTCCTTTCATAAGGGTTCTACTGGTGACCTCAGAGTGCCCATTAGCCTAAGGATGAGCTACAGAGGTTAACCTCTGCTCAATGCTCAAATTTTCACAGAACGTTTTGAACAAGTCGCCAATGAACTATCTACCATTGTCTGAGATTATAGCTCGGGGTATCCCAAACCTGCATATAATGTTTCTGCAGACGAAGGACTGAACTTTAGGTGATAAGATGGTTGCCATCGGTTCTGCTTCAACCCATCTGGTGAAGTACTTCACGACAATAATTAGGAAATGAACAGCCCCCAGTCCTTTCGGGAAGGGTCCTAGTATGTCAATGCCCCAGATGTCAAATGGCACTGATGCATTGATTGATTGATACCTTGTTGGCGGCACATGTGATTTGTTCCCGTGCAACTGGAAACTCTTGCATTTCTGTATGTGTTTCTCAATATCTGAAACCATGGATGGCCAGTAGTATCCTGTTCTTAGTATCATCTTGGCGAATGACTTTGCTCCTATGTGTGATCCACATATTCCACTATGTACCTCATCAATGACATATTGTCCCTCTTCTGGGCTCAAACAATTGAGTATTAGCCGGCGTAGGACCTTCTATATACCTCGTCATTTAATATCAGGACATAGCAAGGGGTCCCTTTCCGCATTTACCGAGCTTCTTTCAAGTCCTGTGGGAGGTTGCCATGTTTGAGGAATCTGTAGATTAGATATCTCCAGTCTACCTGATCATCTATGACCAAACTCTCGTCCTGGTTTATGCTTGGAAAGTACAATTGTTCTACCGGCAACTCTGCATTAGTTCCAGTTATCTCTCGATAGACTTTTGATAATGTATCTGCTTCAGCATTTTGCTCTCTAGGTATCTACTCCATGAGAAAGTGCTCAAGCTAGGAAGTGATATCCCTTACTTGTTCGAGATATTTGATCATGTTGTCCTCTCTAGCTTCGTATTCTCCAGCGACCTGGCTGGCTATGACCTGCGAATCTATTTTGATGTGCAATTTCTACACTTTGAGAGCTCTTATAAGCCTTAGATCTGCTCAGAGAGCTTCATATTCGGATTCATTATTCGAGGTTAGGAAGTTATACTTCATAGAGTAAGGGATTCTCACACCCTCAGAGCTGATCAGTACTATTCCCACACCTAAATTTCCTTTCTCCGTCGAGCCATTTGTATACATTGTCCAGACGTTACTTTCACAGGTGCTTGTGAACTCGAGTGGAGCCCTTGTGCATTCCTCTACGAAGTTTGCGAGAGCTTGAGCTTTAATTGCCTTCTGTGGCTCAAATTGAATTTGATACCCCGAGAGCTCAAGGGACCACTTCATCGTTCAGCCCTGACAGCTCGGGTTGGCTAAAGCTTGTTTCAATGATAGATTCGTTAAAACTCTTATTGTAAGCTTCAAAATAAGGCTTTAATTTCCTTGAGGTAATGATAATGAGGTACAAGAACTTTTTGAAGTCCGAATATCTAGTTTCTGGACCTCTAAGCTATCTACTGACATAATAAACAGGGAACTGTTGTCCAGACCTTTCTACCAACAGCACTGAGCTAACTGCTTTTTCTGTAGCAATGGGGTACATCGAGATTTCTTCTCCTGACCCCGAAGAAACAAGTTGAGGAGGCTGCCCCAGGAAGTCCTTCAACTTGATGAAGGCTGTTTGACAGTCCTCGGTCCACTGGAAGTCCTTCAGCTTCTTTATGACATCTTAAAATCTTTCTCCTTTGTCCGCCATTTTGCTAATAAAGTGCCCCAGTACTGCTATCTTCCCTTTTAGACTCTGAACCTCCTTCATGTTTCTGGGGGGTTCCATGTCTAGTAGATCTTTTATTTTTTCTGGATTGGCATCAATGCCTCTTTCAGAGATCATGAAACCCAGAAAATTTACCTATTGAGACTCCAAAGGTGCATTTTCCTAGGTTGAGCTTCATGTGGGCAGCCCTCAGGGTCTAGAAAGTTTATTTGATATCATCGATTAAAGATTCGAAGGTCCTGGACTTGATCACTATGTCATCCACGTAGACCTCTATGTTCCTCCCGAGCTGGTGTTTGAACACCTTATGCATAGCTCCCTAGAATTCTGCCCCTGCATTCATGTCTCGACCTTTGTGATGAATGAGGTCTTTTCCATGTCTTCAATAGCCATCGAGATTTGGTGGTATCCTTTGTAAGTGTCCAGAAAGCATAACCACTAGTACCCAGCTGTAGAATCCACCATCTGATCTATGCTCGAAAGTGGATAGGAATCCTTTTAGCAAAATTTATTAAGTGTGGTGAAGTCCACACACATCCTCTATGTCCCTTCTTTCTTTAGGACTACAACTAGGTTAGCAAGCCATTTGGGGTATACCACTTCTTTTAGAATCCCTGCATTGAGAAGAGCTTGGACTTCTCGAGCTATGACATCATTGCACTCAGGGGCGAAGGTCCTTTTCTTCTGTTTCACTGGCTTTACTCCTGGCTTGAGCCTGACCTTGTGCTCAACAATTTTTCGGTCCACTTCCTCGAGGTTGCTAGGCTGCTAGGCAAAGACCTTCAGATACTCTTGAAGGGAATTAAAGAGTTTTCCTTTGACCTTGGGAGGCAATGACTCTCCAATTTTGATCCCTTTCTCAAGGAATTTTGAATTGATTAACATTTTCTCTCCTCTACTAGTTGCCTGAATTCAGAGATTGTCATCTTCTTTCGGGAGGTCTATCCATTTCTCCTTCTCGAGGCAAGCTTTCCTCATTACCTTCAATGAGATAACACTCTGCAGCAAGTTGTCTGTCCCCCTCTAGGACGATCCAAGTGTCTCCAACTTGGATTTTCATGTTGTAATTGAGTAGAGAATTTCTACCCTCATGTCCATGACCCCCTTCTGCCTAATATGGCGTTGTAGGTCTCAGGGGCGTTGACCACCATCCAGTCCATGATTTCAGTGACCTCTTCGTCATTTGCACGGACTGTCGTTGGGATTCAAAGGATCCCGTCAGCATAGGTCTTGCTGCCTTTGAAACTAGTCTGAGCAGTGTTTGAATTTATCAGTAAGCTCTTGTCTTTGCCCATCTGGTCGCAGGACTTCCAGTATAGGACATTCACGGCGCTTCCAATGTCCACCAGAATTTTGCAGACTAGCGAATCTCCGATCTAGAGGGATACAGTGAGGGGCTCTGAGTCTTTCCCTCGGGCTCGCTTGGACCTCTTTTCAATGGCATTTATTTCTTACACAAGAGGTTGTTAGGGCTGCTAATAGCGGATCAGCTGGACTTGTGTTATTAGCCAAGAACTCTTGCAAGTGACCTTCCTTCACCAACCTCTCGATTTCCCGCTTGAGGTCGAAGCAGCCCTTAGTGAGGTGGCCATAGTCCTTATGGTAGTGACAGAACTTAGTTGGGTCATTTTTGGCCATAGGACTCTTAAAAGGTCTAGCCGACTTCAGAAGTCCTCTTTTATCCATGACCACCAAGATTTCTGCTCTTGACGTTCTGAGAGGGGTGGTCACGAGGTTGATGATGGTCTTTCTCCTCTTGTCTGAGGTCCCGCCTTTTGATTGAGGGTCTTTCCTATCCCTCTTTGATTTTTGTGGGCTCCTTGGATGCTCCTTGTTATCTTTCTTAGTGGTTGAGGTGAAACCAGGGATCTTCTTCTGGACCGTTGTTTCCTCAACCTTGATCAACTTTTCCAGGAGTGTCTGCAACTCCTTAATGGTTTTTATTGGCTCCTTGACCAGCTTGAGGGCTACATACCCTCCTTGCAAACCCTGTTTGAAGGCAGTGATGTACATAGCATCATTTTTCTGCTCGATCTTGACTGCCTCGTTGTTGAAGTGACTATAATAGCTTTGGGTGCTTTCTCCAACCTTCTGTTTGATGGTAAAGTGGTCATTGATATCTTTCTCGCACCTTGTGCTGCTGCGATAGTTTTTTAGGAATAGCCCTTTAAGCTGTGTCCAACTAGAGATGCTTGCTTCAAGGATGCCCTTGAACCAGGACTGGGCCTTTTTGGTCAATGTCGACCAGAAGGCTCCACACTTGACATGGACGGGGTACTCAAACATCTCCATGTAGGAAACATACTCATCAATGTGCTACTGTGGCTCCCATGTACTGTCATATTTCAAGTCCAAGTTTAGGGCTTTAAATCTCTGTGGCATCCGAGCCGTGCGGATGCTATGCACAAACACTGAAGGCTCAGTAAGATCCACATTGCTTTGCAGCTCCTGATTGGCTGGGGGAGTTGCTCTCCTCAATGGATTGGGGGTTACCCCTCTAGCGTTATCACCTATCATTTCAATCAGGCTTCGTCGAGGTGATATTCTCACTTTAAGAGGAGTTCATAGCAAGCTCCCCAGTTCTTCAGAATCCTATCTCTAACTCCATGACATGGCTGCTCGGTTGAGCCTATCTTTGAGGTCGTAACCTCTCCCATTATTCAGGGTTTCCTTGAGGTCAGTCACAGGTGGGGTTCTCCATTACCTTTCTTGCTTTCGACCTGTTTCCCGACCTGCTTCTTGAGGTCGGTTGTCATTCCTTGTTTCTGAAGGTGGAGGTTGGCTAGGTTGTGCCCGTTCTGCCTGGCCTCAAGGTGGCTGTGAATTCCTCCGAGAAGGTTCCGAAGTGCACCCAGTAAATGTATAATCAGGTCCGTTGGATACCCTCTCTAGGGCCACCACCAATTGTTTAAGGAGATCCACCGGAACTGAGATCTATCTTCTCCCAGACCTCTGTGGCCTAGGATTATTGTTCACTGCAGTAGGATCAGAATGTCCTTGCCCGACCCCTTCTTGCCCAGGTGGAGGACTTGCCGGGACTCTCCGGGAAGGGTCGGATTGTGTTGGCAGCTACTGATCCTACTAAGTAATAGGCGTCAGATCATTATTGTCAGCAGTCTACGCCGGTGGCAGCATTTCTGGCATTGTTTCACCAGTGAACAGTTGGGTTCTGCGAGGCGATCTGCCCCGGCATTTTGGTTGAACACGTGTAGGCTGTGATTGATTCATTAGCCTTTTTTATTTGTTTTATGTAGGGGAAAAAGGTTAAGCTTTTCTATTCGATATCCCCACAGACAGCACCAGAAGTGATGGGGCTCAAAATATGAACCTAGAGAAAAAAGAAGAGATTAGTCACCAGAGGTGGGCTGTGCCCAAGGAAAAGCTTCGATGCCTAAGTAAGTATTTCGAGAGTAATTAGGAGTAATCAATTCTCAAAGAAACTGTCGCTTGTGTGTTCTGTGTATCCATTTTTTTCTCTTTCCAACTGTGTCAGATTTTTGTTTATTAAAATAGAGATCAGTTACCTCCTTAATCTGGGCTTTGCTATTATGTGATAGTATTCAGTTAGGATAGTAGTGGTATTGTGCAATCCCGCCAACTGCTCTTGAAATCGTGGAGTTTCCTTGAGTTGAGTTATCTTGTCATTCACGTCTCTGTCGAGAGCTACGAGCTTACTAATAGACCTCTGTACCAGTTTTGCGACCTACCTGTGAATAAGTGAGGGGCTCAACTATCTCTTCTAGGAGGTCCCTCTGAGTGGTAGTAAGTTCATGGGAGTTGTTAGGAGTTGTGCACATCTAGTCATGGCATGGAAGACATACGAGACGAGTTGGGAGTTACCAGATCGTGGGTTGAGGTCTAGTGATACCTCTCTCGAGCTCATTTAGGAGATTAGTGGTAGCAGATCGTTGCCCATCTATCCTTGTTGATTCTATGAGTCTAACTTTCAAGCATTAAAGGTTGAGGCCTTAAGCCTATTTGGATTAACTTCTATCCGAGTCCCGCCCATTTGCATGAACTTGTCTGAGTCGTACATGTTTCTCCCATCACCTATAAAATAATCTTATAGAAATAATTCTGCTTCATTTTAGAGGAAGAAAAAAATAAAAAGAAGGGAAAAAAATTTTTTGACTTGGACATGTGAAAAGTTCTTTAGAATTTTGTTTAATGATGATTAAATAACTTTTTTTATTTCAAAGGTTTGGATAAATTAATAAATTTTTGAAATTATTATACTCATGTGAACAGGCGGGGGGGTGCGGCTCTGTGCTTTTCACAATGCTCTTACTTCACAGAAAATGACAAAAAATATTAAATAAAAGATAATATTAAAATAAAATGTATTATTTGTAATTATAAGAAGATTTATATTGTTTAAAAAAAATGTTGCAAACTTATATTTTTAAATTATAAGACCAATTTAATTTGATAGATTTGTGTGGGGTTTTTTGTAATTATTCGACAGCATTACGTATCGCCGTTGGTGGATTAGACGGATAAGAGATCTGTCAACATATTCCTTAATTTATGACCTCGGAAGCAGGTGATCCTTATTCTTATTCGGTGGATTCACCATTTTTTTTTTTTAAATTAAAAACCACCCCAAACTTCGGTTCTGCATCTCCGCCATGGCCGCCGCCATCGGAGAAGGGATTGAAAACCTGTGGTTAGAGGTAAGAAACCTAAGCCTTGGCACTGCCACCACCAAAGTAGACCACCTCCTCTCGCCGCCAACTCCATTCCAATTCCTCCGTGACTATGTTTCACCCAACAAGCCATGCCTCATTTCCAATGCCATCCAACACTGGCCAGCCCTTTCTTTGTGGTCTTCAAGTTCTTATCTTCTCAATTCTCTTTCTGCGTCTTCTGTCTCTCTCCACCTCACCCCCACAGGCCAAGCTGACTCCTTAGCCGCCCACCCCAATCCCACCTCGGCTTCTTCTTCCTCATTCTGTTTCGCCTCGGCCCATGTTGAAAAAATGCCCTTTTCTACTGCCTTGAGTATGGTTTCTCAATCTATGAGTTATGCTGATATGGGTTCTAGATGCATTGCCTATTTGCAAGAACAGAATGATTGTTTTAGAAATGAGTATTCGGCTGTGTCTCAAGACTGTGATCCTCATATTTCTTGGGCATCTGAGGCCTTTGATTGCCTTCCTGAAGCTGTGAATCTTTGGATTGGGAATGATAAGTCTGTCACTTCTTATCATAAGGACCAATATGAGAATATTTACGCTGTCATCAATGGGGAAAAGCATTTCCTACTCCTTCCCCCTACCGATGTTCACAGGATGTATATTCGAGAGTACCCGGCTGCACAGTATCACTATTCTGAGGTCTATTTCTTACTGGCAATGGTTTACTATATGACTGATTCTTGATGCAATTGCATGTCAAGTGTGTTTATGTTGTTATCATCTGCATGAGTATATGCACAAACATGTTTCACTATTTTGGTATTGCATTGGTGTAAGATAGTATTTGAAGAAAAGTGCATTTTGTTTTCTTTTAAGGAATTTCATTCTGTTTTTTAAGTAGTATTGAATTTTTTCATTGTGTAGGATACTGGAAATTTCTCACTCGAACTTGAGGATCCAGTAAGGTATGTGCCGTGGAGCAGTGTTAATCCTTATCCTTCACCTGATGAAAAAGATTTAGAAATGGCTGAGTTTCCTTTGTACTTTAAAGGACCAAAGCCATTTGAGGTTACTGTCAAGGCTGGGCAACTTCTTTACTTGTAAGGATTTTTTTTGGTATTCTTTTATTGTTTCATTTTTTGTTTTCCACCTTTGTTTTGAACAATTTTCATATTTTTGATGGCTGTCGATTCTATGAATGTGACTGTCCATTTTTGTATATCCATAACCTACCCTTCCCATTTTTGTTTGCATTGGAGTTAGAAGCGCATTGGTTATTTGTTCATCTCGTACATGTAAGTTTTTCTCTCTAAAGATGAAATGACAATAACAGGGATATTCAAATTAGCTTAACAGGTTTGGCTGACCTTTGTGAAAAAGTTGTAATAGTTGCATGCTAAATTATAATTACTCAAAGTTTCTATAATTGACCTAGGAGCTGCTCAAGGTTCACTTGGAAAGTATCAGTATTCAGTGTCAATGAGTCACTGTCATGAAATTTCACAAAACCTTTTCATGCAATGCATAGGATTATTCAAGGTTTCCTGTGTTCAGTTAATGTTTCAATACTGCTACTGGTCTTCAATTTAGGGATATCATTGTAGCGTTCTTCAAATTTTCTTGCCATAAACCATCTTTTTCTGCCCAGATGAAGTTTAGAATTATATTCTATAGTGTATGGAGTTGAAATCCATCAAAGGTGTTACCGATTGATATGAATCAACATCAGGTGAAACAATTTTAAGGTGAGATCTTGACGATAATCACAACTACATCAATATGGAACAAGTGCCGCGTATTAATATTAACTCTCATCTTATGAGATGATATGTGGTATCCAGAGAACGGTTACTCAGTGGTTTTTTCTTTTGAACCACATATGTATTTTTTCTTTTGTTTGCAAATACAGGCAGGTTAAAAACATTTCATTAAACTAAAGTTTTTCTTGTGTTCCATTTCAAACTACATAACTTACCCAAGCAATGACCTCTTGATTTTAAAGTCAAGGGGGACAATACTTTTGGGGTGGGGCAAATAGGACAATAGGACACATAGGATTAGTTGGAAAGTAATGGAATGAGACTCAAGGACATTTGCAACAGTAAAGTCCTGACTTGTTTAAATCAGGAGCAGCTGGTTGGACTGTGTTTACCTTTAAGAGCACTCTGAAGAAACTTTACCTTCCCCCCTTCTTTTGCACAAAAACATATTCTTCTACTGTGCAAACTTATCTGGCGTGAAAAGCATGTAAAAAGCTGATTTGTCTACGTTTGCAGATTTTTAGAAATTTGACATGTATTTAGAAGAGATTGTAATAAGTTGTTTGTCTCTAATGATAATATATGTGATTTTAGTGGTTGAAAACATTTTAAAAGGTAAACCTACTCTTTGCCTTTAGGGCTCTTGTTTCATCGATGCTTATGATGTATTGTAATTTAAGGTCGTTTAGTCAATAATTTTATATATCAATATATCAATAATTTTCCAGAGTATAATACACTAAATTTTGAAGAGATTAACTTGTGAGGAAGGTTTTTAGCATTCATATTTAGGAAAAAAAAATACACATTAATATCTTTAGCCGACCTTGCTGTACAACTTGAGAAATTAATAATCTTGAAAGTCATGAATATGTTAGAATGAGCTGCTTTAGCATTAATTTTACATTAACGTGGAGAATAGAATCTCTTTGAGTTTACCAACCTTGTTTGTATGGAGAGGACAATACCCAGGAAAGGAAATTATCTTTTTGATGTTGTCTGGTTCTAAGATGATAGATGCTTAAGAGTTATAAATTATCTTGTCTATCAAAACTAGATCTTCAAGAGACATTCTGGTGAACAGAGTGAAACTAGAACAAGAGCTGCATGGTGATCTTATGATAAGTATACTCTTTCACATATAAAATGAGGAAAGAAAAACGGTTCATGTGATTAAGGAGCATCCAAAGAAGACAAAAGTTTTATTAGCTAGAGAGAGTAACTAGTGAAGTTGTAGAACAGAATGCCTAACAAAGATACAAAATGCTTGAAGAAGCAGTTGCTTCTCTCGGTGACTCAAAAATCTTAATGAAGTATAATGGAGAAGGCACTTTAATATGGCTTGCGCAAGAGCTAGTACACTTTAGCATGCACTTTGCACTTAGGCTTCTATTTTAGGTATCTCTACCACTGTGCTTGTGCATACTCCAGTTCAAGATAGACTCTTATTTTTGCTAATTAAATCATAGCCAGGTTAGGTCATGTTCCCATGCTACAAACCTTTCTTGCCTTATCTGAATAATATTTCTTAACAAAGGGGGAAAACAATAACTAAAGTTGTATAGGGTAGATGCATGAAAACCATTGCTTTTATGGAATTTTTCCATCTACTTTCAACATTTGATTATATTTGCTTTAACCCTTTGACAGAAGGCATTAGTATTGGTACTCAGCTTGAAGATTTCACTGGGTTGTTGCATACATATCCAGTCATGAACTAAAGGGACAAACAGGCAAATTGTAGATTTAGTTTTGTATGCTTTCATGGCTACTTTGAGTTTTATAGGACTGACATGTTTTTCTTTTTGCTGAAAGACTGAACTGAAATACTTTCAAGTAATGTTATGTAAAGGCATTAGGTCCCTCTGAGTGGAGGCATCCATCAGTTCCTGTAGGTTAAGGGCTGGGTAGCGCTTCATAATAACTAAATGCTACATGCTGTTGTATATGCAGGCCAAGTATGTGGTTTCATCATGTTAGTCAGAGCCCAGACAGTCGTGGACTCACAATAGCAGTAAACTACTGTCAGAAGACCTCTAACCCTCCAACCTCTCTGTGGACTTATCTTATTCTCTTAGTTTATTTGATATATGTTGCTAGTACTTTGTAAAAAGTAATATGAATGTTTGTGCATTTCATTGGGCAGGGTACGATATGCGATTTGATATTAAATATGCTTACTTCAACTTCTTGCAATCTATACACTACACGTCCCCCAAGGATTCAGCAAGTCATGGAAGACATGCGAAATTATGTTCTAATGAGCCAACCTCTGTAAGAGATGAAACAGACATAAATGGATCCACAGAAAGTGGAGATGCAATAGAGCAGTCTGATTGTATCAAGGAAGAATAAGCATGATGACATGGTCTTTGGATAGTTAAATACTTGAAGGCCTCTACCATGATTTGCAGCTTGGTAATACCTTCAAGCAGTCGTCTTGATAGTGATCAATTGTCTCAGTATCTTGAAATTTTCGAATGCAGAACATTGATCTACTAAAGCAGAAGGTAGAAGAAAGATTGTTTCATGACATTCTTGACAGGCTTTGGGCTCTCTTTGTGACAAACTTAGCTTCGGAAATAACTGCAAGCCTTTTTTTCTTGTTTTTTTGCAGGAGTTGAGCCTCGTGCTACCTTGGTGGGACACTAAAGGACAGTGGACAGAAGCAGTTAAAACGTAATCAAGAACGATTCATCAGATCTCATGTGTTCTTAGCCTATTAAACATGGTAATCGATCAAAGTTTATTATAGAAATGCAGGGGCCTTTAGTTCATGGTTATCGAACGCAGAGTTGATTCCATGAAGTACTTTTATTTATGTCCACTGGTGCAGTATAGTCTTGGGACATCCTTCTTAATTTGATCAATTGGGTGCATTCTGTTTTCCTACAGTGGACCGGTGGAATATAACCCTAATATTCAGTACGAAAAATTCAGCTTCTTACTATAGCACCGCCAGCCGTCAATCTTGTCTGAATCTGAATTACCATCAGAATATTGAGGAAAAATAACACTGGTGTTTGTTCGTAGAATAATAGGAAGCCTGATGTGTTTTCGTATCTGAGTTCCATCAAGGTTATGAGCATGCATGCATGTTAATAGATCCAGTTCACTCTCTGGAATGTTTGACAGTGAGAGGAAAGTGGAACCACTGGGACAAGAAAATCTTTGAAATTCATAATAAGAAAAAGAAAAACAAAGGAGGAAAAATCTTTAACATGAATTTGGATCGGACATATTTTACTTAAAACTTTCTTACCATATTGGTACATTACAAAAAGGTAAATATATTACACAAATGGGAACTTTTTTTTTTGAAAAAATTTTCTGAATCACAACAATGGAATATCATATTCGTAGGCACATCAACTGAATTGAAGGTATGTTGTAGAAAATGGGAGATTTCTTGGCAGACTCAATGATAGATAGGAAAAACATATCATGAGGGGTGAAAACAACTGAACTAATCTAATTTTATTTATAACCCTATAATCGAACAAATTCATAACTTTTTCAATCAAATATCAATTTAGAGCTATCTATTTCATATTAACTTTATACATATAAACACATTTTATCTCCATTGTTTTTTTTTTTTCATATTTTATTATTTTTGTTCTAAAATAATTAAATATATCTTATAACATATATCCCCATACACAAAAAACGTACATGTATGAATACAACGGAAAGCAGATTTGCGGCAGCGATAACAAATGTCTCATAGAATATTATACTTAAAGAAATGATCCCATTGATAGTCAACATCTAGATCGGTGAATTCAAGACTCACCGACTTACTGGTTGCGGAACCTATACAAATGGGATGACTCGCATAAGTTCAAGGACAAAAGAAGATAGGGTTCAAGAATATGTTCAATCTTATTAAAGCCAAGGAGGGTTCCAAGACCTCCGGCAAATGGATAATAATGCATGAATATCATCTAGGTGGAGAGGTTTTTATGGAGGTGGGTTCCCAATAATTATGTTACATGCATATGTGAATTCAAAAACTACGGTGGATTCTGGGACTGGGAGTCTGGGACTGAAATCCAAGCATAAGTAGGGCATTCAAGAACAGCAAGAATGCGATCCCAACGTCCAAGAATCAGTTAAGCAAAAGTTGTCCTCGCAAGCACAGATCATGAAGACGAAATTTGGCGCCAAAGCAAGCAATTCAAACAAGAATAATGTAGAATGAGAAATGGGCAACCCACACTCTACAATCTGAGACAAAACACATGATGAATTAATATTACTTCCACCCTTCATACTAAGAGAATCGGTCCCATATGACTAGAAGTTACTAATATGAGAAATGAACTGTTCAGCTAGATACCTAAACTAGGTCCACCTGCTGCTACTGTTACTAAGGAGGCCGAAACCATGAGTTCATAACACAAAACAAGATCTTCATCAGGTACATCTACCTGAATTTTGATCGCTTTGTGGCCGGAGCAGCCGGGGGAGCTCTTGACTTGCCAAAAGCCTTTGCCTTTCTTCTCCGCCTTTCATCCTCACTGTCCGATTCATGTCCTTTCTCCCTGTCAGCATTGCTGGCTTCTCTCTCTAACTCTTCCCATGTTTTGCCTTTCTCTTCCTCTGAGTCAGCCTCTTCGTCATCCTCATCTTCATCTTCAGATTCCACTAGTGACTCGCTGTCAGAAGCATCTTCCTCTGACTCAGACTCAGGCTCAGCTTCTGATGGCTCGTAACCTTGATCTGACTCCTCTGATTGCTCAGATTCTGAGTCACTAGCTTCCAGGTTCAGAAACTCCCATCCACCTTCGTCTATAAAGCTCTGAGGGTCATCAACGATAGTCTTTAGTATAGCCCGCCAATTCAAGTTTAGCCTGCTTTCGTAATACTTGATGTCTGTAGTGTCCAGCCACTCCTTTATGCCATCAAGTGAGGTGGATGGTATGGAATCTATGCGCATAACATCACGTTTGAAATCTTTGAAGACAATAGCCATATCAAAATTCTTCTGACCCAGACCAACTCTCTCCAAGTTCACAATCTCAATCTCACTAAGAGTTATAACAACGAAAGGAGTCTCTATCAGCTCAACTAAACAACTAGAAGTTGGAACAATGAAAGCTGAAGATTTATGAGGAACTCCATGGAATCCAAGTTCCCTGAGAGGCTGGTCAAACTCCAGGTCAAGCCCCTTAAACTGAGGCTGTCCCCACAGATCATTCACCCTATTCACAAAGTTACTGAAGTCAGTGTTAATTTTGTTCTTACGGTCTCTCTCCCGCTGCTCTTCCTCAATTTCATCAGGGTCATAAGCAGACCTCCGGCTACCTCCAATTGTTTGGACCACGTCCATCACCTCTACATAGAACTGCACATCCTTGGTCTTTTTGTTCCCTACCATTATGTGGTGGTGAAGATGAAAGTGAAGCAAGGTAATCATCTCTTTCTCTGCTGGCTGGAAGAAGGCATGCTTAACGTTCGCATACATAATGTCGACCCGCTGATCCTGTCTTGAGGTTGAATACCTGATTCATTGCATTTAAGATTTAAACATGTAAGCCTGATCAGAAGTTTTATTTACATTCTTTCAAGATATGGATCAAAATGAAAAGTACAATTATAGTTTTAAATTTTCTGACATTAGAAGTTGGTGGAAGCAGGAAATGCAAATAAGAAAGTGATTGTAAGAAGAGAAAATGTATACCTGAAACCATTGGCATGAGCTTCAAGGGTACCAGGCAACTTCCTGGCACGACCACCAAAAACAGGACGGATTGATAGGTCAGGCAACCTCACCGGCTTAAACTTATTTCCTGCAAGTAAAAGTTTTTCTTGTGTAACCAACGTTGCCCTCTCCGCTCTTTCAGACTCCCTTGCCATAACATTTCGCCTAAGAGTTTTAATCTGCTGCACCACTTCACTAATATGCCTTGGATCCTTTGATCGAAACGACACCTCCTTCAGGTAAATAGCCCCTTGATTTCTCAGAGAGTTGGCATCATGAGGAGTAAAAGGAGTTCCAGGCACATTAAAAATGATACGGATATAGCAATTACGATTAGTATCCTGCTGGCTAGACACTGTTTTCACAGTGGCTACATGGAAAGGAACCATGATGCCATATATTGGTATAAGAACAGCTTCATTCTTCTGATCAACTTGTATCATCATGTCCCTTGGAGGTGGTAGATCATTTACACTCTTATATGCAAGAAGCTCATTGGAGGTCTTAACAGAGGTCCGGTTATCTCCAATACCTGAATCCCCACCAGCAAGCCGCCGAGCAGTTTCCTCATTCTTCTGTCTGGCAAGTTCAGCCTGGTGCTGCCTGCGGAGCTCCTCCTTTGTAATTTCCTGGTTATCGGACCGGAGCGTTGCTTTCGAGTACAATGACTCATTACCATTAGATACAATTTTGACTTTGGGCTCCTCTTCTTCCTCACCTTCATTGAAAGAGTAAGCCACATCCTTAACATCTTTCGAGCACAACTGCGTTACCACATCACGTCCATCATTGGTTACTATCACTGTGTCTGCCAGCAGTAATGAAAAATCCTGAGCTTTTGGATTGCCTTTCTCAGACTGCAAACTCTGAAAACCAATTGACACATTAAAAACCATTCCTGGTTTGAGCAGCCGATCATTCTTTGCATTGAGAATCAACCCTGACTCACGAAATTCCAGACCAATGCCTGTACCAGCAGATTTTGTAAGGTGAGGCACCAATTCAGGTGCATCCCCCTGGACAACTTTTAGGGCAGCCTGATAAACAGCACTCACCTTGTTCCCAGGTTTCAGGGTTGCAATGGCAGCCTCATGTGCTCTAAGAAGAACTTCATATGCCTTGCTTTGCACCGCACTTGCATCAATCAGAAAAGTTCTTGCAACATTAGAGCAGTAACTACTATATCTTGATCCAATTGCACAGATGATCACGCTGGTGGAATCATAGAAGAGAAAATCATCATTGCTTGATGCATTTGGCCTCAGGTTGAACTTACCCCCACTTTGGAAGATTGGAGGGTAACAAATATCAACATTCTCAGTCTTGAGCTTCACCTTCACACGAGCAGGATCCAAAATTGCCTTTTCCGTATCATCCATTAGTGATGCATGCGTAACCTTCTTTTCCTCATCAATCACCTTCTCAAGCTTTGGCACAACGTAATTCTTCATTGCAGAAGCAGTCAAATATGCAGCTTTCTTTATAAATGTTATCTCATTCTGATCCTTAACAGCAAAGAGCTCAGATAAACCAGGTGACACATCACATAGCTGAAGGCGTGAATTTTTCAGCTTTTCGGCCCATTTTTCGAGGAGGACTCCTTCAGGAGCCTCTCTAACTAAGTGTCCAACTATGGGTGAATCACGACCACCTGATAAGGATTGCGAATGCATAGCACGTAGAACAGTATCCATTTGAGAGGTCCCATCATCATTTTTCAACTTCACATGGATGAACACATCAGCTCCAACGGCCTCTTTTGCAGATCCTTTGATACCGTCAAGCAGACTGGCTTTCTTCTGGCTGCATAAGAAATGTATCTCTTTGCTTCCGAAGACCATAATGGTTTCAGGGAATTCATATCCAAGGAGCCAAATGTTAAGTGTGGAAGACTTTAAGTAACGAAGGTCATCCGAAGGAGGTGGTGTTGCTACTGCAAAAACATCAGCAGACCCCCAAAGTTCATCCTTGTGTTGCCGCCAATGTGAGTAAAGAGCCTGTAACCTCTTGCTGAAGGTATTCAGGTCAATCTTATATGGAGATCCACCAGCTCCACTTCCATTTGCAGCTGGAACTTTGCCATTACCATGTTCTGTCATTTAATCACTGAAGACCTGGGACAATCTGTACAGAAAAGAAAAAGAAGTCAAATATTAATCTGGTTTTTGACCTACAGTACTATTCCCAAAGGTCCAAAACCACATGAAAATGGTGCAAATATAACATAATTGAACCCATGAAACAAGAATCGAAATTCCAGCTAATAAACAACTCAGCATTCTTTGCTTGGGTAAGTGAATTTAGCAATTGTACCCTTTGGTGGAAATTCAACATATTTATAGCATATAGAATACTAATTCTACAAAAATTCATAGACACGCATTTTTCAGAAACAGGAAAAGAAATCTTTCAGAAAATCCCTTAATTCGGATTACCCATTGTACCATAGTTGTCCAGCTGAATCAAAGTTTGTGTACAACCCTAACCAAAAATAGTAATGCAAAAAGAAAAAGGGATTATCCTATAAGATTTCATCAAAAGGGGTATGCTTTTCTGGACCATTTCAACTACAAGTAAAGACTCTGGTAACATACTTCCTTTCCCCCAGTACCCCCCCCCCCCAACACCGGTGGTGGAATTGAATTTCGTTCTCGGATGTGAGGATAAGAACAGTAGAACTTTTTTATTTATTTAAGAACAAAAAAAGAACAGCAAAAAAAGTGAAAAATTAAACCCAAGCCAAATCTTCCCCGCATGTAATGCAGTTACCAATAACTCATGTACTTATCAATATTCATAGCGTTGGCTTCCCACAAGCAAGAAAAAACCTACCCACTGCCATTCCATGATTCCCAAGAATACCAACAACATCAGAAGAAATCTTCAAGAAACAGACTTTGGGTTCAAATCCAAGGTACGGAATACAACAAAGGTAGAAAAACAGTAGCAAAGCATAATTCGATGGCTAAAACAAAACAAAATTGCTCATTCCAAACCCTTGCCGTTGCCGCCACCAATAACAAGTATCCACTGATGGGCTCCGTGAAGCATCAAGTACAAAGAAATAGTAGAAATCCGAATTTGGAACACTTACCCACAACAACCTTCGCAAATGAAAATTTTCCAAGCTTGTTGGTCTGCTGGATTCTAGGGATTTCTGTAGATTTCTGCAGCGGCTTATTTGTTTGAAAGGCCAGGGGGCAACAAATGTGCAATTTTTATACATGAACATGCGGTATCATTATATATAGGTCCTTAGGTTTATGTTCTTTTTCATTCAAGCCCATCAACTTTCAGGTTTATGCGGTCAACATTTTTGGAGATTATGTTAGTACTCTAATCCTAATTGTCCTCTTTGGTAAAAAATTTAGCCCGGTTGACTTCAAATTTCAAGAGAATATTTAATACACTTTTTTCCCATTTTACTCTTTTAATTTTTTTTTAAAAACCAATCACTACTAATAAAAACTTCACACATTCTTCCAACAACCAAGGGCATTTTAGTTAAATTACTCAATAATTGTATGGAAAATTTTTATATAGATCCAATTCATATCCTATCTCTTGGCTCATATCGAGACACATCATAATAATTGCCAATAGTTAATGAATCTATATTTTATTTATTTCATAATATAAGTCGTTTTACAATTATTAATAAACAATTATGATGGTTTTTTTTTATGTTTACTCTTGATTAATATTTTTATTCATTTATTGTAAAAAATAGATATATATATATAAATATATTTTTATATACGGTTTTGTTAAGGTGTGTTCCAAAACGCGTCTTAATGTGCGTTGCAACTGTTACCATAACGAAATTCTTGCTACAGTGCTCATACAGTTAACCAAGCGGAGCAATAATTCCGTTACGATAATGGTTGGAACGCGCATTAAGTCGCGCTCTATCAAATCCGTTTATATATATAACTATTAAAGAGAAAGGAAAGAGATATTTTTAACATAATAGAGCTATATTTAAGACTTTTGAATTCCTATAAAATAGCAACTAACACGTGAGATAAAAATAGAAAACTATAACATTTATTTATTTTATTAATTTTATTCAATGAGCATATCTTGTAATAAAATAATTTTACTTATGAATAAAATATTTTCATTAAATTAGCTTGTTTGGCACAAAAAAAGAGATTACATGTCATTCGTTGAGATTTGTCTATACTTTTATATATGACATAAATATGATTTTATTTTTTAATAAAAAAATTGAAAAGCCATTCATTCAAACGATTTCAAATCATCAAATTAGCTTGTTCGACAAACATAAAAGAGTAAATGTATTATTTTATGGATTTCTTCTTTTATACTCTTTTGTGTGAAATTAAATGTTTCATTTTGACATCACATATTGTAAGAAAATTAATTCATTTTACACTTAACGATATCAATTTCTTAAGAAAATTTTACTAATTTAGAAAATGAGACATTCATTTTTAGACAACTAAAAATGGAAATATGGACAATAAATTCTGGACGAAGGGAGTAAATTATATATGATATGATGTCACAAGAAATATTAGGTTAATTTTTATGCATTATTATTTTTCTTCAGAAAATAAATTTGGAAGAGAAAATAAATTAAAATTAATTAAGAAATTCCTTTTAATCAAAATATATTATATACTCACTCCGTCATTGATTATAAGTCATTTTAACTAACTTTTCTTATCATTAATTATAAGTCATTATTGTTAGTTAATTAACTTTTTATGGTCTTTTTTTCATATTATAGTTATATATATATATATGGATTTGCTAAGGTGCGCTTCGGAGCGCGCCTTAATGCGTGCTCCAACCGTTACCGTAACGGAATTCTTGCTACAGTGCTCATGCAGCCAACCAAGCGGAGCAAG
>JAOXNR010000030.1:4134165-4204849 GCA_028571225.1 Parsonsia alboflavescens
AATTTAGATAAATATGGAATTATCAATTTAGGATAATCAATCTAGGAATATCTAACTTCAGAGATCTTAAGAGATACGTATCAAACAAATCAGCTCTCAATCTTAAGGATAACTTTAGAGAATCCTAAAGATCTTAATAATCTCGTAATTCAACTGAACCACTGATTTGAAAAATTTGTAAAATTCATAACCGATACATCAGTATCCCAATAAATCTTCAAAAACCGTGTGACTCTAAGTTTCAGAAATAATAGCTAACACAAATATCTAAGAGATGGCATCCTTGTAATATCTATATATCCATCCAAAAGCCAATTGGAGGTTTTTTTTTTTTGGTTTTTTCTAGCACCCCAAAGATACATGGATTAATGAATCTCAGAGTAGGCTCCCTTGGAGAAGTCAGAAAATTCTAAATTCTTAAAAGAATGCACCTGACTGCATTATTGAAGTAGAGAATCGTCTAACAGGAAAGACCAGAACAACCACTCTACAGCAAAGCAAGTGCAACTAGTCTTGGCAAGCTATGAATGAATGCTTAGCTTGACCAAGAATTTTTGTTGTTGAATCAGTTGCAGAGTGAGATTTTGAAGGCATGGCTCTCTAGCCGAGCTTAAGCAAGTTCAGGCGAGGCTTTAGCAGTTTTCAATGCTCGAAACCAAAGGAATTAGCCAAGGCAGCATCAAAGACAGATCTTGTCACTGGGGGGATCAAGGAATATAGCAAGTGTGCCGGGAGTGGTAGCTGTTAGTAAGGGCACGGCTTATGGTAGGGAGTGACCCATCTTGTTAAGTCAATTGTGAACAGAATATGCTCCCTCCGTTTTCAAAATGATTATTGCTTAAAGAGAGAGGTTTAAAGGGAGAGGTTTTATTTTAAAATGATTGTCATTTATACATCTTAAGACAAAAAATATAAATGAATTATCTTTTCTACCCTTCTTCCTAATTTTCCTTTTCACTTCTTTCAAAACTAATTCATTGTTTTATTATTTTCAATAACTAACCAACCAATAAGAAAGAGGAGAAAAGTACAATGTAATAATGAGGAGCAATATTGTCCACAGAAAAAAAATAGTTTATTATTTTAATTTCTCCAAAATAATCTTAAATGGCAATTATTTTACCGAGGGAGTATCATATATGGTCTACCCAACTGGTAAGAAGGCTAATCCCTTTGAAATAAATGCTTTATTTAAAATGAAAACTTCAACTTTGATAAAGGAGGTTCAAAATCTCACTAAGAGGTTGTTGCTTTGGATAGATTTTAATGCAAGTACAGTGACAACGACTTTGATTTTATCAACTAATATGAATTTTAGAAAGAAAAAAAAAATCTTTTGAACCTCT
Source organism: Parsonsia alboflavescens (assembly GCA_028571225.1). Classification (NCBI taxonomy): domain Eukaryota; kingdom Viridiplantae; phylum Streptophyta; class Magnoliopsida; order Gentianales; family Apocynaceae; genus Parsonsia; species Parsonsia alboflavescens. Next base: position 4,135,512 of record JAOXNR010000030.1, read on the forward strand.
CAATGTCAAAAGCTTTTTTCTTTTTTAAAAAATAATAATCTAGTTGATGGGGCTCAGAAGTGAGCACCGGGTCACCCCACAAGTCCTGATGGAGCTTCACGGTCTACAGCCTGAGAAAATGAGAGAAACAATCACCGGAGGATTCTGTCGCCCGGGAAAGAGCTCTAATGCCTAAGTTAGTATTCTGAGACATAATTATAGGGGAAGACTATTCTCCGAAAACTGTCGTGTTCAAAGTGCCTACGTTTTCTTCCCAAAACGATTGTCTATTTTTTTGATTAAGTAGAAGAAGAGAAAGTCCGTAAACTCCTAGATGGAGGCTTCGCATTACGTAACTATAGGCCATTAGGATAATCGTGGGATTCTCTTGAAGCCCGCCAATTGCTCCTGGAATCATGGAGTTTCCCTAGGATGACAGATCTTGCCATTCACGTCTCTATTGAGAGCTATGAGCTCGCTAACCGACCTGCAGACCAACTTCGTGGCCTCCCCATGGATGTTGAATGTCTCGAACATCTCTTCTGGTGAGGTCGCGTCGAGTGATCCTTGGCTCGTGGGAGTGCTGAGGAGTCACGCATCGTTGGTCATGGCATGGAAGATTTATGAGACGAGTTGAGTGTTACCAGGTCGAGGTCTGGTGGTGCCTCACTCAAGCTCATTTAGGAGGTCAATATCCTCTAGGTCGGTGACCCGGGACATCGGTGGTTGCGAGTTCTGCCCACCTTTCCTCGTTGACTTCGTGAGTCTAACTTTTAGGTATTGAAGGCATAGGGCCTTTGGTCCATTTGGGTTGACTTTGGTCTGGGTCCTACCCGTTTGTGTTGACTTATCCGGGTTGTACCCGTTTTACCCATCATTACCCCCTTAGGCCCAGCGAGCTCAAAGGTCATTGGTGCCTAAATTACCATCTCCAAGTTGTATCCACTATTGGGCCAGCCAATTCCTTGTATCGACTAGCTTTGGGGGTACCTTTCCCTTTGCGTCTCTAGAGCTACAAGCTGGCTAATTATTTTTCAGCCTCAAGTAGAGTTGCACACACATGGTCGCGGTACGGAAGGCACATGAGTTGGGTTAGGACTCGCAACTTCGTTTGTCGTGGTCTAGTGAGGTCTTTGTTGTGCTCATTTGAAGGTCCGTGACCTAGGAGGTCGGTGATAGGAAGTCCCTACCTACTCGTACCTCAGGACCCGCCAATCTGACCTTCAGGTATTGAGAATTACCATCTCCAAGTTGCGAGTCTGACCTTTAGGCATTAGGGGTCGCCATCTCTAGGTTAGGAGCCTTTCTTTCAGGCATTAAGGACTGCCATCTCTAGGTCATATGCCTGAATTTCAGGTTTTTAGAGTTATCATCTCCAAGCTATGGGTCTGACTTTGAGGCAATCAGAGTTACCATCTCTAGGTCGTGACCCTTGATGGGTCGAGTTGTTTTCTCATAACTGCTCGCGAGGCTGATCTTCAAGTATTGAGAGTTACCATCTTGAGGTCGCGGCTTTTGAAAGGTTGTGCAGTTTTCTTGCAACAGTAATTTTCAGAAGAAGATACATCTCCTCAATTTTTTGGAAAACTGATGGATGGTCTCAGTTGAAAAGTTGCTCCACTTTAGTTTTGGCAATACCCGACCCGTTTCAGGTTTGAAAAAGTGCCCTCTTTTATTTTAAGAAGAAGCTAAAGCGTTTTCGAGTTCTGAAACAGCGACCCGCTCCAGATTTAGCTAGAATGACCCACTTTAGTAAATCCAAAGTTTCCTTATTCAATATAACTTGGATACCTTCAAATTCGGGATTTGCTTAAACCTCCATTCATCATGCCAAGGTTTTAACTTTTATAGAGCTTTCGGCTTAGAGCTTCCTTCTCCTTCCCTAGACATCCAGCTTTCCCAATACCGTCTTCCTTTCTTTAAGACTTTATCGAGTGAGTTTTCTTTCTCTTCTTTCTGAAAAAATTGTACCTTTTCATCTTTTCGATATGTCGATTGCATCTACCTCGTTATCTTCTGTGTCTGGTACCCCATCTCTCCAATCTAGAGAGATAACGTAGTCTTCTTCCTTGATCGATCTGGAAAATGTTGTTTTTTATTTCCCCCCAGTGTTATCTAGGGCACCCTTGGTAAAAGCTAAAACCCTTGAATTTTCTGAAATAGAAGCCCATTCTATACCTCCTTTTGCAGCGAGTTAGGGCTAAGCAAGGATGCAATTGTCAACGCTGAGGGGCATGAGCGTGCTTACAGAAAGCGTGACAGACACATAGTCCTTTAAGCTTCTAGCCTCATGGGAGGTGTTCTCCTACCTCACATTCATCCCACGGTTTTTGATCTTGAATTCTTTTGGAGTTTTTCCTTAGCCCAAGTTATACCCAACTCTTTTCGAGCAGTGGTTGCTTTCATTGCGACCTGTCATCTCTATCGAGTTCCGATCTCTCTAGAGCTCTTCAGGTGTTTTTATAGGCTGGGGGTTTCTTCAGCATCTAAGAGTGCTAAGGGGTACCTCCAGTTTCTTCCTCGGTACAAGCTAGTTGGTCCCTTCCAGTCTTCCATGAGGGAGTGGAAGCCTTTGTTTCTCTTTGCTCGCGTTCCAAGCCATTTGACTCGATCCGAAGCTTACCCAGATTGGAACTTGAACTTTTCATTTTTCAACAAGCTTCCTAGTCTATTCGTTAAACAGGCAGAGCATTGGGGTTTCCTTGTGGATCTGGTCAATTCTGGCAAACCCAAGTTAGGGTGTGTTGCCCTAGTTTGGCTTGAAGCTTTATTTCATTCTGCTAGGTTAGGAGGACCAACAGAGCGCAATCTTCCTTCCCTCAGGGAAAATATTGGGATATCTTCTTTTGGTAGTATAGCCTCCTGTGTTTACTGAATTCTGACTATTACTAACCTTGTTCTAACAGTCTTTCCTTTCGGTCTTTACAGTAATGAAGGCATTAGAGTGGCTTTGTACTTCTGGATCTTCCCGAGCCTTTAAGGGTAAAGGTCGGAGCTTTGTTGGTGCCTCCCCTACCGATGCCCCTGCTATTAAAATTCCTATTCCCCAGGGTAGGGAATGGGCTGTGGTGGCTGAGAAAACTCAAAGGGCCTCCAAAAGAACCTCCACCACTGTTGGGATGGGTCCTTCCGATAGGCCTATCAAGATTTCAGCCTTTTCATCCTCTCCTTCCTCCCAACCTGTGAAAAACATTGCTCCAAGCCTTTCTAGGAAGGGAAAGGGAGTGGCGACCACGGAGTCCCAACAATCATTCCCAGGTTTTGCCATGGAGGAGGTCATTGAGACCTTTAAGAGACTTGGCGGTGCCGCCCTAGCTTCTCGCATCACTAAGGCGACCACGAGATGGGTCGCTGATCACGCCATGGAGGCGTCGGACTCTTTATTGCAATGGCCCCACCCTCAATAATTTTTGATGGAGTGTACTAAGTCAGTTAACTGGGAAATTTGCCGGCAATTGACTAACAAGGAACTTAATAGGTTTGGTGCCTCCTTTTTTACCACATTGAGCTCTCGCAATTCTCTGTCGGCCTATGCTTAGCTTTGTTCTACTTAGAGTATGCCAATAACCTCCTTCCTTTTTCTTCAGCAGAGTCATGTTGTTTTTAGTGAGCAGTTGAGAAGGGAGGCTGAGATGGCTAGCAAGGATCGGGAATTTTCCTCCTTGATTTTGGAGCTGCAGGATGCCTAGGTCCGTTTGGAGAAGGAGGTCGTTGAGCTCACTGCTTCTGCAAACTTGTCTAAGGCCTTTGATGAGTACTCCAAAAAACTTCTTGAAGCTTGTCAGAGGGACATTGTAGATGCCAAAGTTGCTAATGATGCCATTTCTTAGGTTCTGGACATTGTCAAAAATAGGACAACTGAGTAGGAGAAGCACATCCAGGTGCTCAAGGCTAAGTTGAAGGGATTCCAATGGCTTTGTGGTGAGGAAGGTAGCTCGGCACTGGAAAAGCTAGAGCAAGTCCTTGCCTTCTAGGAATACATGCAGTCTTGGTTGAGACCCCTATTGTATTCCCTATATGCCGAGGTGGTGCATGACCTTAAGGGTCTTCATCTGGGGATGAAGACCAGTCCAGATTTTGAGTCTGATTTCTATTGGTTACTGCTCTTCCCTGGCAGCAAGAAGGTCAAAGACAGGCCTCCTCCGAAGAGGTTGGTGCTGCCCTGGCTCAGGTCGGTCAGGCTGGCGAAGGCTCAATGAAGAAAGGGAAAAGGTTCTGTTGAGGCTATCCCCGAGGTTAAGGAGGTCCTGGACATCACCCCCCAAGCTATGGTGTGTCCTGAAAGTATTCCCATGTTCTTAGGTTCAAATGCTTTCGCCAAAATATTCCCTCGACTTGTGGATGCTTATTTCGAGGAAGGTACTTGACCTTTTTCCTTGCTTGCTCTTTAATATACTCTATTTGATCACGTCGTTGACTTGTTTGGCAGGGACTTCAGATGCGGTCCCTCTGAGCAACACTGTGGCTCCATTGAAAAGCTTTGTCTTGGTTAGCATCCCAGCAGGAGAAGAGGAGGATGAGGATGATGTGTCCTTGGAAAGACATTTGTTGAAGTAATTTTGGGCTTCCCCCTATAATAGCTTAGGGCTTTATGCATCTAGAATTTTTATTTATTTCTGCACACATACAGAATGGTTCCACAGGGGTTTGTTTGTGGCCTACTGTGTTTTTTTAAACTTGTTTTGGCATAATAGTAGATAACATAGGCGTAAAATCCACATAATTCGTGGCACCAGGGCAAATAACATAGAAAATAGGCATAACATCCATAAAAGCCTTAAGAAACTTAGCTTTAAAACTGTGCTTTGTTGAGTCTGAATTGTTGAGGTTGTTATCGAGCTTGGAGAGGTCTTTTTGTCCAGTCTTTCGAGGTCATTATCGAGCTTGGAAAGGTCTTTTTCACTGGTCTTCCCGAGCTCAGTTGATAGCTCGGTGAGGTTCGCGCAATCTTAGATGACCTTTAGGCATAGAACTTCTTTAGATGGAAAGCATTGCAAGGCCTTAGGAGTTACCTTCCTTCAAGGTCAACGTGCTCGTAGCTCCCTCCTTTGTGTACCTCTTGGATTATGTAAGGTCCTTCCCAACTTTCTTGCGACTTGGTCAGTTGCCCTTGTTTGCTGACATCTGATCTTTTGATTACCATTTCTCCAACTGTGAAATGTCTTTCTTTCACTCTTTTGTTGAAAAAATTTGTTACCTGCCTTTTGTAAGTTCTATCCGCTTCCATTGCTTTATTCCTAACCTCTTCGAGGAGATCGAGGTCTGCCATTCTCTCCCTCTCATTTAAGACTAAATCGTATCCGAACAGTCTTAAATATGTCATTCCAACCTCAACTGGCATTACCGCCTCTACTACAAAACACAGGCATTTCTCCAGTTGCCTTTCCTGTGTAATTGGCAGCTCGTGCATTTCTGTATGACCTCCTCAATGTTTGAAACCATTGAGGGCCAATAATATCCTATCCTCAACATTTCCTTAGCAGCAGTTTTAGCCCTTATGTGTGATCCATAGATCCCACTATGTACCTCTTCAATGGCATATTGTCTTCCTCCCTTGCCTAAGCATTTGAGTAGTGGCCAAGTGTATGACCTTCTGTATAACTCGTCATCTCTAATTAGGATGTAGAGAGGTGCCCATCTTCGCACTTGGCGAGCTTTTTTTGGGTCTTATAGGAGGTCGCCATGCTTAAGGAATCTGTAGATTAGATATCTCCAGTCTGCCTGATCCTCAATGACTAAACCCTTCTCTTGAGCTATGCTGGGAGAACGTAATTGTTCCACGAGCAGCTCGGCATTTGTTCCAACCACCTCTCAATATACTTTGGACAATGTGTCTGCTTCTGAATTCTACTCTCTTGGAATTTTCTCGATGAGGAAGTAGTCATGCTTAGCCACTATATCCCTTACTCTTTTGAGATATTTGACCATGTTGTCCTCCCCTGCCTCGTATTCTCCAACGACTTGGCCGGCTACGACTTGTGAATCTATTTTGACGTGCAACTTTTGCACTTTGAGAGCTCTTATAAGCCTTAGACCTGCTAAGAGAGCTTCGTACTCGAATTCGTTGTTCGAGGTTTTAAAGTTGTACTTCACAAAGCAAGGGATTCTCACTCCCCCAAGTCTGATTAGCACAATTCCCGCACCTTAATTTTCTTTCTCCGAGGAACCATGTGTGTACATGGTCTAAATACTGTATTCACAAGTGCTAGCTAGCTCTAGTGGAACTCTGGTGCATTCTTCTATGAAGTTTGAGAGAGTTTGAGCTTTGATGGCCTTCCTTGGCTCAAATTGGATTTGATATCCTGAGAGCTTGAGAGATCATTTCATTGTTCTGCCTGATAATTCCGGGTTTGCCGGAGCTTGTTTCAGTGGTAGGTTGGTTAGGACTCTTATCAGGTAAGCCTCAAAATATGCCTTTAGTTTCTTTGAAGTAATAATGATGAGGTACAAGAACTTCTCAAGGTCCTAATATCTAGTCTCTGGACCTCGGAGCAAACGACTAACATAGTAGACAGGGAATTGCTGGCCTAACCTTTCTACCAATAAGACTAACCTGACTGCGTTCTTAGTTGCAGTTAGGTACATGTAGATTTCTTCTCCTAACTGAGTGGGTTTTCCTAAGAAATCCTTCTGCTTGACGAACATTGCCTGGCAGACTTTGGTCCACTAGAAGTCCTTCGGCTTTTTTATGGTGCCAAAGAATTTCTCTCCTTTGTTTGCCATTTTGCTAATGAAGCGCCCAGTGCCGCCATCCTTTCCTGCCAAGCTTTGTTCGTTTTTGCAGTTTCTGGGAGGTTCCATATCTAACAGAGCTTTGATCTTGTCTGGTTTGGCATCAATGCTTGTCTCCGAGATCATGGAACCAAGGAATTTGCCTGCTGAAACTCCAAAGGTGCACTGATGCAAACCAAGTAGACGAGAATGATCAAGATTATTTAATAATTTTATTTCCTTAATTAGAGAGAATTTTATTTAGAAACTTGTTTTATTTTTTTATTGTTTTGTTCCTGATTTTTATTTCCTAGTCTGATTAGGAACACAGAACTTAGCTATTAGTAGTTTACTTGGTTTCTATTTCCTAGTCTGATTAAGAACATAGAACTTCCAGTATTATAAATAAAGATGAATGCCTAAGAGCTAGAAATTCAATCTATTATCAATAATATTTCAGAGTTTATCTCTCTTTCTTTGTGAACTGAAGGTTTTGTTCTTTCTTTCTTTGTCTTTTAACTACTTTAGATTGAAGTTTGATTAGAGGAGAAGAACCTAATTTTTGTTGTCCAGACCTCTGGCAAGTTCAGAAGTTAGATTATCGAAAAGCCTCAAACTTTGATTGAATATCCAAAGTTTGAGTTTCCGAAATTGTTGCTGTTGCACCATTCATCGGCACTGTTCACCGATTACTGTTCCGGGCACTGTTCATAGGTTACTATTCACCACCACTGTTCATCGCATTTACTGTTTATCCGAATCAAAAGTTGCAATTTTTCTTGAGTTCCTGTTATTAGATTTTCCTCCAGAATTCCTTAATCCTCAACCCGCCACGTCCGCCTGCGTAATGCACTTCTCTGGATTAAGCTTCATGCAAGCAGTTTTCAGGGTTTGAAAAGTTTCCGTGATGTCTTCAATAAAATCCTCTGAGATCTTGGACTTGATCACTATGCAACAAAGACATCAATGTTTTGCCCGAGCTATTTCTTGAAGACTTTATGCATTGTGATGCGTAAAATTATCCTAAAAGAGTGAGTTCTAGATGACTAGAGAGAGTTGTTTTGGTTCTTTTGGTGAAAGAGAGAAAAAACAAGAGATAGAACTGAAAACTGGATAAAACAGTGGAGTAGAAAAGGAATTTTGGAAGGAAAAAAAAACTAATAACAGGAATTCAAAAAAAGAAAATTCGCAATTTTTAATTATAGTCCAAAAGAGGAAGTTTAATTAGGGGTTTTTTATGACTAGGGAGCTGTTTTGGATCTTTTGGTGAAAACAGCAAAAGAAGCAATAGAACAGGAAACTGGATATAACAGTAAGGTAATAAAAGGAAATTCTAGAAGAAAATTAATAACAGAGCTCAGAAAATTCGGAACTCTAATTTGGATGATTAGTAACGCGATAAATTGTAAAATCGATGAACAGTGATTACAGAACAGTAATTGTGATGAACAATAACTTGATGAACAGTAAAAAAAGATGACGGAACAGTATTGACGAAATAGTAATACGCAAAATAGTAAATGAGGAATATTAAAGACGATAAAATAGAAAATGAACAAAAGACGATAAAGCCGCCTGTAGACACTCTAGATCGACTAAACTAGGAGAAAACTAGAAGAGATAAAATAAAAACTCAAGAAATCTCTTGTCTTGTCTTTTCTAGAACAATCCCTAATTGTTCTATTTATAGTGATTAGTCATCATTGAGCAATTAGGGTTAGACCAGCCTATGGAGCAAACTAAACTGGACCTAATTATTTCCTGACCTTTAGATAGGTCCAAAACCCAGCAACTAGGTCCAAAACATGAGGATGGTGGGGCAAAGGCTGTCCTAGGTGTGGCCGATCTCTCAAGTGTGGTTGACCTTGACCTCAACCTCGACCTCTCAAGTGTGGTCGACCTCGACCTTCACCTCTCAACTGTGGTCAACCTCGACCTCAACCTCGGTGGGGTGCCTTCTTTGGACTTGGACCATGTGTGCTTTGAAAGTGGTCTGGATGCTCTCATATCACATTGCCCATTGGAATTTAGCTCTTGCGTTTTTCAGGCCAAAGGGCATCTTGGTGTAACAATAGGTCCCGACCTCTGTGATGAAGGAGGTCTTTTCCATGTTCTCAATGCCTATTGGGATTTGATGGTACCCCTTGTAAGCATCCAGAAAGCATGGCCACTAGTACCCGACTGTTGAGTCCACCATCTGGTCTATGCTAGGAAGGGGGTTGGAGTCTTTCTGGCAGTACTTGTTGAGTGTGGTAAAGTCCATGCACATCCTCCATGTCAATTCCTTCTTCGGGACGACAACTGGGTTGGTCAGCCATTCAGGGTATACTACTTCCTTTAGAATTCTAGCTTCAAGAACAGCTTGCACTTCTCGAGCTATGACCTCATTGTGCTCGGGGTGAAGGTCCTCTTCTTTTGTTTCGTCGATTTGACTCCTCATTTGAGCCCGACCTTGTGTTCAGCAATTGCTCGGTCGACCACTTCGAGGTTGCTAGGCTGCTAGGAGAAGACCTTCAAGTTTTCTTCAATTGAATCCACCAATTTCCCTTTGATCTTTGGAGGTAAGAGCTCCCCAATTTTGATCCCTTTCTCTTGGAATTTGGGGTTGAGGAAGACTTTCTCTCCTCTACCAGCTACTTGGATTCTAAGGTGATCGTCCTCCTTTGGAAGGTCGATGCGTTCCTCCTGCATGAACTCTGGTGAGCTTTCCTCGTTATCCTCTGCTAGGTAACATTCAGCAGCGACTTGTCTATCTCCTTCAAGGATGATCCAGGTGTCTTCGACCTGGATTCTCATGTTGTAATTGAACAAGGAGATTTCTGCCCTTAGGTCCATGACCCCCCTTCGGCCTAGGATGGCATTGTAAGATCTGGGGGCATCCTCAACCATCCAGTTCATCATCTCTGTGATTTCCCATGCAGATCGTGGTTAGGACCCATAGGATTCCATCAGCATAACTTGTGCTGCCATTGAAACTGGTTAGAGCAGTGTCTGACTTCATTAGCGAGTTGCTGTCAATTCCCATCCGATCGAAAGCTTTGCGGTACAAGACATTAACGGCACTCCTAGTGTCCACTATAATTTTTCTCACCAGGAAGTAGCCAATTTGGAGTGACATTGTCAAGGGTTCTAAATTTCCCCCTCGAATTGACTTGCACCTCCTTTCGATGGCGTTTATCTTGCCAACTAGAAGTCTCAAGTTGTGCGGGCCAGTTGGTGGTGGATTTGCAGGGCCCGCATTCTTGGCCAAAAACTCTTGCAAGTGGCCCTCCTTTATTAGTCTTTCAATCTCACGTTTGAGGTCAAAGCAATCCTCGGTGAGGTGACTATGATCCTTGTGGTAGTGGCAAAATTTTGCTGGATCTCTTTTGACTACAGGACTCTTGAGAAGCCTTTGCAGCTTCAAGAGGCCCCTTTTCTCCATAACCACCATGATTTCCACTCGTGATGTCTAGAAAGGAGTGGTCACGAGGTCAGGGATGGTCTTTCTCCTCTTTTCTGAGGTCCCTCCTTTAGGGTGAGAGTCTTTCGTATCCCGCTTTGATTTTTTAGGACTCTTTGGATGCCCTCTGTTGTCTATTTCGATAGCTGAGATGAAGCTAGGGACCTTCCTCTAGACTACTGTTCCTCAACCCTGATCATTACTGGAACTTTGTAAAGATGGCAAATCGCTATAAAAGCGATCACGATCTGAAGGGAGTTTAGGATGAGTTAAGCTAAGGGAAAATCCTAGACGTCAGCAAGGTCAAGGAACAGAGGGTGCAAGAAAGGAAGAAGAATATCCCCCTTGAGGCTGGAAAGGAAAAGGACTATGCGTCGATTACGTCGACGATAGGGGCACTCATCCCCCTCAGTGGCGACTAACTCGCCTTTCTCTAGCCCCCTCTCCCCATTGATGTCAAAAATGTTAGTAGGGTTAAGAGAAGAGGACACGAAATAAGCCTCTATTTTAGAGACCACATAAGTTTGGCTTTTGACAGAAGGGGCTTTGGTAGAAATTGGGGGCAAGTAGAAAACCCCATTCTCCAAATCAACAAGAGAAGGGGCGGCACCTACCTCTCCCGAATGGAGAGAAAGTGTGTTAGACATAGAGGACACTGTGGCTGATACAGCAGACATCTCGATTGGCTGGAAAAGGATGAAATTTTTAAAAGGAGAAGAGAAGAAAAGTCACTCAGTAAAATCCTTGAGATGAGAAGGAAAGTAGTCTTGAGTTACTAGCTTGATTGAACGGAGAAAGGGAAGAGCAGAAAGTATTTTATAAGAAGGCACTGAGAATCTAAACTCTTGCAAGCTACGTGAGAATTTGAGTAAGTTCTGAAATTTGAAGACTTCTAATTTATATGAGATTAGAAGTCTCTTGGGCTACTGAGCGGAGCAACCTTCCAAAGCTGAAATGGGGGGACTTTCCAAAAAATGAAATAGGTCAAACTTCCCAAAACTAAAACGGAACTACTTTCCAAATCTATAACGGGTCAATTTTATCCGAAACTGAAGCAGGACAAATTTCCAAAATTGAACGGTGATAACTTTCCAAATCTGAACGGGTTAGTTCTCCAAAGTTGGTCGAATTAGCTTTCCAAAATTGAAGAGGCACGTTTCGTCTAAAATTCAAAAATAACTATAGTAGAATGAAATGACATGATCTCTCAGGGTCACGACTTCAAGGTGGTAATTTAGGCACCACGACCTCTGAGCTGGCTGGGCCTAAAGGAGGGTAATTATGGGAGAAACGGGTATAATCCAAACAAGTCAACATAAGCGGGCATGACCTGGACAAAAGACAACCTAAATAGGCTCAATGCCCTAACCTTCAAAACTTGAAAGTCAGACTCTCGAAGTCAACAAGGATAGGTGGGCAGTGAACTGCTATCACCAACCTCCTAAATGAGCTCGAGAGAGGTCTTATCAGACCCCGACCTTCGACCTGGTAAGCTTCAATCCATCTCGTACATTTTCCATGTCACGACTAAATTGCACACGACTCCTAACATCCCCTAAGAGCCTGCGATCACTCGGCTTGACCTCCTATAAGAGATGATCGAGACCCTCGATGTCCACGAGCAGGTTGCGAAGTTGGTTTAGAGATCGATTAGCGAGCTCGTAGCTCTCGATAGAGACTTGAGTGACAAGACATCCCAACTAAGGGAAACTCCATGATTCTAGGAGCAATTGGCGGGATTTGACATGATTTCATAATTATCCTAATTGCCTATTATCACCTAATAGAAGAGCCTTAATATAAGAATTAACGAATTTTCTTTTCAATATATAATCAAATGGTAACCAATCTACTATTGAGAATTAATTATACTAAATTACTCTCAAAAAACTGACTTAGGCATTAGAGCTCTTCTAAGGTAACCACCCACTTCAATGACTTATTTACTTTTTTCTCAAGTTACTGTTGTTGCGGTTTAGGGGTGATCCAAAGTCCACTCTTACGCTCCATCAATTATATAAAAAATACTTCTTTATAATAACTTCAATTTTCCTCTACAATAAAACAAATGAGAACATCAATAAAGTGGAACAAATAAAATAATTTTAAAAGAATTATATGATAAAGGAGAAAATATCTAAAATTCATTGGTACTTACTATTTCTTTCGGCAACCTTCAAAATTGTGTTTATAATACGAATTATTTTATATCTTCAAATTCGTTTCATAACATAAGTTCACATTACAAAGATTTGCCTTACTATTTTCTATTTCTGACACTTTTGTGATAAGGTTGCCACCGTGTCATGACTGTCATGTACTTGCAGACGCTTTGCTGTCGATATTGATTGACGGTCAACATATGCGGGACCCACGCGTGTTTTGTTTTTCCAGTTTTTCAATTCCTTCCCGGCCTTCTCAATTTCTTTTTCTTTACCTCGTCAATCTCAATCTTGATCGAATTCATTAATTCCATCGACAATCGAAAATTTTTGAGATTTTGGAAACCCAAATCGTAAAACCCGTCAAGATTTTTGACATTCGAACACTGCGCGCACTCAATTATGTATCAGTCGATATAAAAGATGTATATAATTGCATAAGAATCAGCAATGAAAGGTGGCTTTTCGTCTCCCGGTGATTACATCTACTTTAAGTCTCAGGTCCCTCTTCATAAGATCCCCGTAAGCTTCTTTGCACTCGTTTTTTAACTTAAAGTTTTGAGATTTTGTTTGCCTCTTGTAATTCATTTTCCTTTTTCTTGATTGAGATTTGCTGGGTTGGCCTTCTTCTGGTCTGGTTTCACCATATTTCTAGAAGTCAATTTGGAGTGTTGTTTACTGGTCATCGTTTTGCTTATGTGATCGTTTGGTGAGGGTTCTCTTTTGGAAGTTTAAACTAAATTAAAAATTTTACCTGCTTATCATATGCATTTGGCGTTTATTAAGCTCTCTCTTCTGTTTAAGTTGGTTGTATCCTTTGTCTGAGGTGGCTATTTTCTTTGTCAGTTTAACATCATATTGATTCTGTGTCTGCAATTATTGAAAATTGATCGATTAATTTTGGTTAATGAATGAAACGGATTCCTTTCGGTGCATTTAAGAGAATGTGATGTGCATTTAAGTCAGATATTTGAGAATCTAGACCTCAAATATTTGAAAAAAAAAGGATATGAGAATTTAATGTGCATTTAAGTCAGATTGATTGCGGTGCCACTGAACACGAACAAGATCAAATCTTTTGTTGTAAAACTGTGATTTGCTGGAGTCCTGCAGCCAAGAAACTATGACATTGCTAGTGGTATTATTATTTCAACTTGGGGAGTATTTTGAATTTTTCAGAAAAAGAAAAATGATATTCTTGGACTTGAAATGCTTAAGCTGCTTTTGGCTGCACTCTTTCAAGTCACATTATGCAAGGAATATTTTGTTCAATGGCTTTGTAGTTGAACATAAAATGGTTCTGTTGTCTACTTATTACCATCATCACCTGTACAGTCTTCTCTAGGAACTTATTTCTTTCAAACATGTCTTTCTTTAAATTGCCTTTGCATTCTTGCCTCTCAAGATGTTTTTTTTTTCAAAAAAAAAAAAAGAAAAACAAAGTAAAATTTTTTATATGGATGTTTCTGGTTTTATGTTTCTTCTCTCTCGTGTTTCTTTATTTGATCCATTTATTATTTATCTACTCCCTCCATCCGAAATTGACGTAAATGCATTTAAGGAAAAAGTTTGATATGGTTCATTTGAACATTGCACTGCCACTTTTCTTAATAAGAGTTAACTAATTTAGGAATTGAGATATTCAATTCCAAACAAACAAAATAGAAAATGGGACATTCAATTTCGGACAGAGAGCGTATTATTTATTATTATTTTTATTGTTGTTGTTGTTGTTATCGTTGTTGTTATATTCTCTAAGTCACACGTATGTTTTTTTGAGTGTTGAATTACTGCTTTTTTGAAGAATCTAAAGTTGCTCATAAGTTGATAAATGTGAGATCTTTCTGGACTAGTGGTCTGTAAACTATCTTTATTCTGACCACTTTATAACAAGATGACAACATTTGGGGCGATTTAAACATCTGTTATAATCATATTGATGGTTTTCTTCCCTTTTTTAGATTGGCTCAAAGCAGTGGCGGTATTATGACTTTGGACCGAAGGTTGTGCCTCCACTTATTTGTCTTCCTGGTATAGCTGGAACTGCTGATGTGCACTACAAACAGATCATGTCATTGTCCACGAAGGTAGTAGATCTCATGATTGATTCTCTTTAAATTGTTACAGAATCACACTTTGCACTTTAAAATTCCCCTATGAAAATGAGATTCCCAAAGCATGCCACCAGTTATGAGAATTATATCTTCTTGTATTATGTATATGCATGTGGAACCTAGCCTGGATTATTGGTTAATTTACGCTACCATGTCCGCTAAATCTAAATAACTTGGTAAAGCTGTACTGTGGTGAAAAAGATTCATACAAAAAGTGCAATTGTTAGATTTTGGGTTACATTAACTTAAGGTGGATCTATTTTTGGGACATTCTTCTTCCAAAACTCTTTTTTGAGCTGAATGCGACAAAATTAAGAGCCAACCTATGGATTTCTACCTCGTCGTGTAAGTTTATTGCGCTGCGTAACCAGCAAAAAAGGAGGAAAAAGAATTGAAAAGCAGGAGAAATTTAAGTTTCAGAACTGCCTGTAGTGCTTTGACATTTACAGTTAATTTTTCCTATCATTCTGATGACATAATCATCATGAATTTAAAAATGTTTACGCATGAAATTTGAAGCAATTTTTTGCGGTATACTTTCATTTGAGAGAAGGTGTCATTTCTTGGACACATTTACCTATTGTGACACTGCATAAGAATATCTTGCTCCATCTACATTTGTATTTGGACTGTTGATATGGTGAGCGGTATTGTTTTAAGAAACCTTGAGATATTGAAAATACTTCTGGCCACTTATCATTTCTTTGCTCTGAAAAAAAAGGGGAAGAACTTAAAATCCTCTGACTTGAGTTTTATAACCGAAGCTCTGAGGACCCTAATGTATATTATGTTTATGTTTTCTTGTCTCCCGAACATGATTTATTTATGAAGCACAAAACAATGGGGGCTGGGGGTATATGAACGATTCTGCTATCTGTATTTATCTTTCTTTCTGGTTTTGCTTCTGCTATTTCTAATCATGAAACTGATTAGCATCAAGAGTCATATGATATACAAACTGCATTTCGTGACTTTCTTCAGGGTTATCGTGTGATTTCAATTGATATTCCACGCATATGGAACCATCATGAATGGGTTCAAGCATTTGAAAAGTTTCTAGATGCAATTGATGTTCATCATGTAAGAGTTTCATACTCCCTTAAGCCACATTATGTGTTGCACTTACCTGCTTCTTTTTAATCCTGAAGTTTTTATTGCTTGAAAGAGGGGGTTGTTTTGTCTTAAATAAGAAGATAGGTCTTATACATTCGCAAATTTATATTGAATGGAAGTTTACCTAACATGAGTCCCTAGCAACACTTTTTTGGTGTGGTGGTTTTGAAACCTAGTACCACGAACTTTGCATGGTTCTTTACAAAACACTGTCTGGCTTCCAATTTTATAAGCCCTCACAAACTCTGAGAGGGTTCCCTTGTGTATTAAGTGTTCTCAATATGGAACACATGGCAAAGAGTAAGTATATTCAGAATACTACATTTCTGAAAAACAGGAAGATTCTTTGTAGAAGTATTCTTTTATTAAAAGAGTATTGTTTCATTGGTGAAATTGAATATATGAAGAACATATCCGGGCAAGTGATACTAAGACTGGAAAATTTTCTGGGGGAAACCAAACCAAATATTGCATTTGTACCCTAGGACATATTCTAAAACACACCACAGCAAGTAGACCTGAAAAGAAAGCAATATTTACTGTAGGTCCTGGATATTTATTTGTGCTTTGATTCTTCAGGACTTGTTGAAGTTTGCCTGTATGTTGGAAACATGTGGACTTGTGTTGTGCTTTTAATCTAAGAATTATGAGTTAGTTATATCATCATCGTCATCTTCTCATATTATGACTTTTGAGTCAATTGAAGTTTTCTGGAAATAAAGGTAATATCAAATTATATAATGATAATTCTTTAGCCATGTCAATCTGTTACATAAAAGGACTTTGTAAATATGGCAATCGTCCGTACTTCTTTAATAACTGAAAGATCAAATCAACAGATCTAAATTCATGGTAAACAGTTCCTACCTCCTTTATCTATCATTCATGGTTATATAGCTGGCCGCATAATTATCAATGACAAACAAAAAGGATAGAGTGGTCTCTAGTCACTAGAAGAAGAAAAAATAATGTACATGGACAACATCTACCATCCAGATTAAAAATAATAATAATAATAATCAATACCATGAGATATTGTTTCTTTTATGTTGTTCTTCTTCCACCTGGGGGACACACCTTACATTAATGTTTAAGATATATGGTATTGTTCTGTTAAATTTATTATTTTCAAGGCTGTATAATCTTCTTCAGAGTAGCAAGCATGTTCTTTTGGACCAATATTTTCAATGACAATTTAGCACATAATGTGTCTATTCTGTTTGCTGAGGAATCTATATGCTTCTGTTCATGATATCAGATGTTTGAGTATTGATCCCTCTTCTTTGAGGTCTTTCCCATATTCTGTTGCATTTCCTTTTTTTGGGAGTTCAAATATATCCTGAAATTTAAATCTATACATATTTTAAATTAATTATGTAACCTTTTCAGTTCATTATCTAAACTGACAACATTGATCCATCCTATATAAAAGGTGCATCTTTATGGAACATCTCTTGGAGGCTTCTTAGCTCAACTTTTTGCTCAGCATCGCCCACGAAGGGTTCGGTCATTGGTCCTCTCAAATACATATTTGGAGACAAGTAGTTTCTCGGCTGCCATGCCATGGGCGCCCATGTATGTACCTATTTGCAGTACATCTGAGTGGCAGCATGTATAGGTCAATAGTCTACACAGGGCAATGCCATAGTTGATTGTAAAATCAATTGCTGAGTCTGCTCTAAATCTTCCTTAAAATGGATTCCTGGAAAACTTAAATAACAGTTTGTCTCGAAATAATATCTGTGACTTAGATTGCCATAGGAGAGAAACAAAATCAATATTCTTCAATGTTGGCTTCTGTTTTATATTGGATGATGTCAATAACAAGAAAGATTGAGTAGAAAAGATTAGTGGATTTGTGATGAGGAATCACTTGTTTGTACTTGCACTTACAGATTTTAGAATAGATATCCCAGAGTTTTAGCTATGTATCCATCACCACCAACTTTGGCTGATAGGATTTCGCAATGAATAAAAGATATAGTCAATCTGCAAAAGGATCAAATATAGTCTGGACACATTTTTACTTGAACTGAAGGAACGTCACATCTGAAGCTCAGAGTAAAAATGGTGGGAATGTCAGTGTAAAACCATTGTCGATATATTGGACCTGGGTTTTTCTTTTTTCTTTTTTCCTTTTTTTTTTTTTTCTGTTGCTGATTATAATGATCATGTCAGGTTTACTTTTTAAGCATAAAATCAAAACTTTGGGATATCTGTAAAAGCAATGAATCAGATTAGCAAAGGGAGGGTATATTTCTCTTGGCCTATAGAAAAGGACTTTGTTCAATTCAATGAAATATATTGAGACCAGGTTCAAGTCTATTTTCATTACTCTCTCAAGTTCAATATCCTGCATTATGGGATCTCTTTCCTCTAAGCTAATCTTTTATGCTTTAAGCAGTGGTTTATAATGTAATATAACATTCCAATTGGTATGGGAGTTTCTATGATAATGTATATCTGCTGGTGTTTTTTTATTTCTATACGCCAACAGTTCACAATTAATCATAGTTTGGTTGCAAAAAATCATTTGTGATATATTTTTTTTATCATTTACACTTTACAAAATACCATGATAGATAGAAAGCTGTTCTGCCACATTCTACCCCTTTTTCTTCTTTTAGGTGGATGGGTAGGGTTTTGTTTAATTTAAAAGTCTGCAAAGTGACAATCTTTGATTTCTAAAGAGCTTTACAATACAGAAGCCCAAGTCTCTTTCTCGAGTATGTTTACATGTTTTATTCTTTCAGCATTTCTCTCTTCAATATATACCCGCCAAGGTGGGGTATCTTATAACCTCTTCACAGTTTTTTACCGATAACACATTGATTCAGTGGGTTTTGCTATCACAGTGTCAGCTGGGCACCTTCTTTTCTATTGAAGCGTTATGTCTTGACTGGAATTCATGATGGCCCTCACGAACCATTCATAGCAGATTCTGTGGACTTTGTTGTTTCTCAGGTAAAATACTGTCTTTGAGTGTATGTTCTCCGGCTGAACATGCAATTCAGTTTGTTTATACCCTGTTCCTCCCTTCCTGCCCAACACACATACACCAAAGAGAGAGAAATATGCTTATAGTTGATAAAGTTAGGAAGAATGATTATTGAGTATCATGTGGCAGAAATGCTACTGAACTGCCTTTGCTGAATATTCCTGAACTACTATAAATTTGGTTGAGGGTTCAAGAAAGCTGCCTTTTCATCTGGACCAATTATTAGTTTTTCTTAAAATAAGTTGCATCATATTTATCATTTATCATATATTGTCTATGAATTTCTGGATAATCCTTTGCTGCATTTCACATGGCATGCATTCCCCTTTTGAAAGAGTGTATCTGTTTACCTAAGTCAAACCCCTGATTAAAACCACTATAAACTGCCTAACTTCATGCAGGTTGAGACACTCGCAAAAGATGACTTAGCCTCCAGGTTAACTTTGACAGTTGATGCTGCTTCCGTGGAGCGTCTTCTGATTTCAGATTCATATATTACTATAATGGATGTAAGATTGTGAAACTTCTAATGATGTATATGTGTAGAATTGCCTCGGCATTTTGTTATCTGTTTTCATTATTTATTTTTGTGTTTGTTTCTCTATATTTCTATCTAATTAACAAGACACAATTGAGCTTTAGTAGAAATTTACCATCATTTGCAAGAGATAATCTAGCAGGAAAGTGGTATATTATGAAATTGTCCTGTAGAAGGTTTGGTTGTATTTTTCGGCTGAATTCTCATAATAATCCTCTGGAAACATTTTTTAAGTTGCAGTGACAATAATATCACTGCTGTATTCTGATTGTCAACAGAAGGAAATTTGTGTACAGTTTGATTTTTCATCTGTAATAACTCATGCTACTTGCAGACCAGTGACTACAGTGCAATCCCTCAGCAGCTTAAAGACCAAGTGGGTGAAAGATACCCTGGTGCCAGAAGGGCTTACCTAAAGTCTGGTGGTGATTTCCCTTTTCTTTCTCGCCCAGATGAAGTAAATCTTCATCTTCAGGTACATAAAAAAGCCATTACCGGTGTTCCTTAATTAATGAAAGGATAATGAAGTCAACCTTTTAAGTTTATTCATAATATAACAAAGAGGTGCAAGTTGAAGTACGCAATTCTTCACTTTACTACTATATAAAGTGTGCAACTTTTTTACATCTGATTCATACACTTGCGATTTCTGCAAGTCCTTAGATTCTTTGTGAAGATTACTTCGACATTTAGTTAATGCAGATGTATCAAATTGTAACTAAAATTGTCTACTATTTGCAACAGCTCCACCTACGCCGAGTTGGTGTGGAAGCAAGGCCAGAACTTGTTAGGGGTGCCCCAAAGGATGGTGATGGTGGGACTTCTAGTGAACAAGGTGATGGAAATAAGGATGCTGATGATGCACCAAAGGATGATGAAACAGAGGGAAATAGGGATGGCGACGATTCCCCAAAAGATGATACGACAGAATCCCCTGGCCCTTCCTCTGAAGGTGGACCACCCTTGCTTCCACAAAACAGTGATTCTCATGATCAAGGCGACAACCTTATCAGCCGCTCAAAATTTTCTGGTGTCATTTATGAAATTCCAAGACCTATTGTTCCGTGTGCTTTCACAGAAAATAACTTATTAGTCTCTAATGCCTTTATAAATTTGATGAACCACGATTTCATTCTTTATTGGCTTTCTCTCTATCTAGTACGTTGTACATTATCAGGAAGTAATGCTCGAAACTTAAAGAGCATCTTGTAGATGACTGCTCTGTACATTATTGTTTGTAGAACCCGAAATTCAAGATACTTCAGCAAAGGTTATGCCAAACTTGTATAGATAGATTTTTTGTTTGTTGAGAACAAGAGCTTGTCAATTCCTTTGCTAGCTAGTTATTCTTGTTATTTTCTTGAACTATGATTTACTTTTGTTCTCTCCCAAAAGGGTTCATATTCATACTACAGCTGTTGTCTCCAGTCTCTGTTGTGCTTTGCAAATGTTATCAAGATTTTGAAGCTGATGTTTACAACTATATAGCTCTGAAATAAGTGTTCATGTTGTGGTTGTGGACTAAGAACTAGCCCCACAATTGTGCCAAGAATTGCAACATTGACCATTCGATAGAAATGGTGTGTGAATCTGTCATCCATGAGGAGTAAACTATTTGCAGGATTCTAGTTTGTGCAAAAGCAGCCGTAGATTCTGAATTGAGCTCAGGAATATGGAACTCATTCGTGCCAAAAGAGATACTCCCTTCTATTTATTCATTATGCATGTCCACGTTGTTTTGTTTTGGATCTTTTAATTTGTTTTATATTATAAGACTTTTTACGTGATTTTATGAGTATTTATTGTTCTTTATAATTTTTACTCTGATGAGTTTTCAATACTCTATTTTTCTAAATAGTTTGACTCTTTTTTTTTTACTGAGTAAATGCATTTTTCAAAATCCTTAATACTTTGGGTAAAAACTTTATATCACCTATATTGTCCAGAATACTTTATAACGAAGTTGTTAAATGTTTACCTGATCAACATTGAATCCTTCAACGGATGAATAATTATAAACTCTGGATTAAATTTTAGGCACGAAGGTCATTATTTTCCCTATCAGAGAAATGAATCTCTCAATCTACTCGAACACCGTGTCTTTTTTTTTTGTCCGAGACAATCCTAGTCTTTGTCCCACGTGGACTATACAGTACAACTTTATCCGCAACCTTTCGTATATCCTGTATAAACATAATTCACGACGTATTAAGAAGGGTAAGTGATTCTTGAAATACATTTAGACTTGTTATATGCTCTTCCCATCTCAAAATATTTATTGTTTAAGGTTGTTTTGAAAAAAATTAAGGTAATCAATTACTTTTTCTCTATAGTTAATATTGCCTATCATTATTACTTTTACTTTTCTCCTCTCTAATTTCTCTTATTGGTTGATTAGTTACGAAAATAGTAAAACAATAGATTGGATTTGAAAGAAGTGGGAAAAAAAAATTAATAAGAAGGATAAAAGAGGATAATTTATTTATACCTTTTTGTCTTGAAATGTTTAAACAATAATAATTTTGAAACAGAAACTTCCCTCCTCAAACTAGAGGTGTTCACGATCCGGATTGGTTTAGTTTTGCCTATTTTTCAAACCGAATTAAATGTTTCGATTTGGAAAATCTCAAATCAAAACCAAACCGAGAAAGTTCCGTTTTGTTTGATCGATTTCAAAAAAATTACCTTTTTTTTCTTCATTAGATATGAAAATTTTCACATACTATAAAATGACGACACAATTTTATTTTACTTTTTCCACAACAGATATGTTCCATCAAATGCATTCCTTTTTTTTTTTAGACATTCTATGATAAAATTTCATTTACTACTGAGAAGAAGGATAATAAAGTTTGATTTTTTCTTTTTTTATGAATTGTAAAAGACAAGTAGTGAACTATGTATTACTACATAGATAATTCAAGTGATCCTTGTGAAAGAAAAAATAATTCTACATCATCAAACAAGAAGAATTCAAATGTTAATTAAAAAATAAACAAATCAAAGAGATAGGAGTTAAGTTACTTACCAGTCATGTGATCACTTCAGTTTAAATGTTATACAATCCATAAAAATATTAACCAATACAAAACATAAAGATATATAAATATATATATATATTTATATTTATACGGATTTGCTAAGGTGCGCTCCGGAGCACACCTTAATGCGCGCCCTAACTGTTACCGTAACGAAATTTTTGCTCCGCTTGGTTGGCTGCATGAGCACTGTAGCAAAAATTCCGTTACGGTAGCGCCTTAGCAAAACCGTATATATAAATAAATAAAGAAATTCAAATTGTGATTGTTTCCAGATGAAGTTTAGAGAAATGAGAGGGGAAAGCAAGAAAAATAGAAAGAGTTGGTTAGGTCTTGTCGTAATGGCAAGCACGCTGATATTGCTAACTGAGGTTCCGAATTCGAATCCTTTTATCAGTATAGTGGAACTGTAACTCCCTAAAAAATCCCTAGGGGTTTCTAGGGTACGGGGCCATTCTGCAATGAGACAAGTCATTTTAAAAAAGTTTATACTACCTTAGTTTTAACCCTAGGGGCATAGATGGATTGGCAAGGCAGGGGTCATGCAGGTAACCACTGATCGATTAGTTTGGTTTCGGTTTGGAAATATAAAATTAATAACCGAACTGATTTTTCAATTTGAAAATTTTTCAGTTCAAAATTAAACAAATCCAAACCAAAAACTCTAAGTACGATTTGATAAATTCTTAAAAATTTTTATCTCAAATAACAATCATTTTGAAACAGAAATCCCGTTCTTAAAGCTTAATTCTAACTTTAGAATTGACTCCACTTAAGTTTAAAGAATCTTTCCGGATCATCGGGCAAACTTACAGAAGAAGTTTATTTCCCACCTACACTAATTCAGCCCCATTACATTCATAATTGAAATAACACTTGGCAAAATTAGACAGGTTGGAAGAGAAATGATGCATATCCAAATGCATGTGCCCTTGCTTTGTCTCCCTTCCTCCCTCTCCATGTGCGCAAACCGAATCATTTCACCTGCCATGGAGAGAACTTTCTCCCAAACAAACACAAAAATGCGCCATAGATCTCTTGTGACACCACTCGCCAGTATCCAAATCTCAAATATCACCTCAGCCCACAAAAACATGGTAACTCTTACTACCTATTCTCGCTCCAACTCTTCCATTCAAATCCAACTGCCCCTTCATAGACCCCAGCACAGGCACCACCAACCCATTAAACAATCTCCCAAGAAAAACAATGACAACAGTGCCAGAACTAGGTCTAATACCTCAGACATTTTGCTCTTAATGGATTGCCTTAAGCTCCCTATAACATTAGACCTTTATGTTTCACTTGTCAAGGAATGCACAAAAACGGGTGACCCTTTGCAGGCTGTTGAACTTCATGATCATGTTAAGAAAAGTGGGATTCATCCCGAGTTGCCTTTTTTAAATCTTCTGCTTTTAATGTGTGTTTCTTGTAACTGTATGCAGAATGCAAGGGAACTGTTTGATAAAAGTTCTGTTAGAAATGCATATTCTTGGGCTGTGATAATTGCTGGTTATTTTGAGAATGGTGAGTGTAGGGAGGTTCTTGATTTATTTCTAGAAATGGTAAGTTGGGACCGAGCTAAAGGTGAAAGTGATGATTTGAATGACATTACATTTTATGGGATAATAGTGTGCGTTCTGAAGGCATGTGTTAAGACAATGAATTTGGAACTTGGGAAACAAGTACATGGTTTGATAATTAGGGCTGGTTATTCAAGAAGTGCAGTTTTGAGTAGCTATTTGATCACGTTTTACGGTGAATTTGGCTGTGCAGAAAGTTCTGAAAAAGTATTTAGTTTGGTACCTAATGAGAATATGGTGGTCTGGACAGCTAGGATTGCTAATTGCTGCAAGGGCGAGAAATATGATAGGGCAGTTCATGTCTTTAGAGAGATGGGTCAGGAAGGTGTGAAGAAGAATAGTTACACATTTTCAAGCGTTCTTAAAGCATGTGGGAAAATGGGCGATGATGGATGTTGTGGTCGACAAGTACATGCAAGCGCTATAAAATTAGGGCTTGAATTGGACAGCTATGTGCAATGTGGATTAGTAGACATGTATGGGAAATGTGGGTCTGTCACTGATGCAAAAACGGTGTTAAAGATGTGTGAACATAAGAGTAATGCTGCCTGTTGGAATGCATTGATTACTGGTTATATACGACAAGGTTTATGCATTGAAGCCATCAAGATTTTATATGACATGAAGGTGGCAGGTTTGCAACCTGAGGAGTCATTGATCCATGACTTGAGATCCCTATGTGGGAGCTATATGATTGAGGAAAACACAGGCTAGATGAATTCCATTAGATTTTGATTTCCTCTAGGTATCTATGATAGGTTAACATGCAATTCTTTTGCATAAAAAATACATTCTAGGGTTTTAGTTGCGGTGCAGAAATTCTCCATACTTGCCTCCAGATGGGATATTCGATGTTGATCTGGTTTGAATTGTCTGCCCACACATACCAAGATAGATACAAACAGAAGAAAAAATGCCTTTAGTCAGTATATACCTTTGATGCATCTGTGAACTAATATCCAAATTGGGGCTAAATCTTGAAAAGGCTTTTCTGAAGGTTATGCTACCGATGCAAGCATCTTGCTAGAGATTCAGTAATTTTGTTGAGGCACAAATGGTCTGTCCGGTAAATCTACAGTTGCAAGAATAATGTCGACACATGAGCACTCTTGGGAGTTGGTGGTGTGTTCTTTTGCTATGATGATCACCTAAAACTTAAACCTCATCCACAAGGTTCTGCCAAGCTACTTGTTCTTGTGGAAATCTTGACAGAGCCTATGGTCGTATTGAATGGTTGTCGTTTATTATGCTTAGGCAAGTCACCTTGTACAGTTTGTTTGCAAATAAATGCCTCAGACAGAAACAGTTTTCAAAATGATATGTATGTTTTCTATTGTTCATATTAGCAGCATCTCCTTAAACGAGTCGTGGTCGAAATTAGTTGTCTTTTTATTGATTCCACTGCCTTCAAATCCCTAATTGAGTTTCTTCACTTGCAATGTGCTAATGATATTAACAAACTTATTTAATTAGAGCCAGACTAATTTTAATACAAGGAAATATGAACCAGCATAAAATCAGATACCTAGAATCCCTCTGTAAACATGGACCCAATTACAGACTTCTTTTGAACAAAAGGCAAAGCATCTCACATCACCACCCCCAATCCAAGAAAAGAATTAATAGTCATGAGGCATATAGATCAATTGATATAAGATGTTGGCCCTTGAAATAAAACTCAATGTCTCCTCGGACTCTGAGGAAGTGGTGCACCTCCTGTAATTGACTTACTGCATGCAAAGGAGCGTTTTCCAAGAAAAGTAATACTACAATAAGAAAAGAAAAAGGCTCAATGGCAAAAGCCAAAAGTTGTGGTGTTTTTAAGATGCAAGCCTTTCTCCCCCTTTAGACCAACAAGACATGTTTTCATGAGTAGTCCAAACCCTTTATTTCGCTTTTCTTGGATAAGATAAAGCAAGAAAGACATGTTTTAAGACTTTGACTAGGTGATCTTAATGTCCCACTTATATCAAATTAACTTGATGAATATATTGCTAAATTCAACTGATGGAATTCGAAAATGATCTTCGGATCATCCCGACTATCAATGGCGCCCATAAGCATAACAAGAAGATTAGATCACCGAAGTGGGTTATCGTTCTAAGGAGAACTCCGATGTTTAAGTCAATTCACGTAGAAAGAGAATTGAATGAATTCACTCATATTTATTGTGTGTGTTCAAATTGTGTATATCAAATAATAATCCACCAATTTCGATGAAGTTACTGTGTTTGAATAGATTTATATTACATGAAAGTAAGTATATCAGATCAATCGTGGGAGAATATCCAGCCAATTATTCCTAAAATCAAAAAGTTTCCATATCGAAGGATATCTTCCCAAGCAAGTCTCTAGGAAGAGACCTATAAGCTCGCTAGCGACCTTTAAGCCATCTCCACGACCTCTTGGTTGGCCTTGAGTATCTTGATTAGCCGTCTCTGAGATTAACTTAAGGCTCATAATAGTATTAAGATAGATGTAGATGCTAATTCGTGACATGAAGAGTCTCAGAGATAGGTCGGAGCTTCCTAAGTCGAAGGTCAAGGCTCAAGAGTCCTTCCATAAGCTTATAAGGTATTAGTATTCATTGACCTAGGAGGTTGCTAGTTTAAATTTGATGATGTGGGGTTGTGTTCTTGGTATGCTGGTCGGTTTCAAAAGGCATCCAAGTCGAGTTGTTCGGGTCATGCTCGTTTTACCCATCATTAGCCCCCTTTAGGTCTAGCGAGCTGCAAGGTCGTGGAGCCTAAATTCTAAGTTATCGAGCTCCGAAAAGTCATGTCGTTTTTGTAACGGCTAGTTTTATGTCCCATCAGTTTTGACAGTTATCTCTCTTCCAGAGGAACGTTTGTTTTGTTAGAATTGGTTCAATGTACATGGAGCCAATTCATATAATTTATTATATGATAATGGCAGAATACGAAAGGTCAACTTGATCTTATAATTTGGATAGTGTATATTTGGGTACATGAACTAGAAACATGAACCAATTCATTGGTGAATGTGAAATGGATAAAATATTATCCTAAAAATTAATGACAACCTATCCTTGGTCTCCTATAAATCGGTGAGTTCTCTTGGAGTCTTTATTCATTCATTCAGAAGCTCTACTTCTCTTGTCTTATATACCCTAGAGTCTTAGGAGTTTAGTAGCAGAGAGACACTGATTAAGATTCAGACAGTTCGTAGACTTTGCTTGAGCTTTGATGGCTTTCCTTGGCTCAAAATCAATTTGATACCCTAAAAGCTCGAGCAACCACTTCATTGTCCTACCCGATAGCTCGGGTTTTACTAGCGCTTGCTTTAATGGTAAATTTGTCAATACTCTAATCAGATAAGCTTCAAAGTAGGGCTTAAGCTTCCTTGATGTTACAACAATGAGGTACAAAAACTTCTTGAGGGCCAAATATCTAATTTCAGGACCTTGCAATAAACGACTTACATAATAAACTGGGAATTCTAAACCTGACCTTTCTACCAAAAGCACAGAGTTAACAGCTTTCTCATTTACGGGGAGGTATATTAGAAGCTCTTCTCCAGGTCCCGGTGAAACGGGCTATGGAGGTTTTCCTAGGAATTCTTTTAGCTTCACAAATGTAGTTTGACAATCCTCTGACTACTGGAATCCATCCGGATGCTTCAAGACATTGTAGAACTTCTCTCGTTTGTAGGCCATTTTGCTAATGAAGTGACTTAGTGCTGCCATCTTCCATATTAACTTCTTTGATGTTTCTAGGAGGTTCCATATCTAGAAGTGCTTTTATCTTATCAAGATTTGCATCGATACCCCATTTTGATATCATGAAACGCAAAAACTTTCTTGCTGAAACTCCAAAAGTGCATTTCTCAGGATTGAGTTTCATGTGAGCAGCTTTCAATGTCTGAAAAGTCTCCCTTATGTCTTCAATGAAGTTGTCTGAGGTCTTGGACTTGATTACTATGTCATCCACATAGACCTCGATGTTTCTTCCAAGCTGTTTCTTGAAAACTTTTTGCATATTTTTTTCTGGAACTCTGTCCCTACTTTCTTTAATCCAAAGGCTTTTTGGTGTAACAATAGGTCCCAACCTCAGTTGTCCTCCAATTCCATTGGGATCTGATGATATCCTTTGTACTAGTCCAAGAAACAAAGCCATTGATATCTGGCTGTTGAATCAACCATCTGCTCGATGCTCAAAAGTGGATATGAGTCCTTTTGGCATTATTTATTGAGTGTAGTTATATCTACACACATCCTCCATCTCCCTTCTGTCTTTGGTATGACCAATAGATTGGTCAGCCATTTAGGTTATATGACCTCTTTTAAAATTCCAGCATCGAGAAGAGCTTGGACTTTTCGAGCTATGACTTCATTCCTCTCCAGAGCAATGGTTCTTTTCTCCTGGTTTAAGTCTGACCATGTGTTCTGCTATCTCTCTATCAATGCCTTCGAGGTTGGTAGGTCATCGGGCAAAGACCTTTAAATACTCTTGAAGTGAATCAACCAGTTTTCCCTTGACTTTGGAAGGTAATAGCTCACCTATCTTTTTTCCTTTCTCTGGGAACTCGGGATTGAGAAAACTTTTCTCCCTTGTTAGCTTCCTAGATTCTAGATTTGTCATCTTCCTTTGAAAGGTTGATGACATCGACCTGCAAGGTCCTTGTCGAGGTCTCACATCCCCTTCAGCGCAGTAGCACTCTGAAGTTGCATTTTTGTCTTCTTCTAAAGTGATCCAATCATCACTAACTTGAATCCTCATGCAGTAGTTTAGTAAAGAAATTTCAGCCTTCAATTCCATGACTCCTTTCCTTCCAAGAATTGCGTTGTAGGTTCTCGGTGTATCAACCACTAACCAATCCATGACCTCTGTGATTCTTTTCCGATTTACATAAACTGCAGTTGGAACTTGCAGAATCCTTTCTTCATAGGTCGTACTGCCACTGAAGCTAGTCAGAGCCATGTCGGATTTTAGCAACGAGCACGTCTATTCCCATTGGATCGAATGCCCTTTTGAATAAGACATTCACTGCACTCCCCATATCTACTAAGATTTTTAGGACCATGAATTCTCCAATTTGCAAAGACATTGTGAGGGGGTCGTCGTCTGCCCCCCCGAGCTCGTTTTGACCTCCTCTCAATCACGTTGATCTCTCTGATTGGAGGTCGCTATTGGTTGGATGCTCCAGGTGGTGGATTTGCAGGACAAACATTTTTTGTCTAGAACTCTTGAAAGTGACCTTCTTTTGTCAACCTCTCAATTTCTCGCTTGAGATCAAAACTATCCTCTGTGAGGTGATTGTGGTGTTTATGGTAATGATAGAATTTTGTCATATCTCCTTTTGCCAAGGGGGTCTTGAGAGGTCTCGGTGGCTTCAGGAGTCCTTTCTTTTCCATGACCACTAAGATTTCTGTTTGGGAGGCTGTTAGAGGGGTACTCAGCAGGTTTGGTATTTTCTTCCTCTTCTTATCTGAAGGTCCTCCCTTTGAATGGGAGTCTTGCCTATCTCGCGTGGACATTTGAGGGCTCTTGGGTCGCCCATTAGACTCCTTATCGATTGTTAGTGTGAAGATTGGAATTTTCTTTTCAACTGTCGTTTTCTCTTCTTTAATCAATTTTTCTATGAGCTTTTGTAGCTTCTTCATGGTTTTTACTGGTTCATCTGCCAGTTGAAGGGCCAAATACCCGCATTGCAATCCCTGCTTGAAAGCAGTGATGTAGATTACATCATTCTTTTGTTCTATTTCCATTACTTTGTCATTAAATAGGCTATAGTAACTCCTGCTTCGTCAATGATATCTTTTTCGCAAGTCTTTCTACTTTGGTAATTTTTCAGATATAATTCCTTTATTTGTGTCCAGCTTGAGATGCTTGCCTCAGGAATACTTTTAAACCATGACTGTGCTTTCCAAGTCAGTGTAGATCAGAAAGCTCGGCACTTGACATGGTTAGGATATTTGAACATCTCCATATAAGAAACTTACTCATCAATGTGTTGGAATGGTTCACCGGTACCATCATATTTCAACTTGACCGGTGGTGCTTTGAATCCCAGAGGCATTCGAGTTGTTCTGATGCTATGGACAAATGGTGATGGTTTAGAAAGATCCACATTACTCTGAGTTTCTTAGTCTCCATTTCCTTCAGGATTTACTTGAAGAGTCGCCCTCCTCGGTGGATTCAAGGCTACCCCTGGGCTGCATTGCCCGTTCTATCAGTTAGGCTTTGGTAAGAGGGTATCCTTTCTAAAAGAGGAGTTCTTAGCAAGCTCCCCTGCTCGTCTGGGCTCTTTGCATGTCGTTAACTTCTGGAAATTGCTGCTCGGTTGAGTCTATCTCGCAGATCATAACTATGACCATTACAGTAGAGTTTTTTTAAGGTTGGTCACTGCTGAGACCCTTGTTGCATTGCTTTTCTCCTAGATCCTCACCTCGCGAGCTCTCTATGCAGGCTTTGCTTCTCGACCCTCACCGCTTTAGGTTTTTACAAGTGGGAGGTTGCTTCTTGCTCCTCTCTGTATGTTATTCTACTGCCTTGAATCTCTAGGTTGCAGTGTCTCCCTTCAAGATGGTGCTGGACTGCGACCAGTTGATACATAGTCCCTCCTGCCTAATATTCCTTCCAGCGTTGCGACCATGTAATCTAGGAGGTCAGTTGGAACCCAGATATGAATTCCCCTAGATCTTTGGGCTCTAGGACCGTTGTCATCATTGTTTGGGTTTTGATGTCTTTGTACTACTTCTTCTGGTCCAGGGAGATTAACAGCTGGGGCTGTCCAAGAAGGACCAGACCATGTTGGTCTGGGTGGCATGATGGATCAGCCATACTGGTTATATTGTTGTTGTTTCCTCCATGAACTAGATTCTCTAGAACAGTTTCCCTAGTTCGGAGTTGAGTTTTTCCTAGTTGTCGGCCACAGCGTGATGGTTGGATTGTGTAGGTTGTGATCATCTCATCACAATTTCTATTTGTTTCTACTCGTTTGGAAGAAACTTTTGATTAGAATGTTATTCCCATGAATGGCGCTAGAGTTGATGGGGCTCGGAAACGATCTCTAGGTCACCCCGAACTTGATGACTTTTGCAATCACAACCTGAAAGAAAATCAAATCACCTGAGTGGGATGTCTCCTTGAGGATAACTCTGAGGCCTAAGTCAGTATTCGATAAGAGTCAATTGAATAAATTCAACTTGTTTAATCTGTGAATGATTCGACCACGTATAACGAATCATCAATTACCATTTAGGTGAAGTTACCTTACTGAAGTTGATCTCTATTACGTGAAAGTAAACATTTAGGATAATTGTGAGATCATATCCAACCATTCCTAGAATCGTGGAGTTTCCATAACAGAAGACATCTTGCCACTAGCGTATGAGCTACTAGCTCACTACCGACTTATAAACCATCTTCGCGACCTTCTAGTGAGTTTCGAAGGTCGCGATCAGTGATTTAAGACTCATAATTTTAATCAAGTGTTGTAGATATTCAATCATGGCATGAAAGATTTACAAAAAAGGTTGGAGTTCACTGGTTCGTAGCTTGCAGTCCAATGAGACCTTTATTTAGCTCGCAGAATGTCAATGACTTAGAAGGACATTGGTCCAAGTGGTGGCTGACCATTTCCTAATCAATATTGATTCGGATCCTGTATATTTTAGTTTATTCGGATCGCATTGCCTAGGTCGTGCTTGTTTGGGCCATCATTTATATACGAGTTTTTTTCTTAAATGAAGTTGTTTTGTGTTTGGATACGGTAAGTTATAAACAATTTTCAAAATTAAAACTTGTTTGGATGGGAAAACACTTTTTTCCTAATTTTTGTTTTTACCATAATTTTCTAAGATTTGATAGAATGATTATATTTCATAACTTATAATATATAAAACACTAGTATTTTATATATGTAAGTAAACTTAAATTACTTTTAAATACAATACATCTGATGGGGCTCAAAATTGAACGCCGAATCACCCTAAAACCGTGATGATGTCAATCGACTGCAACCTGAGAAGAAAGAAGAGATTAGTCATCGGAGATGAGCTGTGCCCGACAAAGAGCTTCGATGAAAAAGTCAGTATTCCTAGAGTAATTAGGGGTAATTAGTTCTTAGAGAAACTGTCTCTTGTGTATTGTGTTTTTTGTCAACCTTGTGAGGCCTTGTCCATAGACTGTGTCAGATTTGATTATTTAAACGAAAGATTCGTTACCTTCTCGATTTGGGCTCTACTATTACGTGACTGTAGGCAATTAGGATAGTTGTGGGATCATGGAATCCCTTCAACTGCTCCTGGAATCATGAAGTTTCTCTGGGTTGAGATATCTTACCATTCACGTCTCTGTCGAGAGCTACGAGCTTGCCAACTGACCTCTGGTCCAACTTTGTGACCTGCCTGTGAACATCGATTGTCTCTGCTATCTCTTCTAGGAGTTCACGCCGAGTGCTAGTAGGCTCGTGGGAGTTGTCAGGAGTTGTGCACGTCTAGTCGTGGCATGGAAGATGCATGAGACGAGTTAGGACTTACTATGTCGTAGGTCGAGGTTTGGTGGTGCCTCTCTCGAGCTCATGTAGGAGTCGGTGGTAGTAGGTCACTGCCTGCCTATCCTCATTGACTTCGCGAATCTGACTTTCAAGTGTGGAAGCTTGGGGCCTTGGAACCATTTGGGTTGACTTGTCCGGGTCGTGCCTGTTTCACCCATCATTACCCCCTTTAGGGCTAGCGAGCTCAGAGGTCGTGGTGCCTAAATTACCATCTTCTAGCCTTAGCCGCTAACGGGTTCGCTGATTCCTTGTAATGGCTAGCTTTGGGGTACCTTTCCATTTGCATCTCTAGTAGAGAGTTGCAAACTGGCTTTCAATTTTTTGGCCTCAAGTAGAGTTGCCCACACCTGGTCACGGTATAGAAGGTACATGAGCAAGATTGGGACTCACTAGGTCGTAGATTGTAGACTAGTGAGGCCTCTGTTGTGCTTATGTGCAGGTTGGTGGCCTCTAGGTTCGTGACCTGGGAGGTCGGTGGTAGGAGGTCCTTGCCCACTCATACCTCGGGACTCGATATTCTGACTTTCAGGTATTAGAAATTACCATCGCCAAGGCACGAGTCTGTCCTTCAGGAGTTAGGAGTCACCATCTTTAGGTCGAGGACCTTACTTTCAGGCATTAATGATTGTCATCTCTAGGTCGTGGGCCTGACTTTCAAGTATTAAGAGCTACCATCTCTAAGTCGTGGGGTTGACCTTCGATTATGAATTTCCATCTATAGGTCGCGACCCTTGAGAGGTCGAGCCATTTCTTGTAGCTGCTTGCGAGCTTGACCTTCCAGTATTAAGGTTTACCATCTTTAGGTAGTGACCTTTGAGAGGTCGTGCCGCCACATTATGTAACAGCTATTTCCAGAAGGAGATATGTCCACTTGGGTTTCTAGAGAACTGAATCTTTCAGTCTTGACGTGGAGGATCATGTTACTTTAGCTTTGGAGAGAACTAAAGCGTTTCCAGTTTTGGAAAGTCGTTATGCTTAATTCAGGAAAGTTGCCCTGCTCAATTTTTTGGGAAGAAATTGACCCATTTTGTTTTGGGGGAATTGCCTTGTTTCAGCTTTGGAAGGTTGCCCCATTTGGTAGTCCAAGAGACTCCTGGTCCGATATAAATTAGGAGTCCTTAGAGACTCCTGGTCCGATACAAAGCTTCCAGTTTAAAATTTCCTTCCCTCCTCTTGCTTAATCATTCGGTTTCCCAGGGCAACCTCTCCTTTTCACCTTCCAGGACTTTACTGATGAGCTTTCTTCTCTTTTCTTTTGAAAGACTTCATCTTTTTGAGTTTTCTTTTCTGGTAAAAACCCAAGATGTCAACGACAACATCCTCTGCTTCTAACACTCCTACCCTTTCTCATGGGGAGGCAGCTGACTCCTCTTCTTCCATTGAGCTTGAGAATGAAGTTTTTATTCACGTCCAATTTGCGCCAGAGCTTCTCTTGTTAGGAGCAAAACCCTTGATCTTTCTAAAACTGAGGCTTATTCTTTGTCCTCTATTTTCGACTGTTCTGAGATTTTCAACATCAGTGGAGAGTTGGAGCTGGGTAAAAATGCAATAGTCGCCGCTAGTAGGATCAGCGCTGTTATAGCAGGCGTGGGGGATGCAAAGTTTTTTGTCTTGCTAACCTCAGGGGAGGTATCCTCCTTAATTTCCTTCATTCGTTATTACTGGACATTGCCCATTTCTGGGGTTTTCCCTTAGCTCAACTTGTTCCAAATTCTCTCCGGATGCTAGTTGCTTTCATAGCGACTTGCCATCTTCATAGGCTTCCAGTTTCTGTGGAACTCTTCAGGTGCTTCTATAAGCTCGGCATCTCTTCGGCCTCCCAGTCTTCCAAGGGGTATCTTCAGTTTAACCCCCAGTATAAGCTAACTTGTCCTTTCCAGTTTTCGGTAGGGCCATGGAAGGACCTCTTTTTCTTTGCTCGACTTCTGAGAGATTCAGTTCGGCCTGAGCCCTACCCGGACTGAAACTTGAACCACCCATTTTTCAACGAGCTCCCTATCTTATCCCCTAACCAAGTCAAGCATAGGGATTTTTTAATAAACCTGGTTAGGTCTAGCAGAGTCAAGGTAGGGTGTAGTGCCCCAATCTGGCCTCAATCGTTCCTTTGCCTTGTTGGGTTGGGGTGCCCAGCAGAGTTCGACCTCCCTTCAGTTAGGGGAACTTTAGGGATATCTCCCTCTAGTAGGGGTTTTTTTTCCGAATTTAACTGATTGTTGCCTTTATCTACTTGTGGCTCTACATTGACAATTCTTCTTTTTCTCTATCTGAACAGATATAAGGGAGACAACTTGGATCTTTGATAATTCTAAAATTATTGCGGTCCTTCTGGCAGAGCTCGAGGAGCCGCTAGAGCTTTTTCTACAGTACCCCCAGCTGTCAGCATTCCTATTCCCCGGGGCAGAGGGAGACAGGTAGTGGCTGAGAGGACCAAGGGTGCCTCTACATGAAGTTCAGGGGTTGTTGGGATATAGGCCTCTGACAGGCCTATTAAGGTCCCTTCCACATCTTCTTCACCTTCTCCTCAGCTAGCCAAAAGGCTTCCCCCGAGCTCTATGCTAAGAGGAAAGCCCCTATGACCTCCGAGTTCAAGCCAACATTTCCGGGCTATGCCACTAAGCAGTTTGTAGACACATTGAAGTGGTTGGGAGCTGCTGCCCTGGCTGCTCATTCTACAGAGGATGTTGCAAGATAGATCCCTAACCATGCAATGGAGACCTTTGACTCTCTGTTCCAATGGCCCCACTCTCAATCTTTTTGGATGGAGTGTGCTCGATCGGTTGATCGGGAAATTTGATGGAGTGTGCTCTATCGGTTGATCGGGAAATTTGTCGGCAATTGTCAAACGAGGAGATTGTCAAGTTTCGCGCTTCCCTTTATACTGTAGTGAGTCTTCATGATGCTCTGCAAATTTGCAATTGGCCTTGTTTCCTTTTGATTTTGGCCAGGAACTCTTCTTCTCTTTTTTTTGTAAGGTCACATTATCTTTAGGGAGCGCCTGAGAAGGTAGGCCATGAAAGCCAAAGTGAACAAGGGGTTTGCCTCCTTTATCTCTAAACTCCAGGATGACAAGGCTCGCTTGGAAAAAGAGAATGTTGAGTTGGTGGCTTCTGCTGGGGAATCAGCTAGACTTCTCTCCCAGTGCAAAAGAGATTTTGATGAAGCCAGCACGAACTACAAAGCCACGTCTGAGGTGTTGGATGGGCTTCACAAGTAGGTTTCAGAGCTTACTAAATCCGTAATCCAGCATAAGGAGCTTGTCCAAGAGCTCAAAGCTAAGCTGGAGGATTTCCAGGATCTTTGTGATGAGGATGGCAACCTCTCTATGAAGAGGCTCAAGGAGATCCCTGCTTGCCAGAAGTATGTGGAGAGGTTGATGAAGAATTAGATGATGGGGGTATATGTCGATGTGATTGATGACCGCAAGAAAACTCACCCCGAGCTGAAGACCACCCTGCCTTTGACACTACACTCTATCATCCAGAGTTGGTCGTTCCTCTTCCTTGTGGTCAAGATGACCTAAATCAAACTTCTTCTATGTTGGTTGCAACTGCAGAGGTCTTGGCCTAAGTTGGCCAAACTGATGAGGGCAATGGGGGGAAACAAAATGTGCTTGCGGAGGCTGTCTTGGAGGTCGGGATTCCAAAGAAGGAAGTCTCGGATGTCACCCCCCTGACCATAATATCTCCTAGAGGTATTCCCATGTTTTGCAGTGTAAATTCTTTTCGGGAAATTTATCCCTGCCTCATGCGTAACTATTTTGGAATAGGTAAATAGCCTTTTCTAGGATATTTGTCCATTTCTGACGTAGCTCTCTTTTCTATCTAACCATATTTTCTTCTGTTTGCAGGCCCTTCTAGTGCTGCTGGGGCCAAGGTAACTGGTTGAGAAGGGGTTCCTCCATGCAGTTCTAAGCCAATCAGTATTCTAGAAGAGGAGGATGATGATGATAATGTGCCATTTGTGCGTCACCTATCCCGGAAGTAGCTTCGGACCCCTTCTCGTAATAGCCTAGGACTTTATACACTTGACTCCCTACAATTTCCGCATTTTTGAATACTTGCAGAGGTCTGTTTGTGGCCTCTACTTTTTTATGATACCTTCACTTCTTGATGTGATTTCGTCGTAGGTTGAAGGTTAACATTCACCAAAACAAGAGAACCAAATCAGGTGTAGTGAAAAGACTCATCAAAGGTTAGTTTTTGGGAGATTAAGTTGACCATTGTAGATTTAACCACAACAACCAACTTCTTGATTT
This sequence comes from Parsonsia alboflavescens, assembly GCA_028571225.1. NCBI lineage: Eukaryota > Viridiplantae > Streptophyta > Magnoliopsida > Gentianales > Apocynaceae > Parsonsia > Parsonsia alboflavescens. The sequence goes on from JAOXNR010000030.1 coordinate 4,171,965, forward strand.
GTATAGACAACTCAATACCTTACCCAAAGTGATGGAGAGCCCAAAGATAAATGACCAAGAACCCTAAACTAGAAGTTCTAAGACTCTCCCAAGAAGATCAATATGATCTTGGTGTTGGAAAGTTTCTAGGAGAATTTCTGTTTTGTCAAAAGCTTCCATGAATTACATATGAGCTTCTATTTATAGTAGAAGGAGTAGAAACCCTAAACAAAACACTTAAACAAGTCTAACAATGATTATGGACCAAAAATAAGTAGAGGAAAGCTGTTAATTGATGAGTTTTCAAATCATTTGGCAAGCTATCTCACTGTTGTCGAGCGCCGGTTGCAAATTGTAGTAGAACTAGATGCAGTGCCTGATGGCTTCGGTTTCTATCCGGCTCCGGCTGAGGAACTATAGGGCGCCGAATGCCTTGCCACCAGCCTTTCAATGCTCTTCCCGAGCCATCTTCGCACCAGCTTCATCTTGCCTCGTGCCATCTTCATTCCAAGCTTTCCTTTCATTTCTAAGGTCTCTGAGGCCTTGATCTTCGATTAGAATCCTCCCATATTCATCCTCATGGTCTTGAATCTCCCATAAGTTATACTCCTTCCTTGATTGTTCTTCTTCAAGTTCATCCCTCTCGAGCATGGCTTCAAAGTCAAATCGTTCTTCCTTGTTATGAATGGATATCGTCAAAGCCTTCATCATTCTTCTTAAAATATGATAGTTGTATACGGCCTCATTACGTAGAGTCTTTGGATATCCGTCATCCCCCTCAAAATTATTCATCCTTGAATCTTCAAGTCCTACATAGAGACGAGAATTGTCACTATCATGATGTAAAAGATGAATATGAATCTTACAATGTGAATCCAATCTCTCAAGAGCTAGGCATTGATCTTCCTTCTTTGGGAAAAGGTCATGAAGATTTCTTACTCTTTGTTCTTTACAAGGTTGAAGCCATTCTTTAGTAGAAATGATCCTCCTCCCACCTACAGTGAACTCATGAACGAGAGCAATATAGCCAAGGGCAAATATTCAATTTAGGCACCAAGGTAACAAAGATTTTCCATTAAAAGGACAAACCAAAAGTCCTAAAGGTTTAGGACCCCATAGGGCATTATACAAAGGTTTTCTAATCCTAGAATTCAAAGACTTTAAGCTCAAGAAACAATCCCTTAATATAGCATTTACATGTCCTCCATTGACAGTATCAAACATATGTATAATAAAAGAAATAAGAAAGTATTCGTTACATATGTTAGAACTCATCACATTGCCAATATGGACATCATTATGCTCTCTTGAAAACAAGGGAATTTTCAAAAACTTCCCAAATCTCAACATATATCTATTCTTGGCACGAAACTCAAACCGTAACATCACTTAGTTCCACCAATCATGCCAAATAAAGATTAAACTCATAGTCATCGTATTGTTTTCATCAACATTAAGCCTTTCAACATCACTAAAGATCAAATTCTCATCATGACATCGAGATATTCTTTCACAAGAATTCAACAAGTATTTACCAATGAGTATAGGCATCGTTTTCATATGTAGTCCTAACACATGCTTTCTAAACAAGATATCCAAGATTCTAGGACTATCATATCTCACAAATTCAACTTCATGATTTTCAAGATTCAACAACTCACATACGTCATGCTTTGAACAATCAAGAACACATAAGATACCAATTCTAAGCATATTCCCATGAACATCATAAGCTTTGAATCTATGAACCTCAAGAATCTAAGACACTCACAAGAAGATCAATTTGATCTTGGTGTTGGAAAGTTTCCAAGAGAACTTCTGTTTTATTAAAAGCTTCTATGAATTACATACGAGCTCCTATTTATAGTAGAAGGAGTAGAAACCCTAAACAAAACACTTAAAGAAGTCTAACAATGATCAAGGACTGAAAATAAGAAGAGGAAAGCTGTTAATTGATGAGTTTTCAATGCATTGGGCAAGCTATCTCGCAATTGTCCAGCCCCGGTTGCAACTTGTAGCAAAATTAGATGCAGCGCCTAATAGCTTCAGTTTCTGTCTGGCTCTCTCCATTCGGAGCTGGCTGAGGTACTGTAGGGCGTCGGATGCCCTGCTGCCGGCCTTTGAATGCTCAAGCCATCTTCACACTAGCTTCGTCTTGCCTTGTGCCATCTTCATTCCAAGCTATCCTAGGCTTCCCAACTTCATTTCTAAGGTCTCCAAAGCCTTGATCTTCAATTAGAATCCTCCCTTATTCATCCTCAAGGCCTTGAATCTCCCATAAGTTATACTCTTTCCATGTTTGTTCTTCTTCAAGTTCATCCCCCTCGAACATGGCTTCGAAGTTGAATCGTTCTTCCTTGTTATGAATGGATATCGTCAAAGCCTTCATCATTCTTCTTAAAATATGAAACTTGTATATGGCCTTATTACGTGGTGTCTTTGGATATCCATCACGTCTTCTACCAAGTATTGAATATTTACAAAGGCCTGTTTGTGGCCTCTATTTCTTATAATGCCTTCATATTCTATCAATGCCTATCATTTGTAGCTTTGCTAAGTGTTTTGCTTTTACTTTTTTGCACTTTGAATCTTGGGGCAAACTGAATTAAGGCAATATACCGCAGAATGAAGACTTGATAAGTTTTAAAAAGGGGAATAACTTATCTTTTATTCATGTCTCGCTCAAACTAAAAATTGGTAAGGTCATTGAGCTCACCATAATGCTCGGCGAGGTCTTTTTAATCAGCTTCTTGGGGTCTGCAATGATTTAATTAGCTTTAGGTATAGAACTTCTTTAGATGGCAGATGTTCCAAGGTCTTCGGAGTTGTCTTCCTTCAAGATCAGCGAGCTTATAGCTCCCTCCTTTGTGGACTTCTTGGACTATGTAAGGTCCTTCCCAGCTTTCTTGTAGCTTCGTCAGTTGGCCTTGTTTGCTGACATCTCACCTTTTGAAGACCATTTCTCTAATTGTGAAATTTCTTGTTTTCACTCTTTTGTTGAAAAACTTTGTCACCTGCCTTTTGTAAGTTCTGTGTGCTTTCATTGCTTTGTTTCTGACCTCTTTAAGGAGGTCTAGGTCTACCCTTCTCTCCCCCTTATTTAAGATTGAATTATATTCAGTCAGTGATGAAGACTTTGTTCCGACCTCGATTGACATCATTGCCTTTGTGCCAAAGCACAAGTTGAATAGAGTTTCTCCAATAGCTTTTCTAGGCGCTGTTCTGTATGCCCACAAAATGCTTAGAATCTCGTTCGGCCAAGCAGTTGTGCGACCTTCTTTCTTGAGCTCGGTGAGTCTCTTCTTGAGTCCTTCCAAGATAGTTCTGTTTGTGACCTCAAGGAGCCCGTTAGCCTGGGGATGAGCTATAGAGGTCAACCTCTGCTCACAGAATGTTTTGAACGGGTGGCTAATGAACTATCTTCTATTGATTGATATTATAGCTCGGGGTATCCAAAACCTGCACACAATGTTTCTCCAGACAAAGGACTGAACTTTTGGTGATGAGATGGTTGCCATTGGTTCTGCTTCAACCTATCTGGTCAAGTAATCCATGGCAACAATTAGGAACTGAACACCCCCCAATCCTTCGGGAAGGTTCCTAGTATGTCAATGAACCATATATCAAATGGAACCGATGCATTGATGGATTGATACCTTGTTGGTGGCACATGTGATTTGTTCCCATGCAACTGGCAGCTCGTGCATTTCTGTATGTTTCCATCAATGTTTGAAACCACCTTTGACGGCCAGTAATACCCTATTCTCAGTATCTTTTTGGCTATAGTCTTTACTCCTATGTGTGATCCACATATTCCGTTGTGTACCTCCTTAATGACATATTATCCCTCTCCTTGGCTTAGACATTTCAGTAATGGCCAAGTATATGACCTCTTGTATACCTCATCATCTCCTATTAGGACATAGTGAGGTTCCCATCTTCGCACTTGGCAAGCTTTTTTTGTGTCCTGTGGGAGGTCGCCATCTTTGAGGAACTTGTAGATTGGATATGTCCAGTTTGCTTGATCTTCTATAACCAAGTTCTTGTCTTGGCCCATGCTTGGAGAGTATAGTTGTTATGCTGGCAGCTCCCCATTAGTTTTGACTATCTCTCGATAGACTTTGGATAGTGCATCTGCCTCTGCATTTTGGTCTCTAGGTATTTGCTCTATGAGAAAGTGCTCAAGCTTGGAAGTGATATCCCTTACTTGTTTGAGATATTTGATCATGTTATCCTCTCTAGATTCGTATTCTCCAGCGACCTGGCCAATAATAACTTGTGAATCTATTTTATCTTGCAACTTCTGCACTTTAAGAGCTCTTATAATTCTTAGACCTGCTAAGAGAGCTTCATATTCAGATTCATTATTCGAGGTTGGGAAGTTGTACTTCACAGAGTAAGGGATTCTCACTCCCTCAAGGCCAATCAGTACTATTCCTGCACCTGAATTTTCTTTCTCCATTAAATCGTCTGTATAGATTGTCTAAACGTTGCTTTCACAGGCACTTGTGAGCTCCAGTGGAGCCCTTCTGCATTCCGCTACGAAGTTTGCAAGAGCTTGAACTTCGGCAGCTTTCCTTGGCTCAAATTGAATTTGATATCCTAAGAGCTCGAGAGACCACTTCATCGTTCTGCTAGAGCTTGTTTTGGTGGTAGGTTAGTTAAAACTCGTATCGGGGTAAGCTTCAAAATGTGGTTTTAATTTCCTCGAGGTAATGATAATGAGGTACAAGAACTTTTCAAGGTCTGAATATATAGTTTCCGGACCTCTGAGCAATCTACTGACATAATAGACAGGGAACTGTTGTCCTGACCATTCCACCAACAACACTGAGCTAACTACTTTCTCTGTGGCAGTAAGGTACATTGAGATTTTCTCTCCTGACCTTAGAAAGACAAGTTGAGGAGGCTGGCCTAGGAATTTTTTTAGCTTGATGAATGCCGCTTGAGAGTCCTCGGTCCACTAGAAGTCCTTCGGTTTCTTTATGACATTGTAGAATCTTTCCTCTTTGTCTGCCATTTTGTTGATGAAGCACCCTAGAGCTACCATCTTTAATGCTAGACTCTTAACCTCCTTGATGTTTTTGGAAGGCTCCTTGTCCAGCAGTGCTTTGATCTTGTCTGCATGGGCATCAATGCCCTTTTCAGAGATAATGAAGCTCAGGAATTTACTTGCTGAAACTCCGAAGGTGCATTTTTCTGGGTTGAGCTTCATATAGGTAGCTTTCATTGTCTGGAAAGTTTCCCTGATGTCATCGATGAAATCTTCAAAGGTCTTGGACTTGATCAGTATGTCATCCACGTAGACCTCTATGTTCCTCTTGGGCTGGTTTTTGAACACCTTATGCATAGTTCACTGGAATTCTGCACCTGCTTTTTTCAGCTCAAATGGCATCTTGGTGTAGCAGTAGGTCTCGACTCTGTGATGAACGAGGTCTTTTCCCTGTCTTCCATTGCCATTGGGATTTGGTGGTACCCTTTGTATGCATCCGAGAAGCATAACCACTCGCACCCGGCTGTAGAATTCACCATTTGATCTATACTTGGGAGCGGATAGGAGTGCTTCTAGCAAAATTTGTGAAGTGTGGTGAAGTCCATAGACAACCTGCATGTCTCTTCTTTCTTTGGGACTACAACTGGGTTGGCCTGCCATTCAAGGTATACCACTTCTTTCAGAACCCCTATATCGAGAAGAGGTTGGACCTATGACCTCATTGCCCTCAAAGGCGAAGGTCCTCTTCTTCTGTTTTATTGGCTAGACCCTTGGCTTGAGCCCGACCTTGTGTCAGCAATTTGTTGGTCTACTCCTTCGAGGTCGCTAGGCTGTCAGCAATCAACGAGTTTCGCTTTGACCTTGGGAGGGAATGACTCTCCAATTTTGATCCCTTTCTTAAGGGATTCTGGGTTGAGGAACACTTTCTCTCCTTACTAGTTGCCTGAATTCGGAGATTGTCATCCTCTTTCGGGAGGTGAATTCAGTCCTCCTTCTCGAGCTCAGGCAAGCTTTCTTCATTACCTTCAGTGAGGTAACATTTTACCACAAGTTGTCTATCCCCCTGGAGGACAATCCAAGTGTTTACAACTTGGATTTTCCTATTGTAATAGAGTAGAGAAATTTCTGCTTTCAGGTCCATGACCCCCCTTCTACCCAAGATAGCATTGTAGGCTCTAGGGGCAGTGACCACTATCCAGTCCATGACCTCAGTGACCTCTTTGTCACTTGCACGAACTATCGTTGGGACTCGGAGGATCCCATCAGCATAAGTCGTACTGCCATTGAAGTGAGTTAGAGTTGTGTTTGACCTTATTAGTATGTTCTTGTCTATGCCCATCTGGTCGAAGGCCTTCTGGTATAGGACATTCACGACGCTTCCAGTGTGCACCAGTATTTTGCTGACCAAGAAGTCTCCAATTTGAAGGGACACTGTCCTGGGTTTCTAATCTTCCCATCGAGCTCACTTGGACATCCTTTCAATGGCATTTATTTTGCACACAAGATTTCGCTGATTTTGAGTGGCTGCTGGTGGAGGATCAGCAGGGATGTTCCTAGCTAGGAACTCTTGCAGATGACCTTCTTTCACCAGCCTCTCGATCTCCGCTTAAGGTCAAAGTAGTCTTCGATGAGATGACCATGGTCCTTATGGTAGTGATAGAACTTGGCTAGGTCTTTTTTGGCCGCATGACTCTTGAGAGGCCTGGTCGGCTTCAAGAGTCCGCTTTTCTCCATGACCACTAGGATTTCTGCTCGTGACGTTTCGAGAGGGGTGGTCATGAGGTCGGGGATGGTCTTCCTCCTATTGTCTGAGGTCCCTCCTTTTAATTGAGGGTCTTTTCTACCCCTCTTTGATTTTTGTGGGCTCTTTGGATACACCTTGTTGTCTCTTTCAATGGCTGAGGCAAAGCCAGGCATCTTTTTCTGGACAGCTATCTCCTCAGCCTTCATCAGTTTTTCAAGAAGCTTCTGTAGCTTCTTGAAGGGTTTTAGTTGCTCCTCGGCCACCCTGAGGGCTACCTACCCTTCTTGGAAACCCTATTTGAAGGTAGTGATGTAAATGACATCATTTTTCTACTCGATCTCGACTGCCTCGCTATTGAAGCGATTGTAATAGCTTCGGGTGCTTTCTTCGACCTTCTGTTTGATCAGCTTTACCATCAAACAGAAGGATATCAACGAGGTCATAAGTTGGAGGTCGTTGATGTCCTTCTCACACCTCGTGCTACTCTAATAGTTTTTCAACTACAGCTCTTTAAGTTTTTTCCAGCTTGAGATGCTGGCTTCAGGGATGCCTTTGAACCCGAACTGGGCTTTTTTGGTCAGTGTCGACCGAAAGGCACTGCACTTGACGTGGTTAGAGTACTCGTATATCTCCATGTAGGAGACATACTCATCAATGTGCTGTTGAGGCTCCCCAGTACCATCATATTTTGCCTCCAAGTGTGGGGCTTTGAATCCTGGTGGCTTTCAAGCAATGCGAATGCTATGGATAAACGGCAAAGGCTAGATAAGATCCACATTGCTCTGCTGCTCTTGATTGGCTGGGGGAGTTGCTCTCCTTAGTGGATTGGGGGCTACCTATCAAGCGTTATTGTCTGCCATTTCAATCAAGCTTCATTGAGGTGGTATACTTGCTCCAAGAGGAGTTTGTAGCAAGCTCCTATGCTCTTTAGGATCCTGTCTTTGACTCCGAGATATGGCTACTTAGTTGAGCCTGTCTCTGAGGTCATAACCTCTCCCGTTGTTCAGGGTTTCCCTAAGCTCGGTCATGGGTTGTGCTCTTGTCCGCTAGGACCTTTCTTACTCTCGACCAATTTCTGGACCTGCTTCATGAGGTCAGAGGTCATTCCTCATTTTTTAGGGTGGAGGCTAGCTAGGCTGTGCCAGTTCTGCCTGGCCTCAGGGCGATTGTGAATTTCTTTAGGAAGGCTCAAGTGCGCACCTAGTGGACATATAGTCCCTCCCACAGGATACTCTCTCCAAAACTACCACCATCTATTTCAAGAGATTTGTTGGAACAGTCATCTATGTTCTAACAGATCTCTATAGCCTAGGATTGTTGGTCATAGACTAGGGATGGCCCTGTTCAGGCCTTCCTTGCATAGGTGGGGGGCTGACTAGGACAATACAGTATGGGGCTGACTGCGTTGGCCTCTGTTGATCTCGTTGGGTGGCAGGCCCAAAGTATTATTGCCGGCAGTCTGCACCGATGGTGGCATTTCTGGCATTGTTTCGCTAGTGTGCAGTTGCATTTTGTAGGGCGGTCTGCCTCGGCGCGATGGTTGAACACATGTCTATTGTGATTGATTCATCTGGCTTTTTTATTTGTTTTTTGTGGGGGAAAAGGCTAAGCTTTTTGTCTGGTTTCCCATAAATGGCACCAGAAGTGACAGGGCTCAGAAGTGAACACCAGGTCACCCCAAAACCATGATGACATTAATCAACAGCAAATTGAGAAGACAGAGGAGATTAGTCACTGGAGGTGGGCCGTGCTCGAGGAAGAGTTCCAATGCCTAAGTCAGTATTCCGAGAGTAATTAGGGGTAATCAGTTGTCAGAGAAACTGTCTCTTGTGTATTATGTTTTTTGTCAACCTTATGAGGCCTTGTCCATAGGCTATGCTGGATTTGATTATTTAGAAGAGAGATCCATTACCTTCTCGATTTGGGCTCAGCTATTATGTGACAGTAGGTAATTAGGACAGTTGTGGGATCGTGGAATCCCACCAACTGCTCCTGAAATCGTGGAGTTTCCCTGGGTTGAGATATCTTGTCATTCATATCTCTATTGAGAGCTATGAGCTCGCCAACCGACCTCTGGACCAACTTCGCATCATGCCTGTGGACATCAAGGGTCTCGGCTATCTCTTCTGGGAGGTCTTGTCGAGTGGTAGTAGGTTTATGGGAGTTGTTAGGAGTCGGGCACATCTAGTCGTGACATGGAAGATGTATGAGATGAGTTGAAAGTTACCAGGTCGTGGGCCAATGTTTGGTGGTGTCTTTCTCGAGCTCATTTAGGAGGTCGGTGGTAGCAGGTTGCTGCCCACATATGCTTGTTGACTTCGTGAGTCTGGCTTTCAGGTATTGAAGGTTGGGGCCTTGGGCCCATTTGGGTTGACTTGTTCGGGTCGTGCCCGTTTCACCCATCATGAATAATAAATAATAATATTCAATTTAATCTCCAAAGATCTCAAAAAATTAATATTTTGTTTGCATTTTTGACATTATTTATTCTCCATAAAGTATATACACTAGAGTCAAATAAAATGAACTTTTCAAATAATAACGACAAAAAGAAATTTAAAAAGGAGAACGAAAAAGAAAACTATAAAAAGAAGAAGAAAAAAAAGAAAGATGAAATACTGGAATGGGAAGTTTAGAAGGCAAGGTGGGGGATGGGGGCTGACTGAGCGTGGATTAAAAAATGAATTTTGTTTTTTTTTTTTTAAAAAAAAAAACTAAAGGAAAGAAAGAAAAATGAAAAGAATAATACTCCCTCCATTCAAAATTGAATGTCCCATTTTGACTCATTCACATATTAAGAATATAGTTTGACTTAATTTTTTTTAAAAATTGCAATGTAAATTTTCTTAGTAAAATTTTATCTAATTAGAAAATGAGATATTCATTTCTACAAGGCTCAAAATGAAAAATGGGACATTCAATTTTAGATGGAGGGAGAATAAAAAGAAGAAAAATGGAATAATGGGGAGAGTACAGGAGCTCGCTGAGAACTCCTTCGGGAGAATGGATCCTCCTAGACCTATCCTGATTGAAAGAATAGGTAGTAGGAATCAAGGAGCAGCCCTTGATAAAGGAGAAGAGTTCCTTAGACAGATTATAATGGAGAAGGAGAAAATGAGATCCAGAGCAACATCGATCTATCTGAGCCATCACCCTTCGTGCACAGTATAAGAACGACTTAGATGCCGTTTAGATTCAAAGCACCACAGGTCGCGGTGAAGTATGATGGAACTACTGAGCCACAGTTGCACATTGATGAATATGTCTCATATATGAAGATGTTTGAGTATCCTGACCATGTCAAATATTGAGCTTTCTAAACTACGTTAACCATGAAAGCACAGTCTTAGTTCAGAAGGCTACTAGAAGCTAGCATCTCGAGCTGGACATAGCTCTAAGAATTGTTTTTGAAAAATTATAAAAGCAACAAGAAGTGCGAGAAGGACATCAATGACCTCTTTAATATCAGGCAAAATTTTGATGAAAGTACCAGGAGCTACTACAGTCGCTTAAATGATGAAGCTGTTGAAATTGAATAGAAAAATGATACTATCGACATCACATCATTTGAGTAGGAATTGCTAGGGCGTATGTAGCAATTCAGCTAGCGGAAGAAGCAGTGAAAACTGTCATAAAGCATTAGACACTTCTTGAAAGCCTTAATAAAGCTAAGGAGACTACTATGAAGAAAAAAATCATGGCTTTACTCCAGCTACTGGAGAAGAACAAAAGGGGTATCCCAAGAGCCAACAAACAAACAAACAAAAGAGACAAGAAGGACTTTCATTCCAAGGGAGGACCTCCCGAGAAGAAGAGAAAGTCAGTTCCTGACCTCGTGACCACCCCACCGATAGCTTGACTAGCAGAGATTTTGGTTGTTATGGAGAAGAAAGGAATCCTGTGGCCACCGAGACCACTCAAGTCTCCTGTTGCAAAGAGCGACAAGAGCAAATTTTGTCTCTACCACAAGGATCATGGTCACCTCACAGAAGATTTTTTTGATCTCAAACGGGAGATTGAAAGATTAACCAAAGAACGTCATTCACAGGAATTTTTAGCAAAAGCCATAGGTCAAGCCAACCTACTCCCTACAAGAGTCAATTGACAACTTCTAGCGGGACAAATCAATGAAATTGAGAGGAGATCTAAGAAAGCTCGCGGGGCAAATGTGGATACCCTAACAGTATCATTCAAGATAGTAGATTACCTGGTTCATAACATTTTGGTAACTATAGGAAGTGTTGTTAATGTCTTATACAAAAATGCATTTGACAAGATGGGGATTGATAGAAGCTCGTTGCTAAAATCAGACACAACCTTGACCTGTTTCAGTGGGAGCATGACCTATGCTGAAGGAATCTTGAGAGTCCCTACTGCAGTTTATGTGAATGGCCAAGGGATATTTGAGACCATGGATTGGCGATCTGTTGAAGCACCTAAAACTCATAATATAATTTTGGGAAGAAAAGAAGTCATAGACTTGAAAACTAAAATATCTCTTTTAAACTACTACATGAGAATATAGCTTAGAGAAACTTGGATCACCTTGGAGGGGGATAAAAAGGAAGCATTTGAATGCTACCTTATAGAGAGAGATGCAGAGACCTCCGGGATGACATCCAATCTTAAGTTCATCAGCCTACCCTTGGAAGATGATACATCCAGGATTGAAGTAGCTAGAAAGGGAGAAAAAAATTACCTCAACCCAGAATTTCGGAGAAAGGAATAAAGGTTGGAGAACTTTTTCCAGCAAAAGTCAAGGGGATGCTAGTTGATTCTCTCCAAGAATACCACTAGGTCTTTGCCTGGTGACCTATTGACCTTGAGGGAGTTGACAGAAACATTGCAGAGCACAAGGTCGATTTGAGGCCTGGCTAATCAAGCAGAAGAAGAGAACCTTTGCTCTTGAGAGAAATGAAGTCATAGTCCGAGAAGTCCAAGCTCTTCTCGATGTTGGGATATTGAAGGAAGTCTTATATCCAGAATAGCTAGCAGATCCAGTTGTTGTACCAAAGAAAGAAAGGTCATGGAGAATGTGTATAGACTTCGCTACACTTAACAAATACTATTAAAAGGATTCTTATCCACTCCCAAGCATTGATCAAATGGTAAACTCAACAGTAGGATATCAGTGGCTATGTTTTCTCGATGCTTACAAAGGCTACGATCAAATCCCGAGGGCACTGGAAGACATGGAGAAGACCTCGTTCATAACTGAGGTTAGGACTTACTGTTATACAAAAATGCCACTCGGCTTGAAGAATGTTGGAGCCAAATTTCAATGAGCAATGCATAAAGTGTTCAAACAATAGTTGGTTAATAGCATAGAGGTTTATGTGGGCTACATAATTATCAAATCCAAGACCTTGGAGGACTTCATTAAGGACATAAGAGAAACCTTTCAAACATTGAAAGCTACTCACATGAAGCTGAATCTAGAGAAATGCACTTTTGGAGTTTAGTAGGAAATTTTTTAGGTTTTATAATATCAGAAAGAGGAATTGATGCAAGCCCTAACAAAAAAAAAAGGCCCTCCTCGACTTGGAACCACCTAGGAGCATCGGAGAAGTGCAAAGTCTTACTTTGAAAACAACAGGTCTATTTTGTTTCATTAGCAAGATGGTAGACAGGGAGAAAAGTTTTATGGCATCCTAAGGAAACCAACTAGTTTTCAATGGACAGAGGATTCTTAGACAGATTTTATGAAACTAAAGGAATTTCTGGGAAAGCCTCCACAGCTCGTTTAACTAAGAATCGGAGAAGGGCTACTATTGTAGCTCACTGTAATTGAGAAAGCTCAGTACTTTTAGTAGAAAGGTTAGGTCTCGAATTCCCTATTTATTATGTAACCCGCTTGTTGAGAGGTCCCAAAATGAGAATCTTGGAAAATTTCTGTACCTCATTGTTATTACATCAAGGAAACTTAAACCATACTTTGAAGCTTACCTAATTAGAGTATTAACTAATCTGCCATTAAAACAGGCTCAAGCTAAGCCCGAGCTATCTAGTAGAACAATGAAGTAGTCTCTCGCGCTCTTTGGATACTAGATCGATCTTAGACTTTGTAGAAGAATGTATTAGAGCTCCATTGGATCTCGTTGCAGCATGTGAAACCAATGTATGGACCATATACATCGATAGTTCAACTGAAATGGATAATTCAGGTGCGAGAATAATATTGATCAGCCGTGAGAGAGAGAGAATCTCTTACTCTATGAAGTATAATTTTCCAACCTCAAATAATGAGTCTGAATATGAAGCTCTAAAAGTACAAAAACTACATGCAAAAGTTGATTCATAGGTCGTAACCAACTAGGTAGCTAAAACTTATGAAGCCAAAGATTATAACATGATCAAATATCTCAAACAAGAAAGAAATATGACGTCTAATATTGACTACTTTCTCATGGATCAAATCCCAAGAGAGCAAAATATAGAAGTTGATACCTCGTCAAAGGTTTACTGAGAGCTTGGTGGCATTAAAGCCTAGCTTCTAGTGGAACAATCTCACTCTTCAAGCATAAATTAGGAGGAAAGCTTAGTTATAGAGGACCAATCAAACTAGAGATATCCATTGTATAAATTCCTCAATGAAGGCGAGCTCCCAGAAGACACAAAAGAAGCTTGCCAAATCAAAAAGTGGGCATCTCGATATGTTCTTATAGGTGATGATGAAGTGCATAGAAGATCATACACTTGGCCATTACTCACATGTTTGGAAAAAGTAGAAGGAGAATATGTCATGGAAGAGGCATACAGCGCTGATCACATATAGGAGGTGAAACTATGGCAAAGCAGAACGTAAGAACTAGATATTATTGGTCTCGATGGTATCAGACATAGAGAAAATTATTCAAAAGTGCACAAGTTGTCAGCTACATGGAAATAGATCTCATGTCCCTCCAACTAAATACTAGTCTATTAGTTCTTAGTCCCTTTTGATATTTGGGGAATTGACATACTAGGACCTTTTCCCGAAGGACTGGGGTTGTTTAATTGTTGATAGTAGCAGTAGAATACTTCACAAGGTGGATTGAAGTAGAGCCTATGGCTATAATATCTTCACCAAAAATACAGTCCTTTGTGTGGAGAAATATTTTGTGCAAATTTGGAACCCCATGAACTATCATCTCAGACAATGGAAGGTAGTTTTAGGTGATCCTTTCAAGACTTTCTATGAAAATTTGAACAGAGATCAAAGACTCTCCTCAGTGGCTCATCCACAAGCCAATGGCCTTACTGAAGTTACCAATAGAACAATATTAGAAGGTCTCAAGATAAGGCTCACTGAGCTTGAGAAACAAGGTCAGAAAACCCCTTGGCCCGAAGAAATTCCAAGTAAACTATATGCATACAAAACTACACCTAGAAAGGCTACTGCGGAAACACCTTTTAGCCTATGTTTTGGTTTAGAAGCATTGCTTCCAATGGAGATTGCATGAAATCTTTGAGACTCACTGAATGTAATTCAGTCTCGAACGAGGGGGAGAGAAGGGAAGATTTAGACCTCCTTAAAGAAGTTTGGAAAAATGCACTGGAAACAGACAAGAGATATAAGAAACAATTCAGCAATTTTTTCTATAAGGAGGTGAAAGAAAAACACTTTGCAATCGGAGACATGGTGCTTAACAAGTCGGATGTCGGAAAACAAGATCAATTGGAAAAATTGCAAGAAAGCAATGAAGGACCTTACATTGTTCAAGAAGCTCACAGAGGTGGGAGTTACGAGCTCGCTTATCTTGAAGGTAGGAAATTTCTAAGACCTTGCAATGCCTGTCACTTGAAAAAATTCTTTGCTTAGATTAAGTGAGCAATTTAAGCTATATTTCACAAGGCTGGCCAGACCTTTACAAGTTTCCCAGAACAATTATGAAGACAAAATAAAAGACCAGTTTCACTTCCATACTTATCCTATCTCCTATGTATTAGGATTTTTTATCTTTGTGGTTTGGTTCTCATGCAAAAATCAAGATAAGATATTAAAAAAATGTTATAGAGGTGCAAAATAAGCCACAAACAGGCCATGATGTATTATAGGAAAAAGAGAGAGAAAGCAAAAAAGGGCTCAAAATGAGCATTGTACTCTTTCAATCATCCATGAGCGCATAATATTAAAATAACAGAGGCCCAGAAGTCCGCATTTACTCCTTTTTCTGCTCTAAGACTTCCGGGGAGTCTATCATGGCTTCATCAGAAGCGATCTTTAGGGCATTTTCTTCGGGAACCTCCTTAGCGACCTCCTCTCCTCTGTCATGTATCTTTGAAGGACTGAGGGGGTATTTAGTAACCTCAGTTGACACGCCACTCACAGAACGATGTAAAGTTTTGAAAATGTCAATAGCTCCATTGAAATCTTCAGTTTTACGGAAAATTGGATAGCTCTCGACTATGCCTTCATAAGTCAGGAAGGGTTTACCTGAAGGCCCCTCTTTGAAGTGGGTTCCAGTAGGGACTAGAGGTTCAATAGTCGCGAAAGGAGGTACATCATGCACTATTTTCTCCCCGATCGCACCAGCAACCTCAACTTGCTGCCCGCTAACACCAGCTTGCTTTTGATCTTCTGGAGCCAATATAGGTCGACGCAAAGGAAGAGGTTCAACTCTGCCTGGGCAATTCAATCCCTTATCCATCTTTTTATCCACCTTTAGCCCAGGATTGATCTCTTTCAGATGATCAACTCCCTCAATATACAAAGCAAACATCTCGTGCTGAATGAGAGACTCTACATAGGACTGAAAGGTAGGGTAGCCTTCGAGCTTCGTCGACGAGAGGTTTAAATTTCTCGTCAAAGAAGGCCTCTATACTCTCGAGCTCATGAGCATCTAATTCAGCCTGAGACTCAAGCTCCTGGACTCGAGCCTATAGTTGCAACCCCAACTTGGACAGCTCTTCATTCTTATCAGCAACCTCCTTGTAGGCGTCGATTACCGTTTGGTTCTCCTGCGGGTCTTCATGTATAGTCTTTCTAGCTTCAGTTAGGAGTTTATCTGATTCCAGCGCAGCATTAGCTCGTTCATCGGAGGTAGCGAGCTTCTTATTCTCCTTTTCCAGACGGACTCTTTCATTCTGAAGGTTTTCAATAAGGACAGCAAAATCTCTGTCCTTCTTCTCTTTCTCTTCCTTTCTCCTCAACCTCACTACCATGAACACATGGCTCTAAGAAGAAGAATCAAAACAGAGAAACAAGTTAATACTTGAGAAGCTCTCTAAAGTGTCATATGAGGATTTTGAAAGAGATTGACACACAGCACACTGCAAAGAGGCAGCATATCTATCAAGCTCATCATCAGTGAGCTGCTTGCAGATTACCTTGTCAACTGGAGGCACACACTCTATTAGAAAGGACTGGGCGTGTGGCCAATCAAACAGATTGTGTGTAGAGTCTAGGGGGAGGTCAGGAATCCGTCTTTTGGCCTCTACCTCAAACTGCGAGGCCAGAGACAGTTTACCACTCTTGATGGTCTCATTGACCTCTTCAGTGCCACAGCCACTAAATTCCACCTCTTTTTGAGAGGTTGCTGGACCTTACCTTTGCCAGCAGCAGCATCATCTTTCTTTTTCTGGGTAGCAGTAGGTGATGGAGATTCAGAAATTGAAATGACCTTTGAAGGTCGTGAGAGGCTAGTTTCCTGCAAAGTGGTCTCTTCTCTATCAAATTTCAAAGCAGTTCTAGTCCTTGAAGCCACAGTGAACTTCTTGGACCTAACAGGGGGAATGGAAACCTTGGGAGTACCAGCTTCAAAAGTTTAAAATTTTGGGGTTCCAACAGAGGGACCTTCTGAGATGGCCTGAAGAGACAACCCCTGGCTTGCTTCCCTTGATGCCCCTCTTAAGGCTCATCAGGTTTGTGGTCAGCCCAAATGGTCCACATAGCTGTCAAAAACAAGAAAAGAAGAAACAGTTTGTGCCAACGACCTGTTTACAAGACAGAACAAGACTTACAAAAAGCGAAAATGCAAATTCCTACTAGGGGAGGGAATGCCACTAGAATTCCTAAGCATAGTAAGGTCATGATATTTAAATCTTCATAGTCCCGCAGGAAGAAGGAAAGAGTGACTCCATACCTTCAAGAAATTTGAGTTTGCAAGGTCGGTGAGGAAGACTCTGGCAAGCTCGCCATCTATATGGGGAAGCTCGTTGAAGAAACTTTAAATAAGGTTCCATTCAAGGTAAGGTTCTTCTCCGATCAAGTTGATTGGGAGCCCAGCACGGAAAATTTTTTTTTCCCAGGACCTCTATAAGACTAAAAGGGTCCCACGAGCTTATGCCTCATGTTAAACTGAAGATATCCATGGCCAGATTTACCTGGTGGGGTTGAGATCCCTAGTTTGAAGAAGCATCTAAAAAGCTCAAGGCAAACTAGGACTTTGTACAGGTGACAAATCGTGATAAAGGCAGTGACTGCCCTAACAGCATAGGGAGATAACTGGACTACTAGAATTCTCCAAAAGTAAGCTATGTCAATAAAGATGGGGTGGATGTAAGGAAGAACGATCCCCCATCTCAGATTGGTCTCATGAAGAAAAATATAACCTTCTCGTTTGTCGTTAGGACTCTCGTCATCTTCAGGGATTAATATATCTTGTTTATTCAAGCCCTTCTCTTTATTATAGTCCCTCATTCTTCTATCATCAATTTCAGGCCTAAGGTTGTAGACTTCCATTTCACATTCACTAATGAATTAGTTCGTGTTCCTAGTTCATGTGCCAAGGATAAACTATATCTAAGTTATAAGATCAAGTTGATCTCTCATATTCTACCATTATTATATAGTAAATTATATGAATTGGCTCCATGTACATTGAATCAATTCTAACAATCCCCCACACGAATGGAGATTGATAAACCTATGGAGACTTAGAATACATAGAGAGACATGAAATGGAAGATTACTACATCGGGAGACGTAGCTATTAACTTTGAACCTTCCCTAGTGAAATACTATCAAATTTACTTGACCAATTAGTGAACTTGACGTCTTGAACTATTCAGCCTTTCGTGTAAACCAAGACAATAGTACTCACATAATTCTCTTCCTAGATATTCCATTCGTTCTCACCGTTGTGTTCATTTTGGCCTTGAACAATCCCGGATTCATGAGTGCTTTAGAGAATTCAGCTTTAAAAATTCGTATGGAAACAGCCACATTTCTCACTCAAATAGGTGATCTCCCATACCAATTATGAGAATCATTAAGAGTTAAATTACTTAACCTTAATCCTCTTTAACCAGTACTTATTTTATCATAGGGATAAGCAAAATTAAGTGCACTGGGAGAGTGCAATATGACTGAGTTGTCCCTATGAATGTAGATCTTGGGATCTCCAATCAACTAGGTAGGGTTACTATCATAACTCTACTTTACTTTTAAAGGCTTTAAGCCCATCCCCCTCAATGAATTATACACAAGCTCTCTAGATAAACCTTTTGTAAGCAGATCCACAATGTTTTCCTTTGACTTAATATAGCCAATGGAAATCACTCCATTAGAGAACAAGTGTTAGATGGAATTATGTCTACGACAAATATGTATAGATTACCCATTATATGTATTATTTTGTGCCCTTCCAAATGCTGATTGGCTATCACAATGGATACAAATACATGGAATTGGCTTTAGCCAACACAGAATATTTTCAAGAACATTCCGTAGCCATTAGCTTCCTCTTTAGCTTTACCAAGAACTATAAACTTTGATTTCATCGTAGATCTTGCGATACACTTTTGTTTAGAGGATTTCCAGGACACAGCAGGTCCACCGAGGGTAAATAGATATCCACTTGTGGACTTTGGGTCCTAAGTGTCAGATATCCAATTAGCATCACTATATCCTTCTAACACTGATGGATACCCAACATAATGAAGTCCATAACCAAGAGTGTATCTGAAATATTTGAGTACCCTCCGAATAGCTTTCCAATATTCTTTTACAAGATTGTATGTACACCGGCTTAATTTGCTCGCCGCGTAATATCAGGCCTTGTACAATTCATAAGATAAATCAAGTTCCCAATATTACAAGAACATTGCAATTGATGAATACCCTCTCCTTTATTTTTGGAAAGATGTACACTTATATCCATTGGTGTTTTAACCATGCCATTGTCACCTTTAGAAATTTATTGAGAATTTTTTCAACATAATGAGATTGGGACAATACCAGAGCATTAGATGTGCTAGAAATCTTAATTCCTAGAATGACATCTGCAACACCCAAGTCTTTCATGTCAAACCACTTGGTTTATAGGTCTTTTGCACTTGATCACGTACTCATCACTTCCAAAAATTAATAAATCTTCTTTTTATAGACATACAATGGAATGATCCTTATCGGTTGTCTTTATATAGACACATTTATCAACCTCATTGATTTTATAACCATTTGACAACATCACATAGTCAAATTTTTCATGTGGCTGTTTAGGAGCTTGTTTCAAACCATATAAGGATTTGACAGCTTTGCACACTTTATCTTCATTCCCCTTAACAATAAAACCCTTTGCTTGTTGCATAAAAGATCTCCTCATCGAGATCACCATTAAGGTAAGCCGTTTTTACATCCATTTGATGTATCTCAAACCTGTTAATAGCAGCAATAGCTATCAACATATGAATGGCAGTAATCCTTGATACAGGAGAATATGTATAAAAGTGATCCACTCTTTCTTGTTGCTTATATCCTTTAACAACAAATCTAGCCTTATATTTGTCAATAGTTCCATCAACCTTCATATTATTTTGAAGATCCATTTGCATCCTGATGGTTTACTTTCTAGGGGAAGATCCACAAGTTCCCATGTATGATTTTGCATGATGGAATCAATTTCACTATTAACTGCCTCCTTCCATTAAGGAGCTTCTAGGCAAGACCTCAGAATAACTTTGAGTTTCATTCTCAATCAAATAAGTAAGAACAAAGATTTTTAAAGTCGAGAGTTTAAGTAAACTCGTTTGAGATCCTGTAAACTCGGATTGTAAACTCATAGAGTTTCCTTCAGGTGCACACAGTTTGGTCCACCTAATAGAAAATCTGTATATATATATATATATATATATATATATATATATTAAATAATTCATATATCATCACAATAAAATAAATATCCCAATAATATAACAAAAAAAAAAATCTAAAGTTCATATTTATAATCAATTCCAAATAAAATTACAATAAACCAACAAGTTTTATAAAACTAAAATTCATCTAACATTGTTTAAAACATCAATAATCAAAATCAAATTACATGAAAACATAAAAAACTAGATGAATATGAAAAATAAATATGCAAAATCAAGACTCAAGAAAGTCCATTGCAAGATCACCATCATTAGCTTCTTGTTCATCGTCACTATCATCATCAAACTGAATATCCAAATTATCTTTAGGATCCAATCGGCTAGAGCTCTCTACATTTTTCACCTCAGGCACGTGCATGTCATTTTCATCGACTTGAACTTGTTTTTCCTCACCCATTCGAATAAATCCAAACCAATTATGAGTTGATTCATCATTTTCATCACATACCCATTCATCACTTGAACTAAAGTCTTCAATTTCTAATGAAGGATCATTCCTTCTTTCTTTGTTTATGTTTATTTGTCAACCTCAAATTACACATCACATAAACCAAATCACTCATTTTTTTGTGACTCAAACGATTTCATCTTTTTGTATGAACCTACAAAATTGTATAAAATTTAAGAACATATTCCGTATAATATACTTACACTATAATACTAATAAAATAATTAATGCTTATTATTTAATCATATGACTTAACTTACCACATCAAATGCACTCCAATTGCGTTCACATCAAGAAGACCTACAAGTCAAAGTCAATATTCTAACTGCAAAGTGTTATAGCTCAGGGCATTCGTCACTTTATGAATTCCACCATTTTGCTAGAGCCTTTTTATCTCTTGTTATGATTGCCTCCTCAATGCCAAATAAACCCTTTGCATCATGGAAATCATCCATTTGCAAGTCTATTCGAGTCCTCTCTTCTTTATCAGGCACTAATCTCCTTAAATAAAACCCAAGCTTGATATCATGACAGACATGGACATCAGGATCATAGTGATATCGAGGATTCATGCAAGGGTTTATTAAGTTAGAGCTCCAATCTTTTGTCAACAATGTTCAAAATTGGCTCATACCTAGAAATTAGAATAAACAAGACACATTTGGAAACAAATATTAAACAAATGCATATAAATTAATAAATATAAATGTAGTATATATTCATGTATATGTACCTTTTCTTGACATGATTAAAGTTAGACTTAATGTTTTCTCTTGTCCAAGAAATTTCTTTACAAATGAATCCTGTAGCTTGTACATCCTTTGAATCAACTAATCGCAAGACTTTCACAACTGGAATAGCAACCTTAAGACAAATACACGCATTCTTCCAAAATCAGAAATCCATGATAAATTAAGCTACCTTCTTCCCTTCCTGAAGGGTAGAAAATTTACTAGACCTCCAAGTGGCTGAAGAAAACATGTTCATTAAACAACCCTTTGACGCAGTCGGAAATAGAATCTGAAGATTCGTTCTTGTTCAAAAACTTGCAAAACAAGAAACAAAAATAAAACCTGATCCAATTTTCCTTCTAATCAAACTTCAACGCAAGTAGTTAGAAGACAAAAATTAAAATCAAGCAAAGCGAATTTTCGAAGTAATCGAAAATCGCAAAAAGCCGAAAAGAGACAAACTTTAATTCATCAAAACTGTCTGAAAAACATTCAGTTGAAAAAAGAAATTTATAGGCAAAACAAATCTTAAGCCTAATCGGAAATCCTTAGCCAAATCGGAAAGGAAAAACAAATCCTAACCCTAATCGGAAATCCTAACCCAAATCGGAAAGGAAAAGTAAAGAAATTGCAACAAAAAAAAAAAACCCCCTAGAAAAATAATAAATTACGAAACTGTTACTAAAAATTATAAAATTATGACAATGCCACTGAAAACAAAAAATTGCCCAAAACACCATCGAAACGACTCCAAATGGCCGAAAAAAGCCTTGAATCACAACATAGCAGTGATTTTGGTTCGTTAAGCCGTTCTGGATGGCCGAATCAGATTTGAACCCGATCCGAGCTCGTTTCAGTTGCCTCGAGAATTGTGAACAACATCAATTCGGTGTTTCAAACAGCTCCCGTCCTCTTCTTCAAACGTTCTGAACGCCGTGGAGCTAATTGTGGAACCGAAAATTGCCCTGCATCCGAATCACCTTGATCAGCAACCAGCTCTCCGTCACCCTTTAATCCATAAAGACACCCCAAAGTCAAATAAGAAGTAGCAAACCAGATTGTAGTAGGTCTAATTAAATCTCTATTGTTTGTAAAGTGCCTCAATATACTAATCAATAGACTTCTTGAATAAATAAAAGAAGTCACCCTTTTTGCTTTTCTATGGTTGTCTGATGAATTGCAAGTTTTTTCTCAAAATTTTCTAATATCAAGTCAATTCAATGTGCAGCACAAGGTATCCAAAACAACTTTGTTCTTTTCTCCATCAACATATGTCCCGCTGCATTCTTAGTCACTAATTGCACAATATTCTCTTCTCCCACCATCACCACCACTGTATCTAACATTTCAAAAACATTTTCTTTTGTTTCAGAAATCTCTAATGCATCAACTGAAGTTAAAAACACAGTGCCTTTAGGACTATTAACCAAGAAATTGCGAATACACCTCATTTTATTTGTCCAAGAATCTGTTTTTTTTCCATTCAATTTTGTACTTCTCAATGGCACGTTCTGTATCTTCTAAATTTTTCTTTAAAAGTTTCACCCTCATTTTGTGGTCAGATGGAGGGTTAAAGCCAAGACCATGTCTAGCAACAATATCAAAAATTTTAATGAATTCCAGGTTTTTCACATAGTTAAAAGGAATGCCATTTGTGTAGAAAAATTTGTAAATCTGATTACAAGCATCTTCCCTTAATTCTTTCTTGAGCCTTTGATTCAAAGTTGTCTGACTTTGGTTGCTACTTCCAACTCTAGAGCTACTACTCTTCCAAAAGTCATTTAAAGTGCTCCTCCCTTTACTTATTTGATTTTGTGGTGCTTCTACTTCGTCATCTACTTCAAGATTTGCATCATCATTAGAGCTATTCCCTACCCATACATTCCTCTTTTTTTCCTTCGAGCATTTTCCTCAACTCTTGCTAAGATTGACAACATCTTCTTTTATACTTCATCAGAAATAGATAAACAAGGTTCAACATCTCTATGTGTTCCAGCTCAATGATGATTGAATGAAAAAATTCCACCACTAAAATCTTTAGTGCAATATTTTCACTTTGCTTTTCCAGCATTTCCATCACATCAATAGCATGTTCCCACCCAATATCAGCACGATTCCCATTAGAATTTTTTCTCTTTGGTGGCAAATCTGTGAAGCAAGGTTGTTATTTGTTAAACACTTAACACATAAAAATACATTTACAAAACATAATGCATTATTCAACTTTCAATTTTAATATTATTGTATAAGGAGAAGTGTTCTTTTCAAAGCAGAAATCAAGCAACTAAATGCTAGAATTATAAAACATCAAGCAGATCAGTAACAAACTAGAATATTCCATTTAGGCAGATCAGTAACAACTAAAAGCATCTTTCACTTCAAAAAACTTTACGAACATCAAGAAGATCAGTAACAATTAAACTGGAATATTTCATGAAACTTATCTAAAATCAAAACAATGCAAATCATGAATTACACTTATGATTGAACTAAACAATCTGCATGCATCAAGCTAGATGGAATAAATTGCAGGTAGACCCACAGCCCCCCTCCCTTAATAAGCATCGTCAACCCTTCCTTACTATATATTATTTCTTTTGGTATCAATATTGTCAAAGCTATGGACAATACTCTTACTGTATCCTTATTTTTAATCAAATTAAAATATTAATGACTTAGTAGCCGAGTCTTAGCTTCAATAATCGTCTGAAAGTAGGGTTTTTTTAATCCAATCACATGAGGTAATCAAAGTTTTAGAAACAGAGCATGCTATGTTTGTGATGAATGAAAAAGCTGCAAGTTCAAAAAATGTCTTTAGGCACTGAATATTTTTGAATCAGTATCTATCTGCAAGTTCAGAACTTTTTCCAAATCTTACCAAATGGCTTACCTAGCTTCTCTAGAACATTTTCCAAATCTTTCCAAACTTCGGCTTCTTGCTCCTTCTGTTGGGTTCCAAAGAATAAAGTCACAGAGACTTAGTGAGGCATTCGGTTCCAGCTCCTTTGATCGGGTTTGCAGTCGTAGGCTTGAAGAAGAAGAATAAGAACAAGAAGAACAAAGCTCTGGATCTGATTGTGGAGACTAAAGACTCGAGACTCGAGACAGGAAGTGGAAGAAGATGATGAAGTCGACGGACTGGCGGAGGAGCCGAAGAGAAAAGAAAACTGAGCTGAGTTCTGATATGATGAGTGATGACTCCTGATTCGAAATTGAAGGGGTTTAACTATGTCGGGTCACGGGTTCAAATTGGATCATTTAATTTTCAACTAGAATTGGTGGAAATGGCTGAACTCGGTGAACTCATACGATTTCAGCAATTTTATCAAATAGACTCGTGATTTTACTAAGCTTACCTATTTTTACAAGTTTGATGCTATTTTACACGTATATATACTGTAAGATCGTGAACTTGTATGATTTTACTAGTTAAATCGTGATTTTAACAACCATGAGAGGGAGAGTTGCTAACGGATTTGCGAAGAGAAGACATATTTTAATAAAGAGGGGAGAAGAAAGAAAATTTCAGAAAAAAAAAAAAAAACAAACAAAAGAAGACTCGCTGTTGTAAGCGAAGGTGATTTGCTAAAAGAATGGAAGGACTGATTTTTTTATCGTCGAGCACAAACGAAAAACAAAGTCGAGAAGCTTGAAAGCATGCATCTAAAAAGAATTTGATTGCAGAAAGGAAAACTATTTGTGAAGAAGAGGAGTTTTGGTAAATTCTAAATTCTCTTTACTATTCCTATTTATATTGGACGAAAAATCTTTTCAATCCTAGAAAGGAACTTTCCTTGGGAAGAGGCGTAACTGAAAAAACTGAAATTGAACAAAACTAGACATTACAGAAAATGGTGCGACCTCTCGGAGCTCGATAGCTTGGTAACAATATTTTAGGTGCCAAGAACTTGAAGCTCGCTGGGTTTAAAGGTGGGTAATGATGGTCAAAACAGACACGACCCAGGCAATCCGACCCAAATAAACTTAAATACGAGCTCAAATATAGAGGATCCGTATCAATATTGATTAGGAAATGGTCAACAACCTCTTAGATCAATGACCTCCAAGGTCATTTACCTTTCTGCGAGCTAAGGAAAGGTCTCACTGGACCATGAGCTACTAACCAGTGAGCTCCAACCTTTCTTGTAAAATCTTCCATGCCACGATTGAATATCTACAACACTTGATCCACATTATGAGACTTAAATCAGTCATTGTGACCTCCAAAAATCTCATCACGACCTTTGAAGCTCATTGGAAAGTTGCGAAGATGGTTTATAAGTCGATAGTTAGCTCGTAGCTCATACGCCAGAGATGTGCATGGCAAGATGTCTTCTATTATGAAAACTCCACGATTCTAGGAGCAAATAGCGATATATGATCTCACAATTATCATAAATGCCTGCTTTCACGTAATAGAGATCAACTTCAATAAGTTAACTTCACCTAAATGGTAATTGATGATTTTTTATACATGGTCAAATCACACATAGATTACACAAGTTGAATTCTTTCAATTGACTCTCATCAATATTGACTAAGGCATCGGAGTTATGCTTAGGGCGACAGCCCACTCTGGTGATATGATTTTCTTTTAGGTTGTGATTGTAGGAGCTATCGCGGTTCGGGATGACCTGAAGATCGTTTTCGCTCTCCATCAATAAAAATTAATATGGAAAAAACACTTTTTCTATAAATTTATCCAAACAGGGAATTTATGCAATATTTGGCAAAAAGGAGATAACCTTTAGGGCTTCATATATTCTAATCTACTATATACCGTGTTTGCAGTTTGAAAGAATAATAAATTTTAATATTCAAGTTTTTTTGGAGGAATATTTAGTTCTTTTATTGTAGTTAAGAAGAAAAGGAATATTGTTGTTGCACTTTGGTATATTGAGATAATCCATTTGATCCTAACAAAAAAATTTTTTCCAGCATTAATTGATACTTCTAGAAATCAAATTGTTTTAGGCTATTAATCTTATTTTATATAATAATTGGTGCAGCTCGAAAACGATCTCCAAATCACCCCGAATAGCGATGATACTTGTAATCATAGCCAGAAAAGATTCAGATGACCTTAGTGGGCTGTCGCAATGTGGAAATCTCCAATGTCTAAGTCAATATTCCGTGAGAGAAAATTGAATGAGAATCAACCTCTGTAATCCGTGTGTGATCTGAAAACATATATCGAATAATAAGTTACCAATCAGGTGAAGTTACCTTGTTGGAGTTCATCTCAATTATGTGAAAGTAGACATTTGGGATAATTGTGAGATAATATCCCACCAATTAGTCCTAAAATTGTGGAGTTTCCAAAATATTTTGTACCTTATCATGCATGTCTCTGATGTAAGAGCTATGAGCTCGCTAATGACTTATGAACCAATTTCTTGACCATCTACTAAGCCTTGAAGGTCTTAACGAGCTTCTTTAGAGGTTGCCACGAGTGATTTTAAGGTTTATAATGGGTATTAAGTGTTATATACATTCAATCGTGGCATGGAAGGTATATGAGATGCAGTGGAGCTCATTGGGTCAGGGGTTGTGGTCCAGTGAGACCTTTCCTAAGCTCATCACTGACTTGGGAGATCGCTAACACTCCCTTAGTAATATTGGATCAAATTACTTGTGTTCGGGTTGGTATTTGAGATCATTTGGGGCGGGTTATTTGGGTCGTACCTATTTTACCCATCATTACCCCCGCTTTAGGTCTAGCGAGCTTGTAAGTCGTGGGGCCTAAATTTCTGTTGTCGAGCTCCCAGATTTGAAGAGTCATGCCGTTTTTATAACAACTAGTTTTGAGGTTTCATGACTCATCAGTTTTGACAGTTGCCTAGATTCACGAGTAACATATCTTTTCCAAAAACTCAAGAGACTCCCCCTTTTATATTAATTAGGGAGCTTTAAAGAGTTTCAGACTTATTAAATTTTTTTTTTTAGCAAATCAAATAATCTTTTTGTGATTTACAAAACTTGAGCTTTCAAACCCTCGAGCTTTCTTTCTTTTGTTCAGCGATCAATTGGGAGTTAGGTAACTCTTCCTGTCCTTTATGAGACAAAAGTTTTAGCATCAATCGAGTGAGTTTTCTTCTCCCTTTTATTTCTTTGCTTAAATCTTCTTTCCGTCTTGTAAAAAGATGTCTTCTTCTAGTCAATTAAGTAGTGATTCTCCTTTTGTTGAGCTCCCAGTTGCTGAGTCACATACATCCACACACTCATCTTCCTCGAGTACCCCTTCTCTCTCAGTCGATGAAAACCCCAGACCTTTTCCAACTCAAGATTTTGATAATGAGGTGTATTATTTACCCCATTTCACTATAAGAGCACCTCTAGTTAAGAGGAATGAATATGATATCTCTGAATTAGAGTTCTTTACTCTTAGGTTGCCATCGTCGATAGTCTCAGATAGGGATAGTAAGTTTATGGAACATTTTTGGCAAGAGTTGTGGAAGAAACTTGGCAC
The DNA here is from genome assembly GCA_028571225.1 of Parsonsia alboflavescens. Classification (NCBI taxonomy): domain Eukaryota; kingdom Viridiplantae; phylum Streptophyta; class Magnoliopsida; order Gentianales; family Apocynaceae; genus Parsonsia; species Parsonsia alboflavescens. The sequence goes on from JAOXNR010000030.1 coordinate 4,199,406, forward strand.
GAAACTGAAGTTTAGCAGTCCATATCATCCCGAAATTGACAGGCAAACTGAGGTTGTCAACCGGAGCCTTGGGAACTTGTTACAAGCAAATGTCCACGAATTCAGAAGGTGGGATCTTTGTTTGCCGAAAATTGAATTTGAATTTAATTCGTCAGTGATTCGATCTACATGGTTCACTCCATTCCAGGTGTTGTATGGTTTTTTGCTGAGAGGTCCACTTGATCTTCTGCCTATCAAAGGAATAGAGAAACCGAACAAGAGGTGGATGAACGTGTGGCTGACTTACAAGGTTTACATGCTATTGTGACGGCTAAACTTAAGAAAAGTTATGCCAAGTACAAGGCGAGAGCTGATCATAGACGACGCCAGCAATCATTTGAAGTTGGTGATCTGGGATGGATCTATTTCCCACGAGAAAGGTATCCATAGGGAGCTTACACCAAGCTCAAACTGAAGAGGATTGTTAATTGTCAGGTGTTGGAGAAATTTGGCGACAATGCAAGGCTGAGTTGCTGGACGATGTGTTCATCTTTGATGTCTTCACTGTTTGTCATCTAACCCCTTATATAGGTGAGAACTCTAGCTTGAGGATAAGCTTTTCAGAGGATGGGGAGAGTGATAAGGACATTGTCTAAGATGAATAGGACAGTTTAGATCAGCAGGCTACACCGGTCAAGCCCATGCCAGGGAGTCCATGCAGGTCCAAGCGATTGTAGGGAAAGCAGGCTTAATCCGGACTGATGTGGACCTTTCTACCTCGAGATGTGGGCCAAACCTACTGTCTCGGAACAGGTAAAACCCATTGCTTTGCCATGGCCTACGACAGTTTTGGGCCATCCAGGATCCTTTTCATGGAGTTTTGGGTTTTTTCTATTTTTTTTGTTAGGGCTTCTTTTGGCAATTACTTTTATTATTGTTTTGGGGTTTTATTTAAATAGTTTTTCTCAGGTGTTATTCAGAATCAGTTTTCGACAATTATTATTTTATTTCTTGAACGGATTTCCCTTTTCTTTTCCGACTTTGGTTTTGAATTACAATTCAAATTAGGCCTAAATCGTGATTGATCACCCAAAACATCCTTTCTCATTTTCCTGTTCGGATTTGTTGTTCGGGAAATTGCGGACGAATCAAAATGTCCTACATCAATAATCATTTTCCGTGTTTGACGATTTGTAACAGTAATGGTACATATATAAATATTTATATAAATATATTAGTGGAACACTGCTATGAATATTCACATGATTATAATTAACTATATGAATTATACATTTCATTGCTCACTATTGCATAGCCCTATTGATGGGTAAAACTAGTACCACCCAAATGATCTCAAATACTGACTCGAACTCAAGAAATTTGATCCAATATCACAAAGGGAGAGTTAGCGATCTCATAGGTTACTAATCCTTGATGAGTTTCAGAAAGGACCTCCGACCCAATGAGCTTCAATCCATCTCATATACCTTTCATGCCACGATTGAAGGTCTATGACACTTAACACCCTTTATAAACCTTAATATTACTTATCACGACCTCTACAGAAGCTCATCGAGACCTTTGAGGCTTAGTTGAAGGTCGCAAAATTGGTTCATAGGTCATTAACAAACTCATAGCTTTTACACCAGAGACATGCATGATAAGGTACCTAATATTAAGGAAACTCCACAATTTTAGGAACAATTGGTGGGATATTATCTCACAATTATCCTAAATGCCTACTTTCACATAATTAAGAAGAACTCCAACAAGGGAACTCCACCTAATGGGTAACTTATTATTCGATGTACATTATTGGATCACGCATGAATTATAGTGGTTGATTCTCATTCAATTTGCTCTCATGGAATACTGACTTAGGCATCGGAGATTTCCTCAGGAGGGCAGCCCACTTCGGTGATCTAAATCTTTTCTGACCATGATTACAAGCATCGTCAAATTTGGGATGACCTAGAGGTTGCTTTCGAGCTCGATCACCTATATATATTTTGAATTATACTAAATCCTCTAAGATATGGAAATGAATTCAGATAATAATTTGCTGAAGACATGCCCGAGATCAAATTGAATCACTAATCAAAAGTATATCACAATTATGAACATACCTTAGCAGCCACAAATTATAAGCCCCTTTGCAATCTACTGAGAATCAATATCTTGAGATGAGATAATATGATTGAAGGAGGGAATATTGCTCTTTGTTCTATGTTTTTCTCTCTTTGTAAAACCAACGTAAATAGAAGAGTTATATCCGCCTTCAAATCATTATCTAAAAGAAGTTGTCTGAAAAAAATGTCATATCCCTTTCTTTAATTAACTGCTCTTTTAGCAGTTGTTCACACTAAGGGACATATCCCATCATTGGTGACCCATAATTCTATCATCTCCCACTCACCCATGATGGACTAAACAAGATTCTCTTTCTTTTGCAAAGTTCATATTGACAAATAATCCATGTGACCAGCATACATCAAAGCTCATTGTTAAACATCTATTAGGAATATATAACAGCTTAAATTGGACATAAACATTCAGAGTAGATTCAGTATGCAGTCCCCTAGATCAATCAATTATATTTTTTTCTTTCTTTTGATCTCTAAATGTATAATTTATTGTATTCACAATTATGAGAAAACTCAAAATCATAATTGGTCAATCTATGAATACAAACTTAGAATGTGACATCATCATTGAATTGATCTTCCTCTTTCCTTAAACCTCTCCATTTCAGTTCAATTCGCTTGTCTAGAAATGCCTCGTTAGACTAAATCGTTCATGATCTTTGGTAACATTCTAAGATAGCAAACTTTGAATAGAAATTTTGAGAAAGAGTAAGAGTCATGAGGGTACTTAAATGAGGGATACATATCCTCAAGAGTCTCACACGACAATACAAGTTGAGATCAAAACTTTTGCCAACTCTTTTGGTCGTTTTATGCTTATGTGATATGAAATACGTATTATAGCATTCTCTCCTTTCCCATGAAGCGTATGTCTTGACCTTCAATACTGTACATATGATAGTTCAGACATACACAATGTCTAACTTAAGCTCACAAATCTACTCTCACTTTTATAGAATCTATCAGAACTCACATCTGGCTTCAAAAACAGATAAAATAAAATATGTGGATTATTTTATTTTCAGACATAATAAACAGTAAGTCTTCATCGTAACACTTAGTTCAGGCGACATCTATATTTTAAGCTTGAGCTCTCGATTATCACTTGGATAATAGGCTTAAAATTGTCTCATCTCAATTTATCACCTAGTAAATGGAGGTGATTACCTGTGTGAGTGGGCTAATCTTTTACTTGATCGACATACTTTTTCAAACATAATGCACTAAGCATTGAGATGCGTAAATGTTAAATAAAACTCATAGGCAATAATAATGATACAACGCATCATCAATAGTAAACATTTAGGGGAAAAAGCAACACTCAGTATATCAGCATCTATGTAGTCCTAGAGATTTCACATGACCACAAAAAACATCTTTAGGTATCGGCTTCGTCATAGGATCTGCTATCATTCTCTGTGTAGATATGTACTGTAAGTTCACATTTTTTTGTGCAACCATGTCCTTGACAAAGTTCTACTTGGTATCTATGTGTTTGGTCTTGGCATGGAATTTCAAATCCTTGGTGTATGCTATTGTTGCTTGGCTATCGCAATTAACCAATAATGAATTTGCAGCTCTATTTACACCTAAATGATCTTGAAATCTTTTAAGCCAAACACCCTCTTGTATAGCTGCTAATAATACCACGAACTCGGCTTCCATCGTGGACAAGGCTATACATGTTTGCTTCTTACTACTACAAGATATAGCACCATTATTTAGTAATTAAGAAAATCCAAAGGTAGATTTCCTTTCATCTAAATCTCCTCCCCGATCAGCATTGGAAATAGCTTTCAAGCTATAGATCCTTGCCATGATAACTTAGCACGTAATCAGCAATCCCTTTTAAGGGCTATCCAATGTGCTTGACCTAGATTGGATTGGTATCTACTTACCATTCCAACTGCAAAACATATGTCAGGTCTTGTACACTTCATAGCTTACATTAGACTTCTAACAGCACTAGCATAAGCAACACGTTCCATTTGTTCCTTATCTTGAGGAGTCTTAGGACATAGTCCATGGCTCAATTCTTAACATTTGCAATAGAAGAATTTATAGGTTTACAGTCTTGCATACAAAATCGTTCAAGGACTTTGTTTATATATGTTTCTTGCGAAAGAGACAATATGCTTCTTGAACGATCTCTGGAAATGTCAACTCCAAGAATATATGCAGCCTCACCCATGTCTTTCATCTCAAAGCTGGAAGATAACCGACTCTCAAAATTATTAACAAACTCCATTTGCTTTCGACAATCAGTATATCATCAACAGATAATGATTTGATCACAAATGCATCTTTGGATCTTTTGATATGTACGCAATGGTCCCCATCTATCATTGTAAAGTCTTAAGCCATTATGGCATTGTGAAAACGTATATACCATTGTCTCGATGACTGCTTAGGGTGATATGTCAATCTTGAAAGTCGACATACTTTTTGTTCCTGGCCTTTTGAAATGAAACCATTAGGTTGTTTCATATAAATTTCTTCTTCTAATTCTCTATTGAGAAAAACTGTCTTTATATCTATTTGGTGTAGTTCAAGATCCATACTTGCCATTATTGCCAGAATAAGGTGAATTAAGGTAAATCTCATGACAGGAGAATATGTTTCCTCATAATCAACTCCTTCATGTTGACTATAACCTTTCGCCACAAGGCGAGCTTTAGATCTTTCTATTGAGCCAACAACTTTATGCTTTATTTTGAGAACCCATTTGCTCCCAATGATTTTGCATGCTTTTGGAAGATCAACCAGTTCCCAAACATGGTTTTACTTCATTGACTCCATTTCCTCTATCATTGTACACATTCATTTATCTTTATCAGGGCAATTTAGAGCCTCATATACATTTCTTGGCTCATCATCTTCTTCTAGTGCAACTATAAAAGCCTCCCCTTTAATGTCAAAACTTGGACTGGGAACATTTTTATGATTCGTTCATCATATTGGGGACTGAACCCTCAACATATAATCGCTCCCACTTGTGTTAGATGATGATGGCATTGTCTCGTCAAGTGGTTGAAATTGAGACTGGTTCGAAACTAATTCCCCACTTCTCACATAGCTCCCACTTGGAATAATGCCAATGGTCCCATCATAATTATACAAGTTTTTAAATAGGGAACAATCTTCACCTATTTCGCCCTTCTTAGGAAACTCATTCTCTAAAAATGTGATATCTTGTGATTCAAATTCAGTTATACTTCCACTTTCTTGCTCACCTATAAACACATATCCTTTAGAGGTTTCTGAATACCTAATGAAAATACTCTTCTTACCTCCAGGACCTAATTTCCCATACATATGAAA